>OY757022.1:120173722-120593506 GCA_963580285.1 Lucinisca nassula | reverse complement strand
GATAGGGCCTTCATATTTGACATGTGGGTTCCTTATGATAAGAGCTTTACATTCATGCAAATTTTTTTACCATGATGTTGACCTTTGACCTACTTAAAAGAGAAAATAAAATTGTTCATAACTTTTGAATCGTTTAAGATAGAGCCTTCATATTTGGCATGTAGGTTCCTTGTGACAAGAGCTGCAAAATTTTTTGACCTGTGACCTTGACCTATGACCTACTTTAAAGAAAAAAATATTGTTCATAACTTTCGAACCGTTAAGATAGAGCCTTCATATTTGGCATGTAAGTTCCTTGTGCCAAGGGCTTCCCACTCAAACCAAAAATCTTGACCGGTGACCTTGACTTTGAATTGTCACCAACTTTGAAAAAAAAAATGACCATGCCCGGGGACATATTGGTGTTTCACAAACACATCTTGTTTAACTCTAAGATGGCTTGTGCCCACCCATCAAGCTTGGAGGAATGGATTGGGATGCAGCACTAAATTCAATTACTGGTAAACCCCTTAGAAGGCTTAAGCCTGCCCAGGCAAAATGTCGAACTGCCTGTGCATAGAAACCCTTGTGGTTTGTTTGGGCGGTAGGGCTTCAGATGTCATTTCAACTCTTACGTTTGGTAAAAGTCCCACATAATTGGAAGAGACATCTCCAAAATGACCTTAATAGTGTTGACAGGGATATTAACCTCAAGATGGCTGCCACAACTTAAGGGCCAACTTAAGGGCCATCTCAAACTCTCCAAATGTCATCTTCTAAACTGAAAGTTGCATTGAAACCGAAACTGGATGTGAGGCATCGGGGGCAGCATGGAGATACAGAATTGCTAAAATAGTACCGTCCATTCATAAAGTGAACTAAAGAAAACCAAGCCTGGTCGAGTCAAGAGTCACCGCTGTATTATGCTATAGTACAGTGGTGCTAATGATCTCGTAAAGTAAAGCCAGCTCTATGCGCCAGCCCTTGAACTGTCAAGGAATTTGGTCACTGAAAGCTGGAACACATGCCTTGGGGCATTATGAATAGAGAAAGTCAGCTTCACAAAAATCATAGTACTTGGCAATTTTAGACAAGTTCATTGTTCAACAGAAATACTTATTACAAGATATATAATTATTTTAACCCTTCTCTTGCTGAATATTCATTTAAGCCACACCCATTTCTGTCTATCAACCAATCAAATTACTTGATGTAATTTATTGCTACAAATTCATAAACTGAATGCCAAACAGTGTAGATCCTGATCAGATGGCTTCTTCAGAAGCCATCTGATCAGGATCTGCACTGTTTCCAAAGATAGGGGTTGTCGTGAACAGCAAGATAAGGGTTAATAATATAACCTGGATTAGTTAACTCCTAGTGAATGATATGGAATAGTGAAAATCATACGAATTTTTAAAAGAAAAGGCTGAAGGTTTACAATCTTTTGTTATTAATATTATGTATTTTTTGTCACGCCTGCCTTCTGCATGGAGTGATTAGGGATCCAGCTGCCAGTATTTCCATCAACCTAAGTGTCGACTATTAGTGAAAGACATTGATTTATTTTGAAATACCTTTGTGGGATTTTCTAGATTTCAGCTCACCTTAGCACTTCATGCTCATGTTGAGCTGGTGTGATCAGACTGACGTCAACAATTTGCTTTAAATGACTGCTCCTCCTTAACCCTTGGACCAGTTTTCATCCAAACTTTACAGGAATGTTGCCTGGTACCAAGGTGGCACTACCAAAATAGCTAAAAAGGCTCTGTTCCAATCCAGAACTAAAAAGGGAAAACATACTTTAAATAACTGCTCCTCCAATACCCTTGGGCCAGTTTCATTCCAATTTCTTAGGAATATTGCCTATGGTTCTATCTCCCAAAATAGCTAAAGAAAAAAAAACATTATGAACATCCTCATCCAGTGGAGTCATTTCTGACCCACGTGGGCCACTTCAAGTCTTGTCCTTAACAGGTACTATTGCTATTGCTTAGCTGTCATCACGGTGGTTCCTTGTATCAACATTCAAGTTTAAAAAATAACAGCGGTGTTTGTCAGGACTGAAATTGTTTCCCAGGCAAAATAACTCTTGCACACTACACCGGGGTGAACTAAAGAAAACCAAACCTGGTCGAGTCAAGAGTCACCGCTGTATTACGCTATAGTACAGTGGTGCTAATGATCTCGTAAAGTAATGCCAGCTCTATGCACCAGCCCTTGAACTGTCAAGGAATTTGGTCACTGAAAGCTGGAATACATGCCTTGGGGCATTATGAATAGAGATATTTCACAGGAATATTGTCTAGTGTACCCTCTCCCAAAATAGCTAAAGAAAATAACATGCTATGATCTTCTCATCCAGGTGAGCGATTTCTGACCCACCTTGGCCTCTTGTCCTTAACAAGTACTATTGCTTAGCTGTTATCACAGTGGGCCCTTGCATCAACATTTAAGTTTGAAACCAGGGGTGTTTATGCCAGGACTGAAATTGTTTCCCAGGCAAAAAAACTCTTGCACAGTACACCGGGCTGAACTAAAGAAAACCAAGTCTGGTCGAGTCAAGAGTCACCGCTGTATTACGCTATAGTACAGTGGTGCTAATGATCTCGTAAAGTAAAGCCAGCTCTATGCGCCAGCCCTTGGACTGCCAAGGAATTTGGTCACTAGAAGCTGGAACACATGCCTTTTGGCATTATGATTTTTATGGTTTGAGGTTAAACCTCCCCGTCAACACTATATATGTCATTTTGGAGATGTTTGCTTCCAATTCTGTGGGACTTTTACCCCAGATTGAGACGAAATGACATATAAAGCCCTGCCGCCCAATGAAACCAATAGGGTTTATAAGCATGGATGGTCCGACTCTCACCGCTTTGCATGGGCAGGCATTGATTCTCTAAGCCGTTTATCAGTACTTGTGTGCGGGTCAGTTTCAGCTCTGCGTGGAAGCATCATGCAGCCCATCTATTTCTTCAAGCCCCAATGGGCGGGGGCCGCTACATGTTGTATAATCAAAAATAGTTTAACATGGATTAGTTTTAGTGAATGATATGGAATAGTGAAGAACATATGAATTTTTATCAGAAAAGACTCAAGTTTACAAACCTTTGTTATTATCTATTTTTTTTTTTTGCCATGCCTGCCTTCTGCATGGAGTGATTAGGAATTCACCTGCCAGTATTTCCATCTTTCTAAATTTTGACAATTAGCGGAAGACTTACTGATTAATTTTGAAATTTTAGGTGAGGGGACATTCATCCCCATCGTGGGATTTTCTCATTTTTAACTCACTTCATGCTCATGGTGAGCTGTTGTGATCATACTGACATCAACAATTTGCTTTAAATGACTGCTCCTCCTTAACACTTGGGCCACTTTTCATCAAAGCTTTACAGGAATGTTACCTGGGACTATAAGGTGGCACTACCGAAATAGCTAAAAAGGTTCCGCTCCAATAAACAAGATGGCACCAGAGCTAAAAATAATAAAAAAAATAACTACTCCTACAATACCCTTGGGCCATTTTCATTCAGATTTCTTAGGAATATTGCCAAAGGTACCCTCACCCAAAATAGCTAGAGAAAAATACATGTTATGATTGTCCTCATCCAGGTGTCAGAGCGATTTCTGACCCACCTGGGCCTTTTGTCCTAACAGGTACTATTGCTAGGCTGGTCCTTGCATCATCATTTGAGTTTGAAAACAGCGGTGTTTATGCTAGGACTGAAATTGCTTCCCAGGGAAAATAAATTACACACTACACCGGGGTGAACTAAAGAAAACCAAGTCTGGTCGAGTCAAGAGTCACCGCTGTATTACGCTATAGTACAGTGGTGCTAATGATCTCGTAAAGTAAAGCCAGCTCTATGCGCCAGCCCTTGAACTGCCAAGGAATTTGGTCACTGGAAGCTGGAACACATGCCTTGTGGCATTATGAATAAAGTCGGCTTCATAAAACTCATAGTACTTTGCAATTTTAGACAAGTTCATGGTTCAACAAATGTACTTGTTAGTACAAGTTATATAATCCAAAATAATATAACTTGGATTTGTTAACTCCTAGTGATTGATATGGAATAGTGAAGATCATATGAAATTTGAACAGAAATGGCTGAAGCTCTTGAAAAGAATGATTCTCACCTCAAAGATTTGCTCCTCAGGCAGGAGCAAATTATTCTGTCACAGCAGACTCCAACTGATAAGGAAGGCAAAAATATATTGTGAAAGAGTTGATTGGCTTGAAGGGGTATACATTCCCATTAATAATAGTAAATGGTAAATAGTGTAAACTTGTAACATGTTTGAAAAACTGGGACCAGTTGTTCAACAAAACTAACAACATCGTTAGTTAACAAATCGTTAAAACTCTCTTTTATTATGGCAAATATGTTATTAAATATATTTGAGTAAAAAATGTGAGCTCACATTTTTTCAGCAAAAATGCCAAAATTTTAAATATTAAACTTGCTAGAACAGTTGACCAAGGACCACTAACGAGCTCGTTAAGCTAACGATGCTTTGAACAACCAGCCCTTGCTCTTTAAGACTACCTAACAGGAGCCAAAGACACTTCAGAATCTGGATATGGGGGAGTAAGAAGGAGACTTTTGGTTTAACCCTTGTCCTGCTGAATATTCAAATATGCCACACCCACTACTGATTATCAACCAATCAGATTACTTGATGCAAATTATTGCAACCAATTCACAATCTGAAAGACAAACAATGTAGATCCTGATCAGATGGCTTCTTCAGAAGCCATCTGATCTGGATCTACATTGTTTGAAAGGTAAGGCATATCCTGGCTCAGCAGGACAAGGGTTAACATTATTCTTTTGATTTTTCCATTAGCCCGTAAGATGGGAATCACAACAGTTGTTGTATTATTTTTCGTCTGCTGTCTTATTTGTCGTCTGCTGTTTACTTTAAAAAACATTTTTGCAAACATTGTAGACGCAGGTTAGGGTCCCACTTTTTGGCTGTACGCTAAAATATTTCTAAAAAGTTTGCAGGAAGACGCAGCAGACGACATAAACAGACAACATTTTCATATGCAGTTTTTCATGGCATCTTAAGCGTTAAAACATGGCGATTTAACAAGTACCTAAATTTTTGATTTCTAAACAGTTATGAAAATAATCTCAACCCATACATGCCTAGCGGCCCTTCTCTGGGATATGGCAAACAGTGTAGACCCAGATCAGACACAGCAGTACATGGCATCTGATCTGGGTCTACACTGTTTGCTTAAATAACTCATTTTTGAACATTTTTTGTTGCAATAAAAGCTCTACAGAGCTTATGTTATTTGTTTCGAATATGCGACGTTAAATAAAGCTTCTTTATCTTTATCTTTTATCTTTAACAGTTTGCCACCATCAAAAACAAATCTGACACCCCTGTAATTGGCAATGGACCACTCTAAACTTTCTAGGTGGAAGAATCCATTGTCATATATGGGTTAATTTTCTTTGTTACTCCTTATCTGGAGCTGATGTCATTGTTTGCCATTCCAACAGCACTGGTCAGTAGAATCAACTTTGGATTTAACAACAAACAGTGGTTTAATTGTCATTGCCTTAAACTGACTGTGGTCCTGACTAAGGCTGACTCGATTAATCGCATATTCGATTAATCGATCGATAAATTCCACAAAAATGATTATCATTTCTGATTTGCTTTTAATTGATTACTTGATAGGTACAATTTACTAGCCAAAGTTATGCCTAAAATAGCTGGATGAATGGCAAACAGTGCAGACCCTGATGAGACGCCGCGTTATCTGGGTCTACACTGTTTGCTCAGGCCTGTCTGTTCAAAGATACATAATGTAAAGTGCAACATATGGTAAGAGTGATGCTCAGACAGAAAGCCAGACAGGCAAAATAATGACAAAAACCTTAGCTATAACTAATCGATTATCGATCGCAATGATAGGACTGATAATCGATTATCTTTTCAGCTCAGATTAGTCAGCTCTAGTCCTGACATTGTGTTTGAAAATGCCAGTATTTGTGCCCAGAAAGACTGGTATTTGTTCCTTTTATGGAGAAAGAACTCTTCACACCCCCCCGACGGGTTTTAACCGAGAAGTTTGGTTGAGTCAAGAGTCACCGCTGTATTTTGTTATAGTACAGTGGTGCTAATGATCTCGTAAAGTAAAGCCAGCTCTATGCCCCAGCCCTCGAACTGTTGAGGAATTTGGTCACCGTATAGCTGGAATACCTATTCTGAATAGAGTGAATTGGCTTCACAAAAATTATATATGCTTTCAATATTTGATGAAATCCACCATCATTATTGAACCAAAAAAAATAAAATAAAAGAAGTATGATGTGAACTCCAGTTCATAGGGAAATATAACAGAAAAAGGCATTAACCCATTTTGTACTGGAAACCCCAAAAGGGGTACCTTGGCAAACAGTGCAGGCCCAGATGAGACGCCGCATAACGCGGCGTCTCATCAGGGCCTACACTATTTGCAGGAAGTTCAGCCATTTTCCAAATCAATTTTGAAGATACCGCAACCTGTCACCCATAAATTTTGAAATGGACTCCTGCTATATGTATGGAGGAACATTCCATTTGGTACCAAAAAGGTTAAAAGTATACAGGTCTTTGTTTTCATTTTTGTATATTGTGATAATTGGTCTGTTTTTCAGTTAAGTCCCATAGAGAGGTATGCAGTACAGTTTGCTGAACTTCAGTTGGAGCCTGTGAATGCTGAGGAACTCCTGATTGCAGAGGTAATTTTTTTTTTCTGAGCTAGCCATTGGTACAGACATTAACCCATTCAGTACCGGAAACCCCAAAACGGGTACCGTGGCAAACAGTGCAGGCCCAGATCAGATGCTGCATTTTGTGGCGTCTGATCGGGGCCTCCACTGTTTGCAAAAAGTTCAGCCATTTTCCTACTAAATTTTGAAGAAAACACAACTGACACCCCTGAATTTTGAAATGGACTCCTGCTCTTTTTATAAGGAGGAAGATTCCATTTGGTACGAAACGGGTTAAGGACTGGGGTTGCTGGGAGGTCTCATTTTCACCATGCCTGGTGAAGCTGACTTCTACAATGTTTTGGAGAAAAAAATGAAAAGTATTCTCTGAGCACACACATTTCCTTCATTATGGACAACACAAAATAACCCACAAGGGTTGACATGGCATTAGACACAGACAATTTATCATCATGGTTTAGCCAGGCTCCATATTGCAATTGACACCATGTCTGGCTGTAGATACTCATGTCTGGCTGTAGATCCTCATGTCTGGCTATAGATCCACAGATATACAGGTGGATCACAGCCCTGCCACACCACATAACTTGATTGTGAAACATTTCTTGAAGCTGTTTCCCATCCACCCCCACCCCCCTTTTGGCTGTTCGCCAGTTGTCAATTTTTGTTGAAGTATATCATCTATAAATAACTTGTGAGTACATAAGCAGTCCAAAGTGTACATTATATGTACTTTGAAGTTCTTAGGTACTCATAAGCTATTTATTGGGACCATCTCCGTACATTAACTACCGGTAATTTGACCTTCATATCATTGACACGGCCCCTGCCCATTGGGGCTTGAAGAAATAGATGCGCTGCATGATGCTTCCACGCAGAGCTGAAACAGACCTGCTCACGAGTACTGGTAAACCGCTTAGAGGATCTAAGCCTGCCCAGGCAAAGCGGTGCGAGTGTCGGACCGTCCATGCTTATAAACCCTATTGGGCAGGCTTAGATCCTCTTAACAAGTATACCAGTACTTGTGTGTGGGTAGGTTTCAGCTCCTGTGTGGGAGCATCATGCAGCCCATCTATTTCTTCAAGCCCCGATGGGTGGGGGCCATGCTGACACACGTATACTTACTGTTCAGCACTCATTCCACAAAGGAACTGAAGGATCAGGTGAACCTGATTGCCCAGGTACTATCTTGTTGGAAAAAACTTTGGACAAAAACCTAGAGATCTGGCCCTTATGGCCCTTATGATTTGTTGTGCATGTACATGTGAAATGCCTCTATTAAGACCATCTAAATTTAAGACTAATTCTGCTTTTAAAAGCTGTTTTAGAATGGTGCAGTTATTCTTTCTTAATCTTTCTGCATACAGTGTCCTCTGGTCAGGGACCACCTTTGGGTCTGTTCAAAAGTGGTCTTAAAGACCACTTTTGAACAGTCCCAAAGGTGGTCTTAACATAGGAATTTTGCATGTATATTTGAAACGTGAAAGAGGCTTGACAGAAGATGATTTACTTGCTAGGGAAGCATTATTTTCTCTGTAAAAAAAGTCTGCTGATTCACTTGCAACCACTCACTATGACGAGTAAAAACTTGGGGGACGAGTTGAAATTTCGTCTAGTCCCAATTTTCTTCCAGCCCTGCATGACTTACTGTCTCTGAAAAAATGCCCAGCAGACAATTCACTTATGATGTCAAACATCATAAATCCTGAAAAATAAGTAAATAAATTGAAAATGCTGTTGACTAGTCATGATTAACCCATTTTGTACTGGATACCCGGGCAAACAGTGTATTCCCAGATCAGACGCGCAGAACACGGCGTCTGATCAGAGCCTACACTGTTTGCAAAAATTTAAGCCATTTTCATAACAAATTTTGAAGAAAACCCCAAACTCCCCTATTTTTCGAAATGGACTCCTGCTATATATAAGAAGGAAGATTCCATTTGGTACAAAAAGGGTTAATAGTACTTTAAGACACAATAGTCATCTGCTGCTCTTGTAAGCTGTTCAAAAATACTTTGGGATACACATTAACAGTGTGGGTTCGACCCTTCTGATCATTTTCCACACAGTTTACGACAGTGACTTTTAAAGTACCCAACAGATGATAATTGTTGTGATTGATGTCTTATAAGGTTAAAGCTATCCAGGCCTCGAGGTTATAAAACTTTTTTCATGCTCAACTCACTTGAGCATGAAATTTATCCTGCTTATAAATTTGAAAATGCCAACAAATGTTGGCATTTTCAAATTTGAGCAGGACACATAACATTCTGTGCTGATCTGAGAACAAACATTGCCCCTTTCATTTGTATTTTAATATTTATGGGCATTATAAATTTTATGCTCAGCTGAGTTGAGCATGATAAAGTTTTATAACCTTGGGGCCAGATTTTGTATGTTTTCAAGGCTTTGTTGCTGCTGTTTTCCAGGAAGATATTGTAAATGCTAAGAAGGACTGGGAACTGAATCGGCTGAAGGCTTTGAAGGAGGAAGAGGAGCGCCGTCTAGAGCTAGAGGAAGATGAGATGTTGTACACATACAGCCGTGATGATGCCTACCAGCAGGTGAAGAAACGCAATAAACAACTTCTTTTAGCTCAGAAGCGGGCAGCAGCAGCAGCCAAAGCTGATGTGTTGTCCCCAGTAAGAAAGAGTTCGCGTCTGAGTGCTGGAGGGACGATTGATTCTGATCCTGAATGGGTGGATACTGGTAGTGTTGATAGTACGCCAAAATTGGGGACTGGGAGAGGTCGAGGAAGAAAGCCGCGTGTAGTATTGGGGGGTACCACTAATGGTGATAACAAGACACCAACACTGAAAACTGGCAAAGGTAGAGGTCGTAAACGTTTACAAATTACACCAAAAAATACACCGAAAGGTACACCAAAAAGTACGCCAAAGTCAGAAGGTAAAGGTCCAAAAGTAAGTCCAGAGAAAACAAAACTGAATAAAAAGCTTAAAGCTAAGATTAAACTCATGGCAGATAATAATGATACTGGAGAGGAGATTGATGTTGAAACTGTAGGTAAAGATGAGGAAATAGTCAAACACACTAAAAAATCACCTAAAAAGAAATCTGAAAAACTGACTAAAAAGGTATTAAAAAGAAGCCCCAAAGTGGTTTTAACTCAGATTAACACAAGCACTGCTCATATATTGACTCCTTCCACTGAAGCCACATTGTTACAGTCCCTGCCAGGTCACAGTAGTGTAAACCCTATAGATGTAGACGCAGCGTCGCCACACAAACGAGAGAAAGTTAGGGCCAAAGCAAACCTCTTGGAAAAACTCTCCCCTGTGAAAAAGACTGACAATCCAAAGATGTTGCCTTCACATGATAGGGGAAACATTTTTGAGCAGTTTACTCAAAATTTCTTGCAAAGTCGTGCAGCTGGTACAAACCTAATTTCAAGTCCTCTAACTTCAAGCAATGTGAGACTTATAAACACACAACATGGCCGTCAAATGATTGTAGTAAATGCTGCCAATTCTGTTCAAACACAGGCCCCACAAAATTTAGTTCTTGTCCAAGGAATGCAGTCTTTATCACCGGGTCTCCTTTTGGGAAATAATTTTGTTCCCCTTCAAGGTACACCAATAAGCATGGCCACACTTGGTAGAGGAGCCAGCCCAGTAGGTTTAAGTGGTGCTAGATTGCAAGCATCTCCCCATGTTGTAACTCAACAGCCTACTCAAGTTGTCAACTCACAGTTTTCCCAACAAGTAGCTTCTGCGATACAGAATCCAGCAAACCAACCGTTTGTTCAGAGACTAGTCAATGTACCACAATCCCCAGCAACTGGGAACTTGACACAGATACCTGGTCTTTCTTTGGGCTCTGTTCAGCAGCTCGCAGGTCTTACTATACCAAGGCCCCCTACTAGTCAAATCATCACAAATGTGGGACAGATCAGTACACAGCAGATCAAGGTTCCAACCCCTAGTGTGCAGAAGCCGACAGCTGTGTGTAATCTCAATATGCAGCCACCTCAGATGGCACCTCGTTTAATCTCTCCAAGGAAGTCACCTAGTCACACTATAGCAGATTTAATAGAAGCTAGGAATTTAGCTAATGCAGCAGCCAAAGGCGAGAGAACTAGCAGTACACCTGTCCCTTTAGGGGCTGGAGATCAACTATCTTCGATAAACCCCAAGATCCATCCTGGTCTGGCAAATCTGATGAAAGCTCAGGTCCCTACAATCAGCAAAACTGCAAGTGATTCCGAGACCCAGGTTCGAGTTAACCCCACAGTTGCTCAGCTTGTTGCTTCACATATAAATGCTGCGACAGCTGCCGTCCAGTCTGAGGATGGAACCCTAAAAGTCAGTAAATCAGCAATCATTACTGCATCTTCTTCAACAACAAGATCAGCCAGTCCAACAATTGTCAAACTTGTTGCAGCATCTAGTCTTAGGGCTGGTAGCCCTGTCAGCAAGGCTCAGGCAGTACCAATTTCAAATCGCACTGGGCCAGGAGATACTGGCAAATCAAATCAGCTACCACCACCTCAGCCCAGTAAGCCTGGCATTCAGCCAGGCAAAACAGAGAGCCCTGTAGCTACTATTAATATTAAAGGTCTTCCACCTGGGGTTACTATCCCTGCTAGCCTAGTAAATTCTCTTGTGTCAGGGTCAATAGGAGGAATTAGTAAAAGTAATTTGAATGTTTTGAGGGGAGTTCTTCCATCAGGATCTGCTGGTCAATCCATTAATATCAAACCCCCAGTGGTACGACAAAGTGCCCCATGTATTGTTAATGTGAACCATAGTTCAGAAAAAACAGGAGATAAACCTGCAGTGGAAGCGACAAAAACTGCTCTACCTGTAAAGTCTCCTAATGTTCCAGTAATTAAAACAATTGCTAGCCCACAACCAGCTCCATTAACTAAGCCTGCCTTAGATCCAAGTACCCCTCTTAGTCCAACTTTGCAGGCCTGGTCAAATCCCAATCTGGTTATCAGAACCAGACGTGCTGCTGTGCAGCACCCCAGTGTTCAACCATTGGCCCCAACCTCACCCCAACCAATTAAGCCCCCAGTGCCCCAGAAAGCATCTCAGCCTGTCAAGCCCACAGCTCCCCAGGTAGCCCCCCAGTCCACCGTACCCCAAGTAATAAGTCAGATCACAGAAATAAAGCCTGCTACACAGTCAAGTGAGCCGTTCTTGAACCAAATAAATGTAGTTCATGTTAATCATACGTTTGATGAACAGATTTCGATAGGCACCAAAAAACAAGAACAAAATACTAGCATAGAAGTTAATCAAAGTAATGGCTCTGTTAATAGTTGACATTTACAAAATTGCTAGACCATTTGTCTCAATGAAAATGTCAAAAAATATTAAAATTTCTCATTTTTGAATCAAAAGAACAGTGCTGTAAACCCAATTACATGTAACTTCAAATGTAATGAAAGCACAGGCAACCCTGGTGGGTGGGTTGTCTCGAGTTCAGGCTGGGAAAATGATCTTGAACCGGAACTTAGTTTATTTCATTTTAACTTTTTAACCCTTTTTGTACCAAATGGAATCTTCCACCTTATATATAGCAGGGATTCATTTCAAAATTTAGGGGTGTCAGGTTGTGTTTTCTTCAAAAACTTTTTGGAAATCGGCTGAAAATTTTGCAAACAGTGTAGGCCCTGATCAGACGTCCCATTCTGGAATGCGGCATCTGATCTGGGCCTGCTCTGTTTGCCGAGGTACTTCTTTACCTGATAACCATCTTTATACTGCAATGATGTCAACATAGCAAGACTAGCATCGCTACGAATAATCCCAATCTGGACTTGTGCATGGTCAGCAATAGTCACGTGGACATTAGCAGGCGGGAAGATTCTGGAGTATTGCAACTCTGGGTTCATTGAAAAACAGTCAAAATTAGGTATGGGCATTTAAATGTTAGTGTTCTTTATTTTTAATTTGCAAGTTAGACATATTGTGCAAGTCTGTTCCCCATAAGTCTTCATAACTCAAGCTTAATTTTCAAAAAAGCTGTTCAAATTAAGCTGAGTTGAAAATCACTTATTGAGCTTTGTGTAACCGTTTTTACTTGCATTTTGCTACATATATAAAATGTCAACTTGCTGAACAGAATATATGCATTTTCAGGCTTGCATGAAAAACAAAAGTTCATATTGCACAAAAATGATTTTAAGACGTATTCAGTAAAATAATTGTATATTTTTGCATTTCATGACTGTAAAATCATTTAAAATGCAAAGAAATTCTGTAAGAGATTTCAGAATTTTTCTAATTACCATGTGATATTCTCTTGTATTTGTTATGTCAGAAGATGTGAGTGCTGTTTGATGAAAGCTCATGTGGTGTAAATAGTATTTTTATGTTGTAAGTATGGTTGTATAAAACTGGAATGAAGCATTACGATAACAGATCCGTGGGACATAGTACAGTCTTTCATTTCTTCAAAATGGTAAATTTGTGATATTTTACTTACTGATACTCAAGACATAGGTTGTGGGTGCTCGTTAAAAGCGCCCCAGAGAGTGGGTTCTAGCGAGTACCCACAATCTGTGTATTATAATTAGAGCAGAAATAAGAAAAATGTTGTATTCCCCCATAACACCAGTTTTCTCTATATAAATTTGGGTTTTCATTTCACAGACTTGTTACCGTGATGGTGTGTTCGGGTACAGATTATAAATAATATAAGTATACTACAGTCTCCTAACTTTGTAACACTATTGTGGGAAACCAGGGGTCATGGTTTGATTCCAGGCTTCTCCAGACTTTCGGATGAGTCTTTAAACCGAGGACCAGTCTCCATATGACCTTAGTTGTTGGTGGATGTAAAACTCCAAACATTATTTTTTGGGGCCTGTCTATCTTTAAACCTTGAGTAATTGAAAACTTTTTATAAAGAGGTGTATATGTATAAATTCCAAATCATTTGAGACAGCACATAACAAAACTTACAATAGGACAAGCTAACACTCTGTTCAGTCCATATTTCACCCATGGTGGCAAGTGTTGCAGGCTATAGAAGATTCATGTGCTCAGTGAAAGCTCTGATCAGACAGTTGATGGTCAGGCGTATCTGAGTGTGCTGGTCGCACAAGACATTGTAAGTTTTGTTTTGTACTGGCTCATTAATAATAATAGTGAGGCTGTACTGATTGGTCATTGGGATTTCCTGGGTCCAGTTGTTAAAAACTAGTAATGTAGCTGTAGTAACGTTGACGTTTTAATATGGCAAATACGCTAATGCGATTAGCCTCAACATTATTAAAGCAATATTACCGGAGTATTAAATAGTGTATTGCTAGAACAGTTAACAATATGACCACTAGCAATTTCCTTTAGCTAACGATGCTCAACTAGGCCTTGGTCTGTAAGATTTGGTGCCATAATTTCTCAGAGCCAACAATGATGGCCTAGATCTGACAAACTGCTACTATAAAGGACCCATCAGGTCAGGGTCTGCCTTTCCCGGCTAATGTTAGTTGATTCATTATCGTTGTGCCTGGCTCAATATAGGAGTCTGATTTTCCTTCTGTTCTTCTGTCAATATTTGCAACAACCCTAGCGTTCACCCTAATATTCAAGTCCATAAATGTATAAGAGCTTTATTAATGATACTTGGTTCAAACTTGTATCTAGGGATGGCAACTATACTGCAAGCATCCATATTTGACCTTGACCTACCTTTCATGGTGAAGTATTGTAGCTAACCTAGCGTTCACCCTAATGTTCAAGTCCATTTCTCAAGAACTAAGAGCTTCATGATACTTGGAATAAGCTTGCTTCTTGGAACGACAACTTTTATGCAAGCACCCATGTTTGATCTTGACCTACCTTTCATGGTTCTTGGTCTTTGCACCCCCACAGGCGCGACATTGCCTTCATCAGAATTCATGGGCAGGCCCAGTTCTTCAAAACTTAGGATATCATCAGTTAACATACTGTTACAACTTTGATTATTTGTTTTGGGAAGAAAAATGTGAGTAGCTCAAAAGAGTCAGGATTAAGACAGTTTACGAGCTTGTTAAGCTAAGAATGTTTTGAGCAACTATGTCCAGTGATCTTTCACCCATGCATACCGTTAGACAGATTGTTAACCCTCTCAACCAAGTTGACACAACAGATACCTATGCTAACTGTAGATCCAGATGAGATGGCTGGTAAAAGAAACCATCACTTCAGGATCTACAGTTTGCCATTCTATTACTGTAATGATCCTAAGTATCGGGACAGATGTACCTAAGCAAACAGTGCAGACCCAGATCAGACTGCTCCAGTCTGATCAGGGTCTTCACGGTTTAACATTCCGTATGTACCTTTTGCACTCGTTGCTGGATTGTGAAACAAATTTGTCAGAAATTCAGAATTACAGCAAGTCCTCAAGGTGTCCGAAATTTTAAGGATTTTTACAGTAATGATTTAGGGAAATGGGTATACCCTCAGGGGAGGCAACTCCTGCAAAAGTGTTTTTGTCTCCCATGTCAATAGAGGTCAACTCTTAAAGGAAAGAATTTGCTCCTGAGGAGCAAATTCATTCCTTTTTTCGTGGGACAGAGCTTATAGAAAAACGAACATGAAGTTCCTAAAAGTTGTCTCTCTTTGAAAAATGGCGGAAAAATCTGCCAGATGTTCCCATTCTCCTTAAGACTAAATGCCAAATTTACAAGAATGGACTGGTCCAACTGGAAAGATGGAAGAGTCCACTTCAGTAACTACTGAAAGGGTTGACAAGCAGTCAGAGATTTCATGTGAGTACTTGTGATGTCACGTATCCTGATTTTGCTTGTGTAGAGATAATTGTTTTTGACATGTTAATTTTTCTTTCGGAGGATAATAAAAGTTGACATTTATCACGAGTTTGCATCTTATTTTTGTGTGTTCCATGCCAGTGCATTCTGAAAACAAGCCATCAACTTCCATCAGTTTTTCTAAAATGTATACATTAAAATTTATGCAATGTGTTGATTATAAAATCACAACAAAAAATGTTTCATGCCAGACATGACTGCAGCCATTGCTAGGTAAAAGGTACAGAACACTTCAGGGACTAATCATTCTGCACATGTGTATCCATGCAGCCTTTTGAATTGTGTCACAAAAATACAGAATAGATAAAAAAAAGACCGCATAGATACAAGTGTTGAACTACTTCAATGATCCTAAGTATTGGGACAGACAGACAGGCCTAAGCAAACCGTGCAGACCCAGATCAGATTGCTTCTGAAGGAGCAGTCTGATCAGGGTCTACACTGTTTGCCATTCCTTCTGTACCTTTTGGACTCATTGCTGGATTGTGAAACAAATTTGTTAAAATATTAGAATTACATCAAGTCCTCAAGGTGTCAGGATTTTTTCTGTAAATCTTTTCTGGAAGTGCCCTAGCCAGTTTGTCAAATGAGTAAAAACACTTGCAAAAAAATATTTGTCTTCATGTAGTATGGCTTGTCTTTAGAAGCTCTGCTAATCTTTAAACTCCACAAGGTTTTGGTGGAATCCCTGTATCTCATTTTCTTTGTGTAGCATACCAATTACCAAAACAAACGGTATTTACATAAAGGAAAAAGTACCCATTTTATATTGCAGCAAAGATATTGCAATTAAAACTTCGAAAAGAAAATACAGTAAAGTCAAAATTACTCGGCTCTAGATATGGAGTATTGAGGTTTTTTTTATCTTATTCATAAAAACATGCTTTGGGTACTTGTTTCAATAGCCTCTATGAGGTGATTCTAACAAGTACTTGTTACATGTTTCTGACTTGAAATGAGGAAAGCTATCCATAAAGTTTACTTTCCCTTACTTTTAACCCATTGTTTGCGGGAAACCCCAAAAGGGGTACTTGGGCAAACAGTGCAAGCCCAGATCAGATGCCGCAGAACACGGTGTCTAATCAGGGCCTGCACTATTTGCTAACAAAAATTTGTCAAAAATAGAATAAAAGCGTAAAAGTAAGCCTGACATTCCTTGTATGACAAATGGACTTGTCCAACATACAACAATGGAGGAGTCCACTAGCATACAATTGGTTATAGCACCTCAAAGGACAGTTCAGTAAACCAAAGCTCGAGGGGAAATGATAACTTTGAATGCAATTCTAACGGTGGGAGTTGGTTTTGGGATGAAGGGGGGCTAGAACATTTCTGACTCTCCCACCAAAACCTTGGTTGTTACAGTTTGACATGAACACACAGAAAATGAGATGCAGACTTCACTGATGTAAGGAAAAAAAAGTTCTAGAGAAGCAAATTTGTTCACTTGCTTCTGTCTCGTTGGAGAAGACAAATTTTGCTATGGATGGTAATTTTTTTCTCGGGGATATTCATACCTGATTAACCCTAGTCCTGAATAAATCAGTTTAGCAGCACCCTGATTATCAACCAATCAAATTACTTGATATATTCAAAAGTGCAAACTGTATGTTGGTGTAGATCCTGATCAGGTGGCTTATTCAGTAGCCACAGTGTAGCTTCTGATTAGTGGCTTATTCCAGCCACCTGATCTGTATCTACACTGTTTGCAAAATGTAGTGCATATATATTCTGGTGACAGCAGGACAAAAAGAGGATCAACAAAAGCTTGGAAAAGTGGAATTTCCTTGAAAACGCATAAATTAAAAAAAAAAAAAAAAAAAAAAATCAAAATTCACCTTACCAAGACTGCACATGAGAACATGCTGCTTGGCACTGTGAAGGCTTGAGGAAGCTAGACTTGTATAATCAAGCCTTTGTTATTGCTCACACAAGTGAACCATCCAGGAGCTTTTCACAAAAAGTCCATCAATCTTTGACAATCAACTATGACAGACTATTGGCATTTGAGAGGTCATGCTTTACTTACACAAGGCCATATTTAGTTCTGCTGAGACTCCCATCAAGCTAAAAGTATAGGCTTCTGCTCATTACTGTCAAGTCTTCAACACTTCCGACAGGGCTTCGTGGTTAATAGCACAGACTCTTAA
This sequence comes from Lucinisca nassula, assembly GCA_963580285.1. Taxonomy (NCBI): domain Eukaryota; kingdom Metazoa; phylum Mollusca; class Bivalvia; order Lucinida; family Lucinidae; genus Lucinisca; species Lucinisca nassula. The sequence goes on along the minus strand of OY757022.1, from coordinate 120,575,849 downwards.
ACATCAGCTCTCTCAGTAGCATGGGTTTATTCTTTGGTTGCATTAGAGATGCCAAATTCTGCAATAGAAGGTTTGGTTGCTCTTCTACCGGTACTGCTCACCTCTGATTCACGACCAGATTGGCTCGATAAAAGTGAAATAATCATGAAAGGTCTGTACAACCATAATAATATAAAAAATCACTTCCATTAGAACAATTCCTGTGAAGTAAGTAATTTTGAAAAAGACATACGACACATCTGTTAGCCAGTGATCCTATTTTGGTCCAATCATCCTCAAACTTGGTCAGAATGATCATCCTGTCTATCTGGGTCAAGTTCGAATATGGGTCCTGTCGGGTCAAAAAGTAGGTCAGTAGGTTCAAACCCAAAAATTCAGGAAGTCTATATAATATATATTTTGTGTAAAAATAATGATTAAGTAGTGGGAGACTATGGACTCATCAGCCACTTGTAGTTTTAAGTCCTGTCCTGTGGAATAAATTTTTGCCACACCTATTTTAGACAACAGATTAATTTCTACAAAATCATGACCTGAATGTCAATATACAATGTAGATACCCATCTGATCTGCAGCTACACTATTTGCAAAAGCTGGAAGGACAAGGGGTAAATATTCTGACATTCTTTTCTGGAGAATGATCATGTAATATTTTCTGCTATCATTACTCATTCTCTTCCTTCTGCTTGTTTGTTCGATTTGAACCTTAACGTCCCCGTCAACATTGTATAAAAGTCATTTTGGCGACGTTGCTCCAATTTTGTTGACTTACCCAACATTGAAATGAAATGACATCTCGAGCCCTGTCACCCAATAAAACCAATAGGGTTTATAAGCATGGAAAAAAATGCTGGCTAAGCAGTTTACCAGTTCTTATGCGCGGTCAGTTCCAGCTCTGCGGGGAAGCATCATGCAGACCATTTCTTCAAGCCTGGATGCTAGTATGTTAGCCACTCTTACAGAAGGTTTAAGCTTGTCCATGAAAATTGTGGTATGGGTTAATGACTGGCTGGACGTGACTGGCTGGGACATTAAACTTAGCATTTATAACAAAAAGCGAACATGACCGGATACACATTGTAATATGTAGTTAAATTGAAAATTATGTATAATGAAGTTGACATAAGAGAACACATCCTTAGGGCTTTAACCCTTATCTTGCTGTTCATGACAACCCCTATCTTTGCAAACAGTGTAGATCCAGATCAGATGGCTTCTGAAGAAGCCATCTGATCAGGATCTACACTGTTTGACATTCAGTTTATGAATTTGTGGCAATAAATTACATAAAGTAATTTGATTGGTTGATAGACAGAAATGGGTGTGGCTTAAATGAATATTCAGCAAGATAAGGGTTAAGGGAAGCAACTCTTTCAAAAATACTCATCTCTATTTTTATACCCCAACAGGCAAAGGGCAGTTCAAACAAGAACCCAGTACTCATTAGTGTCAAATTGAGAAATTTATTTTAAAAAAAATGGTATGAGGCCCCTTTTCTGGAGCTGTGTGATGTGTTCAATGTCTCCTTTGATGAAAACGACAAAAACGTTTACTAGTCCTGTCATGAAAAAACTCCTCGGGGTTTACAACCAGATAAGAAAGAGCTGACCTGCTGAGCTTCACACGAGCTAGTCTTGAAGTTTAGATACAGAAACTAGAGGTAGTGTACTATCCAAGCTGTAAACACACAGGAGCTGATCAGACTGCACATTTGTGTGTAAATTATATTAACCCATTTTATATGGGGAAACCGAAATTGGGTAATTGGCAAACAGTGAGGGCCCAGATTGGGTGCAGATGCAGCAGAATGCTGCATCTGATCAGGGCCTACACTGTTTGCAATAAGTACAGTGGTTTTCCAAATTGTCAAGAAAACACAACCAAATGCCCATAAATTTTGAAATGGACTATATAAGGCGTAGGATTCCATTCAGTACAAAATGGGCTAATGCCAAGATTTCTCAGAAATGGCTTTTGATAGGATGTATTCATTCCCAACTGTTCACAAATAATAACATAATGCTCGTAGGAAAATCTAAAATCCATCTGATTGCTAAAGTCCTCAATAAATGTCAAAGACATTCTGCATTCAATTTCAAACTATCAGCTTTCCATTTCATGTCAGAAGAGTGCATCTTCGGCTAAAGCTCTACAACCATGATGTTGGCCTCGGTAGTTGTGTCTGATGTGTGTCTGCCTGGTGATCAGGAGGGGGCGGATGGGATACCTGCCAGGGTTGGCAACATTATTTCGTGGAGATTGATCATGAATGCTTTTCTACGGTCATTCTCTCCCGCTGATTCAAGAAGGGCAGTTGTCAGTTTCTGGCAAAATAATGTGCACTGTACTGGTTAGCGCTTACGTATAAGCTTGACCAGGAATAGTGTGGATAGGTAGACTGACCTGGCTAAAAAATGACCAAATATTGTTGACTGGGCCGTTATGCTCCAATTCAAACAGTGTTATGGCACTTGTTTGATGTAAGTGTAGTGGTGGGGCATGATGCAAACTGACTGGCTTAAAAATGACCTTAATAGTGTTGACTGGGCCGTTAAACTCCAATACAAACAAAAATCTACAACCTAGGCATACATGTTTGTGTCCAGTGAAATATTTTGAGCAAGCAAACACTAGAGGCGCAGAATTCACATAATAAGAGCTGAATATCTGTCTGGCTCGTATACAGCGGAAAAATCTGGGCCCAGTTGTTCCAAACTAACAATGTCATTTGTTGAACATATTATTTAAACTGATCGTTCAATATGGAAATGTGCTAATATTTTTTATAAGCGTTTTGTAAAAACGGTCATATTATGGTATGAGGTTGGCATCCGTCGGTCTGTAAATTTGAGGTCATGGTCCACCAAATATTTACAGAGTTATGCCCCTTTGAAAAATTTTGTGAACTTTTCAATTCCGGATAACTCCTTCAGTTTTCATCCGATCAAGCTGAATCTTGATAGATAGTAAGACCATCACCTGATGTAGTGCATATCGTTTCGAGGCTATGGTCCACCAAATATTTACTGAGTTATGCCCCTTTTAACATTTTTGTAAACTTTGGTTTCCGGATAACTCATCCTGCAGTTTTCATGTGATTAAGCTGAATCTTGGTTGATAGTAAGACCATGACCTGATGTAGCGTATTTCATTGCAAGGTTACGGTCCACCAAATATTCAGAGTTATGCCCCTTTGAAAATTTTTGTAAAATTTTTCGTTTCCGGATAAATCCTACAGTTTTCATCTGATCAAGCTGAAACTTAGACCATCTCCTGATGTAGAGCATATTCTTTCGAGGTTATAGTCCACCAAATATTTACACAATTATGCCCCTTTGAGTGTTTCTGTAAATATTTCGTTTCTGGGTAACTCCTACAATTAACATGAGATCAAGCTGAAACTTGATATATAGTTAGACCATGATGTGGAGCAGTGCATATTGTGAGGGCTCCACACTGGCTACAACTATATTGCTGTTGTCCATGTGTAACACCTTAAAAAAATGTAACTTCGGTCATTACTTCAAAAGGATTTGCCCTATGGTCATGAAACTTCACACACATACCATCACAAGACCTATATTCTGACAAAGGACCATACCTATATTGCTTTTGTCCGTGTTTGTCTTGCCTTAACCAAAAAACTTAACCTTGGTCATTACTTTAAAAGAATTTGCCTTTCTCTCATGAAAATTCACACAAATACTTAAACAAGACCTACATTCTGACAAAAACTTGTACAACACCTCTTTGATAGCTCTATGTGGGGCCCTTTCTGACCTAGTCAGTGATCTGGTTTTGAGGTTATGGTCCAACAAATGAAAAAGTTTTGCCCCTTTGAAAGTTTCTGTAAGCAATTTTGCCTGCAACTTAGAATGAATCAAGCTGAAACTTGTAATTAGTTAGACCAAGATGTGGAGCAGCGCATATTATTAGCTCACCTGAGCCGAAGGCTCATGTGAGGTATTAGTATGCCAATGATCCGTCGTCCGTCGTCCGTTGTCCGTTCACATTTTCAACTGAGTATATCTTTTAAGCCAGTTGGCCAATCATGATTAAATTTCATGAGAAGCATTATCAGGTTGGGGGAAAAGATGCATTATGTTTTGGGGCAGATCAGATGGAAACTCCTGTTGCCATGGCAATATATAGCTCCCATAGACTTACAATGGGAAAATCTTAAAAAATCTTCTTCTCTGAAACCAATAGGCCCAGAGCTTACATATGAAGCATGTAGCAATATCAAGTGGTCCCCTACATAAATTGTGCCAATCATGCCCCTGGGGTCAAAACTGGCCACGCCCCGGGGTCCCTTAACCCCCCATAGAAATAAAAGCTTAAAAAATCTTCTTCTCTGAAACCACTAGGCACAGAGCTTACATATTAAGTATGTAGCAATGTCAAGTGGTCCTCTACATAAATTGTGCCAATCATGCCCCTGGGGTCTAAACTGGCCATGCCCCGGGGCCCCTTAGCCCCCATAGACTTATAATGGTAAAAAAGCTAAAAAAATCTTCTTCTCTGAAACCACTAGGCCGTGAGCTTACATATAAAGCATGTAGCAATGTCAAGTGGTCCCCTACATAAATTGTGCCAATCATACCCCTGGGGTCTAAACTGGCCACGCCCCGGGGTCCCTTAACCGCCATATACTTATAATGGAAATAAAGGTTTAAAAAATCTTCTTCTCTGAAACCGCTGGGCACAGAGCTTACATAAGCATGTAGCAATGTCAAGTGGTCCTCTACATAAATTGTGCCAATCATGCCCCTGGGGTCTAAACTGGCCACACTCTGGGGCCCCTTAGCTCCAATAGACTTATAATGGAAAAAAAAGCTTAAAAAATCTTCTTCTCTGAAACCACTAGGCCCAGTGCTTACATATGAAGCATGTAGCAATGTCAAGTGGTCCCCTACATAAATTGTGCCAATCATGCCCCTGGGGTCTAAACTGGCCATGCCCCGGGGCCCCTTAGCCCCCATAGACTTTTAATGGAAAAAGTGCTAAAAAAATCTTCTTCTCTGAAACCAATAGGCCGTGAGCTTACATATGAAGCATGTAGCAATGTCAAGTGGTCTCCTACATAAATTGTGCCAATCATGCCCCTGGGGTCTAAACTGGCCACGCCCGGGGGTCCCTTAACCCCCATAGACTTATAATGGAAATAAAAGCTTAAAAAATCTTCTTCTCTGAAACTGCTAGGCACAGAGCTTACATATTAAGCATGTAGCAATGTCAAGTGGTCCTCTACATAAATTGTGCCAAGCATGCCCCTGGGGTCTAAACTGGCCAAGCCCTGGGCCCCTTAGCCCCCATAGACTTATAATGGAAAAAAAGCTTAAAAAATCTTCTTCTCTGAAACCACTAGGCCCAGAGCTTACATATTAAGCATGTAGCAATGTCAAGTGGTCCCCTATATAAATTGTGCCAATCATGCCCCTGGGATCTAAACTGGCCACACCCTTGGGCCCCTTAGCCCCCATAGACTTATAATGGAAAAAAGCTTAAAAAATCTTCTTTTCTGAAACAGCTAGTATTATTAGCTCACTTGAGCCGAAGGCTCATGTGAGGTATTGGTATGCCAATGGTCCGGCGTCCGTTCACATTTTCAAATAAGTATATCTTTAAAGCCACTTGGCCAATCATGATTAAATTTCATGAGAAGCATTATCCGATTGAGGGAGAAGATGCAGTATGTTTTGGGGTAGTTCAGATTGAAACTGGTGTTGCCATGGCAACATACAGCTCCCATAGACTTACAATGGGACAAACTTAAAAAATTTTCTTCTCTAAAACCACTAGGCCCAGAGCTTACATATTAAGCATGTAGCAATGTCAAGTGGTCCTCTACATAAATTGTGCCAATCATGCCCCTGGGGTCTTAACTGGCCACGCCCCGGGGCCCCTTAGCCCCCTTAGACTTATAATGGAAAAAACAAACTTCAAAAATCATCTTCTTTGAAACCACTAGGCCCAGAGCTTACATATTAAGCATGTAGCAATGTCAATTGGTCCCCTACATTAATCCTGCCGAACCTGCCCCTAGGGTCCAAATTGACAATGCCGTGTTTCATTAGGAAGAACTTAAAAAAAAAAATTATGCTCAAAGACCATGAGTCAAACAGCTAACTAAACTGTTCCTTAGGTGAGCGGTTAGGCTCATTGAGCCTCTTGTTTCAAGGTTACAGTCCACCAAATATAGAGTTATGCCCCTGGCCTTTGAAAATTCCTGTGAACATGTTGTTTATGGCTTACTCTTCCTACAGTGAACATTTAATCAAGCTGAAACTTGATATATAGTTTGACCACAGTGTGGAGCAGCGCATATTGTTTTGAGGTTATGGCTTACCAGATATAAATAAAGTTATTCCCGTTGCAGATTTCTGTAAGTATTTTGTTTGTGGCTAACTTCTACAATTAATATCCGATGAAGCTGAAACTTCATATAAAGTTAGACCATTATGTGGTGCAGAGCTTATTGTTTTGAGGTTACGGTCCACCAAAAATTAATCGAGTTATTCCCCTTAAAAAATTTCTGTACACATTTTGTTTCTGGCTAACTTCTGCAGGTAACATTCGCTCTACCAAAATCTTGACATTAAATTCGACTATGATGTGGAGCAGTGCATATGGTTTAGAGAGAATGGTCCACCAATTATTTATATAAGTATAACACTTTGAAAATATCTGTAGACATTTTCATTTCCGGCTAATTCCTCCTACAATTTAGATCCAATCAAGCTGAAACTCGATATGTAGTTAGACCATGATATGGAGCAGTTCTTATTGTTTCAAGGTTTCAGTCCAACAAATATTAACTTGCTATGGGCGTATAATGCCCTGCTTGCGGAGCTCTTGTTTGCAGAAAAAATGTGAGTGCAAAAGCTCCTCGCATTTTTTCAGCAAAAATTAAGTATGTCATAAATTGTCCAACATTTTTACCACCAGCAGGCTCGTTAACCTAATGATACTTCGAACAACTGGACCTTTGACTCCATTGTTCAAAGCCTTGTTTGGAAAAAAAAAAAACGTGTTTCTGGTCAAACCATGAACTGTTCAATATCTAATACAGTGGTATTTTTCCTGAAAAAAAAAAATGCGAGTAACAAGAACCTACCTTATGTGTTTACTAATGAGTTTTGACTTAACTGGGCCCTATAATTCAGTTTATAATCTGTTAGAATGCACTGTTTACCAGTCTTGTCAAAGGGTAGTTGGATGAGGTGAACATGTGCAGGTATCTGGAAAAAAGCTACATGTACTCACCTTTTTTAGGGGAAAAAAATGGATCTTTTTTGCACTCTCATCACAAAAACACTTCTGTTCAAATATATTGAACAGTTTTCTACCAATTAAAAAAATAAAAGAAAATTTTGAGATAGAAAAAAATTCTGACATTTTCCATATTATGCTCAAAAATCCAATTGGAACGTCCTCATGGAGGTGGTTCTAACATACCCACAATCTATGTTTTTGAGCAGAAATAAGATGATGTATATCCTAGTAAACCCCAGTTTTACTATATAAAATGGTGGTTTAACCCTTATCTTGCTGAATATTCATTTAAGCCACACCCATTTCTGTCTATCAACCAATCAAATTACTTGATGTAATTTATTGCTACAAATTCATAAACTGAATGCCAAACATGTTTGCAAAGGTAGGGATTGTTGTGAACAGCAAGATAAGGGTTAAGGGGGTCTAAAGTTATATAGGCATATTTTCTTGATATGAATGGTGAAGTTTTCACAATGTTATCTAACAGACCATTTGCACTTGAACAACTGGGCCCTGTAATAGGTTCCAATTAAAAAAAGCTTTTGCAGTCAAAGGGTTGCTGGATGAGAAGTTGTCCTACATCTTGCAGTATCAGGGCAACTTAGTTCAGCAAGCGTGTTGTGCCCTAGCAAGTGAGGTAGAAAAGGCATTCTTTTACCCTTTCATACCTTTACCTACCAAGCATAATCATTTTAAATCCCGCTACCAAGCGGAGCGGGAATTATAGGAATGGCCTTCATCTGTTCATCAGTCTGTCCATCAGTCTGTCCATCTGTCTCTCCATAACACTTTCTTGTCTGCTCCGTATCTCCTGAACCCTTTAATAGATTTTCATTAAACTTTGGTCAAATATTCTTTTCAGTGAGCTGATATGCAGAACCCTTAAATGAACCTTGCCGACTGTAGGTCAAGGTCACATTTGAAAGTCCAGAGTTAGAAACTCAATTTTGTTATCCTTCCATATCTCCTTTACCCCTGCAAGAATTCTCATTAAACTTTGGCCAATTATCCCCCTCAGTGAGCTGATGTGCAGAACCCATAAATTTGATGGTCACGAGTTTGAAACATTGAATTTTGTGTCCGTTCCATATCTCCTTTACCCCTCAAAGGATTTTCATTAAACTTTGGTGAAATATCCCCCTCAGTAAGCTGATTGTGCAGAACCCATAAATAAACCATGCCAACTCAAGGTCAAGATCACAGGTCAATTATCCCCCTCAGTGAGCTTTTGGAGAGCCCATAAATGAATCCAGGTAAAGGTCATATTTGAGGGACACAAAATTGCAACTTTGAATTTTGTGTCTGTTCCATATCTCATTTACCCTTTAAAGGATTTTCATTAAACTTTGGTCAAATATCCCCTCGGTGAGCTGATGTGCAGAACCCATAAATAAACTATGCTGACTCAAGGTCACAGGTCAAGGTCAAGAGTTTGAATTTTGTGTCCGTTCCATATCTCCTTTACCCCTGAAGGATTTTCATTAAACTTTGGTAAAATATCCCCCTCAGTAAGCTGGATGCGCGGAACCCATAAATAAACCATGCCAACTTAAGGTCAAGGTCACAGGTGGAGGTCACAGGTAAAGGTCACGAGTTTGAAACTTTGAATTTTGTGTCTGTTCCATACCTCCTTTACCCTTCAAAGGATTTTCATAAAACTTTGGTCAAATATCCCCTCAGTAAGCTGATGTACAGAACCCATAAATAAATCATGCCAACTCAAGGACACAGGTGAAGGTCACAAGGTTGAGCCTTGATATTATAGTGCGGCAAGAGATTTTGCTGTCGCTCAGACTGCTTTCTTGTTACTCATTTATTTGCTGGCTGTTCTATCTTTTTTCTCCCTTTCACTTTACCCTCACAATTGAGGTGTCAAATCGAAAATTATCCAGTCCCAGTGGCCTAGTTGTATGTACATCCAGCTCTGAGCAAGGGGTAGTGGAGGCTTGGCAAAGTTATTTGATGGAGAATGGATAATAGCCTGTAGTCTAGATCTACTGATTCAAGAAAGCCATTTGTCTGTTACCTGTGAAAGGATGTCTTCTGTATTGGTTGGCTGCCTGGGAGGGGTCAGGCTGCCCGGGGAAAGTGTGAATGTTAACTGATTGTCTTGATATGTACATTTTGACTGGGATGTTAAGTAACAAAAGTAACACAAGTAGTCTTGCCACCTTTAATTGGGGTTGTCACGCTAAGTGCCATTTGGAAGTGTGCTTACAAGTGGGTAATAGATGACGTTACAAAATGTCGAAATACCGTAACCAAATAATAGCCTGAATTATATTCTACATTGAATAAATGATTCTGTATGCCTCACCATTGCATCAACTTAACCCATTTTGTACGGTAAACCCAAAGTGGGATCATTGGCAAACAATGCAGGCCCAGATCAGACGCCACAGAATGTGGCGTCTGGTCAGTGCCTTCACTTTTATGCAGAAAATTCAATTATTTACTGAATAAAGTTTTGAGAAAGACTCGTCCCAACACCTCTAAATATTGAAATGGACTATATATAAGGAGGGAGATTCCATTCTGTTCAAAGAGGGTTAAGAGATAAGACCTGCCATACTTGGAAATCTTTAGTGGTACTGTTTGATAAAAAGAGAAAAAGAAAAAAACAATGTGTTTGTGAAACACGAGCATGTCCCCGGGCATGGTCATTTTTTTTTTCAAGGTCACAGGTCAAGATTTTTGGTTTGATTGGGAAGCCCTTGGCACAAGGAACTTACATGCCAAATATGAAGGCTCTACCTTAAACAGTTGGAAAGTTATGAACAATATTTTTTTCTTTAAAGTAGGTCAAGGTCACAGGTCAAAAGTTTTTGCATGAATGTATAGCTCTTGTCACAAGGAACCTACATGCCAAATATGAAGGCTCTATCTTAAACAATTAAAAAACTATGAACAATTTTATTCGTTCTTTTAAGTAGGTTAAGGTCATGGTCAAAAAATTTTGCATGAATGTAAAGCTCTTATCACAAGGAACCTACATGCCAAATATGAAGGCTCTATCCCAAATGGTTCGAAAGTTATGACCAAAATGACCAATGTTAACTTTTTCTTTTATGTAGATCAAAGGTCAAGGTCAAAATCTTTTGTGTGAATGTAAAGCTCTTTTCACAAGGAACCTTCATGCCAAGTATGAATACTCTACCTCCAAGGGTTCAAAAGTTGACCAACGTTAAAGTTGTCCACGTACAAACAAACAGACAGGGCAAAAACAATATGTCCCCGCTATCGCTACCGGGGACATAAAAAAAACCCCAAAACTATATATTATTCATACCTATAGCAGATCCATCAGGAAGGGAAATACATGTCTCGAACACAGATGGCTCATTAACTTCATCTGTTTCAAACTCCCGTTCTTGAATCCCTAGGAAATTCTTTCCATAGCTCCAGATATAGTGAGAGATAATTTAACCCTTAAGATGCCAGTCACAACAATAGTCTTCTGCTTTGACACTTGCTGACTACTTTTAAAGTCCTTGTTGCAAGCAGTGTGGGCCCAAATCAGACTGCTCCTATAGGAGCAGTCTGATCGGGGTCCACACTCTTTTGCAAGCAGTGTGGTCTCAGATCAGACTGCTTCTCTAGGAGCAGTCTGATCAGGGTCCACACTGTTTGCCTATATGCATGCGTAGGTTTGAAAAGTTTGAAAGAATATGCAGAAGACGACAAACAGACACAATTTTCCGATGTTGTGTTACTTGGTATCTCAAGGGTTAATTTTGAGAGATTTTCTTGCTTCTTTTAACTTGAAAATCAGGAATAAGCCTCACTGGTGTGGAGGATAAGCTACTCACATCACAAATCAGGGCTCGTGGGATCGATTCCAGGCTTCTCCAGACTTTCAGATGCCTCTTTAAAACAAGGTCTTGTCACCATATGACCTTAGTTGGTGGTGGAATGTAAAATTCAGACATGCACACACCTTGAAAATCTGTTAAGTGTTCTCATTAATAAGAATCACCTCAATGAGGCATACCTTTATTTAATAGCTCATTTACCCATGGCATGTGGGAAACCTCTAAAGCGGTTCCTTGGCAAACAGTGAAGGCCCAGATCAGACGCAGCAGAACGCGGCGTCTGATCAGGGCCTGCACTATTTGCTAGCAGAATTTTTGACAAAAATAGAATGAAAATATAGGCCTGACAACCCTAATATAACAAATAGTCTTGTCCAACATATAGCAATGGAAGAGTCTACCAGTATACAATAGGTTAAAAAGACAGTTAAATTACACCCATTATGTCTCCTGAAATGGCACTGTGTATAATCTTCAGAGGCTCAAACTACCTTTTCATCGTCCTAATTATATTGGAGCCTTAGAAGAATATATAGAACTATAAATTGCAAATCCTAAGTTAGTGGTAAATGTCAACAAGCAAGACGTAGTTATGTATGCAACACTTTCAGGTATTGTCTTTTAAAAAAAACACTATTAATGAGGTGCTTGCGCCTATATATTTACAGGTCTTCCTTTCGGACATTGACAACGACGAAATGCCGGTGAGTATTACACATCTATGAGCTAGCTTTTTTTAGGGAAAAAAAAAAGAGGATGAAAAGATACCCTGTTTTTAGCTCACCGTCACGTAGCGACATGGTGAGCTTTTGGGATCACTTTTTGTCCGTGCGTCCGTCCGTAAACAATTTCTTCAAACTACATCTCCTAAACCACTGATCGGATTTTGACCAAACTTCACAAGAATGATCCTTAGGTGGTCCCCTTTCAAAGTTTTCAAATGATTCCTGTCCGTTGCACATCTAGGTCACAGGAGCCAAAAATAGATTTTTTTCACCAAAAACTTCAAAAATTTTCTTCTCTGAAACCTAAATTATAGTGCTGGGGCCAAAAATGCCCCCGCCCCAATATATCTAGGTCAGTGTCACCTATATGGAAAATCTTTAAAAATCTTCTTCTCTGAAACCTCAAGGCCCAGGTCTTTGATATTTGGTATGAAGCTTCATCTAGTGGACCCCTACCAAGATTGTTCAAATTATAGTGCTGGGGCCAAAGATGCCCCGCCCTGGGGCCATTTGGTTTTACATGGGCTTATATAGGGAAAATCTTTAAAAATCTTCTCTGAAACCGCAAGGCCCAGGTCGATTTTGGTATGAAGCTTCATCAAGTGGACTCCTACCAAGATTGTTCAAATTATAATGCTGTGGCCAAAAATGCCCCCACCCCGGGGCCCTTTGGTTTTACTTGGGCTTATATAGAAAAATCTTGAAAAATCTTCTCTGAAACCGCAAGGCCCAGGTCTTTGATATTTGGTATGAAGCTACATCTAGTGGACCTCTACCAAGATTGTTCAAATTATAGCCCTGAGACCAAAAATGCCCCCGTCTCAGGGCCCTTTGGTTTTACATAGAAAATCTTTTGGGAAAATCTTTAAAAATCTTCTTCGGTGAAACCACAAGGCCTAGGTCTTTGATATTTGGTCTGAAATTTCATCTAGTGGACCTCTATCAAGATTGTTCAAATTATAGCCCTGTGATCAAAAATGCCCCTGTCCCGAGACCCTTTGGTTTTACATAGACTTATATAGGGAAATCTTTAAAAATCGTCTCTGAAACTGCAAGGCCCATGTCTTTGATATTTGGTATGGAGCTTCATCTAGTGGACCTCTACCACAATTGTTCAAATTATAGCCCTAGGGCCACAAATGCCCCCGCCCCAGTGCCCTTTGGTTTTACATAGACTTATAAAGTGATAATCTTTGAAAATCTTATTCTCTGAAACAGCAAGGCCCAGGTCTTTGATATTTGGTGTGAAGCTTCAGCCTGCCCCAGGGCCATTTGGTTTTACATAGGCTTATGTAGGGAATATCTTTAAAAAAATCTTCTCTGAACCCGCAAGGCCCAGGTCTTTTGATATTTGGTGTGTAGCTTCATCTAGTGGACCTTTGCCAAGATTGTTCAAATTATAGCCTTTGTTGATATTTGGTATGAAGCTTCACCTTTTTAGACCTCCCTCAACATTATGCACATTATAGCCCTGGGGTCAATAATGGCCCAACCCGGGGCCCACTTGTTACTCTATGGATCAGGTGAGCGATCCAGGGCCATCATGGCCCTCTTGTTTTCACATAGAGGCAGACTTTGGACTGTTTCTAAATTGAATTTGAAAGCAGGTATGCAGTTGAGAGTTTGATCACTGCACTGCACTTATAAAGCATTTTAAAAATTCTTGTCAGCCACTGGCCAGAACCTTTTTGACTGTTCCATCTCGAGTCCTCAATGTTGGGCTGTGTGGATGGGCTTTGTGTTCAAGATTAAGATCTCGCTTTTAAAGCCTGAATTCTTTGATATTAAGATATTGAAACTTCATATGTGTTTGGCAACTCATCAACTCATTTCATTTTGGCATTTGTACATGTACTTGCAGGATATGTTTAACCCTTCTCTTGCTGAATACTCAGTTAAGCCACACCCATTTCTGAATTTCAACCAATCGGATAACTTGATGCAATTTATTGCTACAAATTCATAAAATGAATGCAAAACAGTGTAGATCCTGATCAGATGGCTTCTTCAGAAGCCATCTGATCTGGATCTACACTGTTTCCAAAGATTGGGGTTGTCGTGCACAGCAGGATAAGAGTTAAAACCTTCCTGTATGTTGATGTGGAAACAGATATGGCATGAAGCAGGCCAATTACATACATGTGGGGAGAGCATGTTTCTTCACCCCCTTTTTCTTCCCTATTTTTCATCACCACTTTCTTCTCCTTTTCACTGGGAGGTGACTTTCATGGGTTGACATCTTTTAAATTCAAACACAGAACACAACATTGCTCATCGATAACTTTGTGATTTCTGAAAACTTTGTAGAAACCTCCGTGGTGCAGTGGTTACGCTACTCCCCTTGTAAACCAGGGATCGCAGGATCGATCCCGGGCTTCTCCAGACTTTCGGATGAGTCTTTAAACCGAGGTCCCATCTCCGTATGACCTTAGCTGTTGGTGGGACGTAAAACTAAAACTCACTCTTCTCCTTTTCTCTGGGAAGTGACTTTCATGGGTTGACATGTTGTTAAATTCAAACACAGAACACAACATTGCTCATTGATAACTTTGTGATTTCTGAAAACTTTGCACAAGTTCAAGTATTGATGATAAATAATAGGCAAATCCTGTTAATAACTGACAACTCCAATACAAACAAACTGCCCATAGGGGCTTGAAGTAATATATGGGCTTGAAGAAATATATGGGCTGCATGATGCTTCCACGAGGAGCTGATTCTGGCCTGCACACTAGTACTGGTAAACCGTTTAGAGGATCTAAGCCTGTCCAGGAACCGCGGTGCGAGGCGGACCATCCATGCTTATAAACCCTATTGGTTTCATTGGGCGACAGCGCTTGAGATGTCATTTCATCTCAATGTCGGGTAAAAGTCTCACAAAATTGGAAGCAACGTCTCCAAAATGATCTTTACAGTGTTGACGGGGACGTTAAACCTCAAATCAAACAAACAAACAAAAACAGGAAAGCATACAAGAAGTCAGCTCATCCTTGTCCTGCTGATTAATTTTGTCATCACCCCTTTCCATCTATCAACCATTTCTGTTTATTCCCCAACATTATGAAGTGAATGGCAAACAGTGAAGATCCTGATCAGAGAAGCCATCTGATCTGGCTCTACACTGTTTGCAAAGGTAGAGGATATCGAAGAATAAAGTTTTATCCCGTGTAGAAATATGCGTTTTACCTCCTCATTTGGATTATGGAGTAATTTTGAATGTCATTACCAGTTGTGGGCGCCACCTACACCACCGCATGATGAGAACGATGTGTACATTGACAAGACACTACACTTCTTGTACGAGCCAACGATAATGCCCGAGACCCAGCTACCTCCGGTGTATGTAAAGAAAGAGAAGAAGAAGATAAAAGTCGAGTCCATCACAAGTAAGTAGTAATCTTCAACCCATTGTAGGCGGGAAACCCCTAAAGTGGTACCTTGGCAAACAGTGCAGGCCCAGATCAGACGCCGCAGAACGCGGCGTCTGATCAGGGCCTGCACTATTTGCTAACAGAATTTTCCATCAAAAATAGAATTAAAAAAAAAAAAATAGTCCTGCCACCCCTTATATGACAAATGGACTGGTCCAACATACAGCAATGGAAGAGCCCACTAGTATACAATGGGTTAATCAGAACTAGCAGACAGTATTTATTATACCCCCGGCATACGAAGTATGCTATGGGGGTATATAGTTTTTGTCTTGCAGTTCGTCCATCGGTCCGTGTGTCTGTCCTTCCGTCCGTTAACATTTTGGTTAAAGCTTTGCGTTAAAGTTTCTAAGAGATTGTATCTTCTGAACCCTTTGATAGATTGAGTTGATACTTACATTGAAGTTACATACTGGTCTAAAGATTTCATTGATGCATGGCCCACCCCCACAGTGACCTTGAGGTCAAGGTCACAGACTTAGAAATTTTACATTTGGTTAAAGTTTTATGACAAAGTTTATAGATGTTTGTATGTGCTAAACTCTAAGACAAATTCAGTTGATACTTGGTACAGTGTTGCATAGCAGTCCAAAGATTTCGTGATGCATGTCCATTCCTACCCATGGTGACCTTTACCTCAAGGTCATAGACTTAGAAATTTTACATTTGGTTAAAGTTTTATGACAAAGTTTATAGATTCCTGTATGTTCTAAACTTTAAGACAAATTCATTTGATACTTACACTGATGTTGCATACCAGTCCAAAGATTTCATTGATGCATACCCACCCTGCTGCTTCAGTAACATTGATGCCCCTACCCATTCAGTAACTTTGATGCCCTCACTCCCTGGGTCCATTTAGAAATTTTATGTTTGGTTGAGCTTTTACAAGTACATTTATAGATTCTTATAGCTTCTTCACTTCTTCATTCATATTACATACAAGCTCGAAAGATATATCAGAGGGTGGCGCATATAGCAATTGAAGAGATCACTAGTATACAGTGGATTAATGATTGGCTTGATATACCTGAAATAATCTTGACAGCTGTAAAAACAGAGTAAAAAAACAAACAAACCAAATAAAAAAAAAGCATTCAAAAGACTTAAGGACTGGCCATTTCAGGAAAAGTGTGGTTTTGTTATTACCCCTGCTTTAAGCATGGTGCGATATAGGAGTCATGTTTTCCGTCCGTCTTCCTGTCAAACATTTGTATCAACTGTAGCGTCAACCCAAATATTGCCGGTCCATTTTTCAAGAACTACATTCATGGTCTTTGGCAGAATTTTGTTAAACAAACAGAAAAAAATAAAAACATTCTTTTCTTGGGTAGGATTAGTCCATTTAATCAGTTGGGACAGTGTTTATAGAAAAGTGAATAATGAGATCTCTCATCAGGAGAAATAGATGGGCTGCATGATGCTTCCACGCAGAGCTGAAACCGACCCGAACACGAGTACTGGTAAACCGCTTAGACGATCTAAGCCTGCCCAAGCAAAGCGGTGCGAGTCGAACTGTCGGTTTGATTGGGCCACAGGGCTTGAGATGTCATTTCCTCTCAATGTCGGGTAAAAGTGCCAAAAAATTGGAAGCAGTGTCTCCAAAAGGACCTATACTGTGTTGACGGGGACGTTAAACCTCATACCAAACAAACAAAATCTCATCAGGATATTCACTGTTTGCCATTCTATTAATAATTTTGACTAAATTCCAAATTTACTAGAATGCACGTCTAATTCAAATCTGAAAGAATTTGCTTCAGAAACTCAGTGCTGAAAGGGTAAGTTTTGTTTCTTACAGCGAGAACCCAAAAGCAGAAGAGACAAGAACAGCCAAGAGTGCCTAGATCACTGTTTGATCGCCCCACGGCTCAGCTTCTGAAACTGAGACGGGATGCCAAGATACAGAAGTTGAAACAAGGTCAGCTGAAACTGTATCGACCAATGCCGTCCATGCCTGCCAAGCCTATTATGGAGGCGGCACCAGACCACCCAGAATGGCTCATACACGAGGACTGGGCCTTGCTGCAGGTAATTACTATGAAGCTGCAATACTCGTAAACTTGCATATTAAAAGTAAGCTACCACTTGCTAACCCTTATCCCGCTGAATATTTAAATTAGCCACACCCATTTTTGGCTATCAGATTACATGATATGATGAGTTTGTTCAAATTCACGAACTGAATGACAAATGGTGTAGATCCTGATCAGATGGCTTCTTCAGAAGCCATCTGATCTTGATCTACACTGTTTGCAGCTGTCCTGAAAAGCTTTGTTTGTTTGTTTGATTTGAGGTTTCATAGCTCCAGATAATTTTTTATCCCCACTTCGTATTTACTTATCAAAATTAAAACCTTTTCAGTAAACTGAAAAAATGGGTCAGTAAATATACTTATCAAATCGGGAGGTCGTTTCGTAGTTTTATGAACCTGGTTAACTACCGATTCATTACAATTTAAGCTAGTTAATAGTTCACTGATACTGATTTGGAAGACATATCTAGCCAGTAAACAGAATCACCCTTATGTTTCTGGACAGATGACTTAGCAAACAGCACACAGCCAGATCAGACTACACTTTCTGAACATATTATGATCAGTGTTTGCGCTAGCGGGAAAGTGGGAGTGGGGCACTCGATATCAGTAGCGTAGACGCGAATAAAAATACGTCTTTGTCGTAGGACGCTAAGAAACTTTTATGATGTACTGCCAGTTTTTCTGCTTTCATGTTCAAAGACGCCGACGAGACATCTAAGAAGCTTGATAGGACGATAATTCTATTTCCAAATTGAGATGAATAGTTGTAAATAAGCATGCACTTCGTGCTGGCCTGGCCACCTGCGATTCACAGATCGATATATGCATGAAAACTAAAGTATTACAAGTTGATCCTACTAATTGTATTTTGGTTAAATGTGGTATAGAACACGACAAACAAAGATATCGGTCTGTGCAGCGATAAAGAGTGAAAAAACGGTTCCGTTTGAACTAAAATGTAATAGCACACAACCGTGCATTGATGACCATGTTGTGGGGAAAAAAGCGTCGGAATGATAAAAATATGAATATGGGCTATGATTGGCCGAAACTAGCTAGTCTGGCCATGAAAACATGTACACTTCATACGTTTCAGTTCTGTGGTGTATTCTTTGCTTCCAAAGGATAACCATTTTATAGTACATATTTATTTAATTGTTTCTTTTATCTTCAGAAAAAGATTTAATAAATTCTAACTGTTTCAATTATAACATACATTACATGTGCTGCATCAAAATATGAATAAATACTGGTAATCCCGTGCAAATCAGCTATTATAACCGAGATGTGTGATCATTGCGGCATGTGTGATCATAGCATGCCGCAAAAACTTTATTATCCCCTCGCAACAACGTTGCGAATGGGGATATAGCATCGGTGCCGTGCGTCCGTGTGTTAGTGTGTCTGTGTGTGTGTGTGTGTGTGTGTCTGTCCGGAACCTTGTGAGCAGGATAGAAGACACAGTATTCATCGTAGAAGCATCAAACCTTCCACAAATGTTCACCATGTACAGAGGATGAACCCTATTGAATTTCAAGGTCAGGGGTCAAAGGTCAAGGTCACAATGGACTTGACCTTGAAAACCTTGTGAGCAGGATAGAAGACACAGTATTCATCGTAGAAGCATCAAACCTTCCACAAATGTTCACCATGTACAGAGGATGAACCCTATTGAATTTCAAGGTCAGGGGTCAAAGGTCAAGGTCACAATGGACTTGACCTTGAAAACCTTGTGAGCAGGATAGAAGACACAGTATTCATCGTAGAAGCATCAAACCTTCCACAAATGTTCACCATGTACAGAGGATGAACCCTATTGAATTTCAAGGTCAGGGGTCAAAGGTCAAGGTCACAATGGACTTGACCTTGAAAACCTTGTGAGCAGGATAGAAGACACAGTATTCATCGTAGAAGCATCAAACCTTCCACAAATGTTCACCATGTACAGAGCATGAACCCTATTGAATTTCAAGGTCAGGGGTCAAAGGTCAAGGTCACAATGGATTTTTCATGTTAATGAATGGTATGCAGTTGCGAGGGGATGCTACGCTTGCGTTGCCTTGTTAACACCTAATACGCCAGTCAATTTAGCGGTTTGTGACAAAAATATATATTTTTTTAAGGAATAGATACTTGAACCGTATCAGAAGTAAACAACCATCATGATTCAATTATCAAAGGCATTGGAAAATGGCAAGAAATACGTTTTTAAGCGATATGAAACCTTGTGAACAGTGACTCCACATTCAAAGATTTTCAGGAAGTCATTTCATGTGAGAGATGTTGAACAGTCTGATCCAAGTACCTATTCACTTACAACGTAACAGTATGCATTCAGGCGCATTCTACGGTCGAAACAAACAAGGTTAATGAGTCTACGAACAGCCAAAAATTTGTTACTTTTTTTACAAAAGACCAGATTAACTAGTGAGTCTAGACAACCCGCTTGCTGCTGTTTTAAAACACCAGAGGCATAAAAGTAGTGTACAGACAGATCAGACTGCACAGGCTTGTCTGTTTTCACCTATCCCACAGTCATATTTTCCGCTAAAGTATTAATGCAACAAACGTACATGCAGGAAATTATGTGCACGGAAAAAAAGCAAAACATTTGTGAGACCAGTGAAGTGACTAACTACAGCTGCAGGTGTAAAAACACGTTTCGGATTCTTCTTCTTATTTCTAATCACAGCGGATAGCCGTCGGGTAGAGGAAGGGTATTAATTACATACCCTTTCATTGTCTTTGAGCTGACAATTGTAGATGGTCATGTTACGAAACGTTATGCAAGGATTACAGCGTAAATACGTGCCATATCATTGTCTCCTTCGTAACCTAAGAAAGGTTTACCGTAAATGGTACGATTTAAATTTTCAACCACTTCGTATTTTGCATTTTTTAATCCGTAATTTACGAAAATACGAAGCTTATCTGGCTCTCTGGGTTTAACGTCTCCGTCAACACTGTAAAGGTCATTTTGGAGACGTTGCTTCCAATTTTGTTGGACTTTTACCCATCATTGAGATGAACTGACATCTCAAGCCCTGTCGCCCAATGGAACCAATAGGGTTTATTATCATGGATGGTCCACCTCGCTCCGCGGTTCCTGGACAGGCTTAGATCCTCTAAGCGGTTTACCAGTACTAGTGTGCGGGCTGGATTCAGCTCTGCGTGAAAGCATCATGCAGCCCATATATTTCTTCAAGCCCCTGTGGGCGGGGTCGTGTCCTGAACAGCAAGATAAGAGTTAAAATAACAGTATCATAGTTGCTTCTTTATCATCAGGCCACATTGTCATTACTAGCCTGAATCTGTGATGGAGTCTATATTTTGCAGTTAGAAATGTTTACATTTTGTTAGTCATATACAGTTTCCTGAAGATGACCTTTCATACGTTACCATATCACAGGGTGGATGGGTCTATATAAGCTTCAGACAAGATCCCAAGTTGTGTATCTTTGGGCTGACTAATGTAAATACATTGCAGCTAATACTTATATTATTAGACAACAAAAATACCATAGTTTCCAGAAGTATTCGGAGTCCTCAACTCCTTACCATACTTGTTCTAAAATTTGAACAAGTACAATTTACTAACCGATGTGTCTAAATGCAGTGTCTCATCTGGGTCTACACTCTTTGCACAGGCCTGTCTGTCCGAATAGATACGGGTAATACGGTAATGTTGTTACTAGTTCACTCCAACCTCTTTATAAATTGTTGTTGGGCTCCATTACAGAAATCATGTCAGTTAAGCAGCTGTGTTCTTACTAAACTGTTACAATGAACAGCATTATAAACTGGTTTAGGTGTACATTTGAATTATCTAACTGTTATCTAACTGTTAACCCTTTCAACTTGGTAGATTGTACAGATACTTTACGCAAACAGTCTAGATCCGGATCTCGTAACAAATGATTAACTGTATCAGTAGTGTCATCCTAATAATGATTTTAACTAAACTTCAAATTAAGTAGAACTGATATAGCCAGATTCAGAGATGGAAGAGTCCACTCCAAAAACTCCGGGAAAAAGCTGAATGAGTTTAACGGCCTCAGTGTCTCCGTCAGATGATCGTCTGACTCGGGTTTGATAAAAGCCAGGTCAGCAACATACCTTTACAGATATTGATCATGAAATCTTTGTAAAGTCATCCCATTCTTTCTGCCGATTCTCAAGAAGAACAGTTGTCAGTTTCTGGCAAAAGACTACGCACTGTACTCAGTGTACTGGTTAACCGCTTGTGTATAAGTCTGGGGCCAGTTGTTCAAAGCATCGTTAGCTTAACGAGCTCGTTAGGGGTCATATTGTTAACTGTTCTAGCAAATGTAATATTTAAAATTTTGGTATTTTGGTGAAAAAATGTGAGCAGCTTTTGCGGATGCAAAAGCTGCTCACATTTTTTCAGCAAAAATATTAGCATATTTGCCATAATAAATGATCAAAATTTTAACGATACGTTAACTAACAACGTCGTTAGTTTTGAACAACTGGCCCCTGCCCAAGAAAAGTATGATTAAGCAGGAGTGTCCCAGTGGTAAGTGCACTTGCCTCTGATGCTAAAGGCCCCCAGTTCGATTCCCGGCGGCAGCAATAAAATTGGGGTGTCCGAACATGCTCCTGCAGGGATGAATGCCACAAAGTGCACCATCCTTCGAATTGGGACGTTAACTGGAAGCCCCCCATTCCCTGTGCAGGTTAAAGATCCATACCATAATTACATGATTACTGTGTAGGCTTTCATCCTGCAAATCTGGAGTGTATGTAATGTACACCTGCCAAAAATGCCCGCGAGGGCGTAGGCAGAAAAGAAAAAAAGGTAAACTGACAAGCTCAGCATAACCTAAATAGTGTTGACTGAGCTGATAACAAACAGTCCTAATTTTTGTTATAACACTCTTCATTATAACACAGTGTTGGATATAACATGATCAAAAAATATTCTAAAGATTTATTTTTGTAAACTTTTTCTATGTCTATAACCCAGGCCCCGCCCATCGGGGCTTGAAGAAATAGATGGGCTGCATGATACTTCCACGCAGAGCTGAAACTGACCACACACCAGTACTGGTAAACCCCTTAGAGGCAAAGCGTTGCAAGTCAGACCATCCATTCTTATAAACCCTATTGGTTTCATTGAGATGCTTGAGATGTCATGTCATCTCAGTGTCGGGTAAAAGTCCCACAAAATTGGAAGCAACGTCTCCAAAATGACCTTTACAGTGTTGATGGGAACGTTAAACCACAAATCCAACATCAAAATATGTCTATAACCTTAAACGCCATCTGTTAGAGGAAGATTGATGTTTAAACCAGGAAGTCATTTTTCTGTATATTATGATCAGTTTTGTTTGGATACAAGATACCATTTCAATTTAAAATTGGGCCCTGATTTTGAATTACTCTATTTCTCAGGCTGTGCAGAGTTTGTTTGATGTTCCTCTGAATCTCATGATAGTCTCCCCTGCTCACACTCCCAACTGGGACATGGTCGCTGATGTTGTCAACAGCTGTAGCAGGGTGTATAGATCTCCGAAGCAGTGTCGACTGAGATACGAGAACGTGATCATCCCCCGAGAAGAAGGGAGACTACTGTATGATATGAATCCCCGGAAACAGAAGAAGACCAAAGGCATATACAAGATGACAGTAAGTAGGAAAAGTTATAATTTTCTCAGCCCTAGATAAGAGATAACAAGGATTAGTTTTCTCAGTACACATTAAAATGGTATTAGTGCTTGTATTTTCTTCAAGAGGAAAGTCTAACATGTATGCAAAAAAAATATGTTGTAGGTGCTTTTTAGAATTTGCTCGGGCAACTCTAGCAGTACCTTACACATGTTTTAGGGAAAAATAAGAAAATTTGGCTCTTAATTAACTTCATTACTTCTCTTTAACTGGAACTCTGAATGAAACGCACATTTTCAGGGTTGCAGATTTGATCCTGTAAGCACAGTTAAATTGCTATATTTTAAGGCCACCTTTTGACTGTCCAGAAGTGGTCTTTTGAATGGGTGGTCTTGAGAACGTATTTTAAAAATGTAATGAAAGACTAATTTTGGACTTGCAGATAGAGTTCTTAATACTGGAGTGGCCCTAAAAACGGTGATCTTAATAGCTTAATTTTACTTAACCCACATTTTTACAGTATTTGCCCTGTTTGTTTGTTTGTCTGTCTGTCAATCCGTGTCTGTTTGTTTGTCTGTCTGTCCGTCACAAAAACTTTAACCATAACTTCAAAAGTATTTGACCTAGCCCCATGAAACTTAACACACTTATTCACAATCACAAGGGCTACATTCTGACCAAGGGCCATAACTCTGTTGTCATTTTTGGCTGAACTATCTCCCCTTGAAATTTTGCAAATACTCACAAATTGGCTCCCGGTGGGGGGGGGGGGGGGGGGGGGGGGGGGGGCATTAGTCAAATATAGTGACAGCTATTATTCTTTGAACTGACTCTTTGGAACGTCACAATGACATTCTTAAATTTCAGAATATGATTTAAAATAGACAACACACAGACTTTCGGTTTAACATTTTCTGAAATAATCAAGACTTTGGCAGAACTCGTACTGATACCCTACATAAGTGGATTGGGTTG
Organism: Lucinisca nassula; assembly: GCA_963580285.1. Classification (NCBI taxonomy): domain Eukaryota; kingdom Metazoa; phylum Mollusca; class Bivalvia; order Lucinida; family Lucinidae; genus Lucinisca; species Lucinisca nassula. Next base: position 120,551,962 of record OY757022.1, on the reverse strand, counting down.
AAAATTGAATTTTCTTCGGGTGAGCTTAATGATACCCTACATAAGTGGATTGGGTTGAAAATTGAATTTTCTTCGGATAAGCTTACTGATACCCTACATAAGTGGATTGGGTTGAAAATTGTATTTTCTTTGGATAAGCTTACTGATACCCTACATAAGTGGATTGGGTTGAAAATTGTATTTTCTTGGGATAAACTGTATTCATGTCTGTATCATAGTAACCCTGACATTTTTTACAGACCAAAAACAACCGACCAATGAAAACCAGTCAGATCCATGGGCAAGATAGCAACAATGGAGTGACCCTTTTATACTCCCTAAGATTTGATTCAGTGAAGAGTATTGCTACTAAACGTCCTCCCACCATGAGGCAGACCCTGGTGAACCCCACTCAGAAGAACCCCAAGCATGCGAGTGTTCTGCAGGAGAACAGTATATCATATGACCACCCACTGAACCCGATGCAGGTGGCAGAGATACGGGCTCAGAGGATACAGAGAGAAAAGAAACAGAATCAGCAACAACAGCAGGCCAGTGCAGTGGTAAGTTACTGTAGCAGTGGCTAGTCACAGACTCTCTTGTGTCAAAACCTTGGAAATGTGAGCCAGCGCATGACAAAATCTATAAGAAGGCTTGAGCGACCAGCGAAGACTCAGATCAGCCTGTGCATTCGCACAGTCTGATCAGTGTCTTTGCTGATCACATGTACCTACTATAGGCTAATATCTATGCAAAGAGACATAAGCAAAAGGTCTTGTCATAGTAGATGGGTGCGCAGGTTGATTTGAGTCTCTGCTGGTCACACCGGTCTTATTGTAGGTTTTGTCATGCGCCGTCTCATATAATACTTGCTGGGGTCCAAAGCAGAAACTATGTTAGTTAAACAACTACAGTAAGATTCCTGTATTAAGAGCACCTTTGTGACTGTTCAAAAGTGGTCTTAAGACCACTTTTGAACAGTCACAAAGGTGGTCTCTTACTAGTCGTTGACACTGGGGGTAGAAAACACAATGAACGAAAAAGCAGAATTAGACTTAATTTTAGCTGGTCTTGACAGTGGAATTTCACTCTATTTATATCCAAACAAAAATGTATAGATTATGAAGAAAAAACGACCATTAATGGTCCTTTTCTATATAATGTATACATTTTGGAACCATCTTGAAACTGTGTTTTCGGCCCCCACCCTCAGGGCTTGAAGAAATAGATGGGCTGCATGATGCTTCCACCCCGAGCTGAATCCGACCGCACACGAGTACTGGTAAACCGCTTAGAGGATCAGAGGATCTAAGCCTGCCAAGGCAAAGTGGAATGAATCTGACCGTCAATGCTTATAAAACCTATTGGTTTCATTTGGGCGACAGGGCTTGAAGTGTCATTTCATCTCAATGTCGGGTAAAAGTCCCACATTGGAAGCAACATCTCCAAAATTACCTATAGTGTGGACGGGGACGTTAAACCTCAAATCAAACAAATAAACTGTGTTATATCCAAAAGTGTCTAATAATAATTAGTTTTGTAAAGAGATTTAGCTGTACACATATTTGATTTTATTACCCAACCTACTATATAAGAAGTTATTAAGCATTTTCGACTATCTAACACCTTTTCGCATGAAATCGGATTGAACCGTTTTCAGAGAACTATCACACGGAGCACTGAACTATTGCCCGGTGCAGATAGTTTTAACTATCTCATGGTCACGTGATCACCTAGCAACTTGACAAGTAGTAATTGCTTATTGTGATCAAAATAACTCTTTATACGAGGTTGGGTAATAAAACAACTATTTCATACCTTTTTGGGCGACAGTCAAAACTATCAGCCCCTCGGTGCTGTGGAGCACCTGATGAACTATCGCCCGAGGCCGAAGGCCTCGGGCGATAGTTCATCAGGTGCTCCACAGCACCTCGGAGCTGATAGTTTTGACTGTCTCCCAAAAAGGTATGAAATAGTTGTATAATATTGATAGGATAATCCTGACCAGTCTGAACTAGGCTGATAAAGCAGGCTAAATTTCAAGACATTCTCTACTGATTTCCTCAGCAAATGGCTACCGTAGGAAATGAGTAATATTGAGAACCATATTCATTGGAATGCTTCAATGTTTAGTTTGGGATGGGGGTTAGGGTGGGAGATTTTTTACTCGAAATTTGTGGAAAAAAAAGAAAAAAAAAACAAGATTATTTGAAAAGTAAATAAAACCATGCCCCTTATAAGCTGTTAAAATACTTGTATTTGATTGTTATTACCGTATGTGTCTATGCTGTTGGTGGTAAACGCAATAGGACATAAAATAAAGATTGCCAATATTCAGTTTTGAATATCAAAATATATATTATTTGATACATGTTTGTTTGTGTATGTATGTCTGGGTATGAAAACACCCATATACCGCAACTTGTGCAAATATGCCTTTATTTTAACACTCAACATAATTTGTACTGCTGAATTCACATTACTGTTAGAAGGATATTTTGCAGTTAGTGCTGTTATCACTGTATATTGAGAATATTTTGTATCTTGTAGCAACAAGCCCAAGGTACAGACCAGACAGCTGCATCTACAACTGCTGCCCAGAGACCTCAGATTGCCACTATAACACCACCACAGGTATCCACAGCAACCCTGGTTGCTGTGACATCTGGTGTGACTACTCCACAGCTGGCCACCATTGGTAGTGTCTCATCAACTGCTACAGTTCTGGTAATAGTTTAACACTAATTCTACTTATTTACTGAAGCTTATTTATTAACCCTTGTCCTTCTGAATATTTAAATATGTCACACCCACCACTGATTATCAGCCAATCCGATTACTTGGTGCAAATTATTGCAACAAATTCATAAACTGGATGGCAAACAATAAAGATCCTGATCAGATGGCTTCTTTAGAAGCCATCTGATCTGGATCTACATTGTTTCAAATATAAGGCATATCCAGGCTCAGCAGGACAAGGGTTAAAAGAGTTGAGGAAAAGGGATAAAATGTGAGGCTTTGCCAGGCATTTTATGCCTTTTCCTCAACGAGTTTAATAAATTCAGTAATACATGAGCACGTATGCAAGATTTTATTTATCATATGACATTTGAAACACATTTTATGCACAATTTATTTCACAAAAATGTCAGTACTGCACCACTAGAAAACGCAATGTCATTAAGGACATCGTACATGTAATGTTATGGTGTTTATCTAATTTACATATTTAATCTACTAGTGGATTACCAAATTTAATACATGACATTATTTCATTCTCAAACCTCATTGTCAGATGTCATATGATAAATGTACTTATTTGCTGAAGCTTAACTTAACTTTTGCCAATCTTGGGGCTAAATCTGCAGACAACAAATTGTTGATATATTTCTTATTTTTCTGCTGAGAAGAAAAACCCAGCATGCAGTGTTAAAGATGAAACAGAACGGGGAAATGTTTGTAGTATCAGTTTATGTACGCTGGTTAATGAAAGGTGGCAGTAGTGAGTACGTGTACGCTGGTTAAGGACAAGAGGTCCGGCCTCGGTAGCACAGTCGGATGCGCGTCTGACTGGCGATCAGGAGGACGTGGTTCGCTACCCGCCAGGGTTGGCAACATTCTTTCGTGGAGATTGATAAAAAAAATCTTTTCTACGGTCATTCTCTCCCTTCCGCTGATTCAAGAAGGGCAGTTGTCAGTTTCTGGCAAGAGAATGTGGACTGTACTGGTTAACAGATAAGCCTGCCCAGGAAAGTGTGGATAGGCAAACTGACCGGCTCAAAAATTACCTAAATAGTGTTGACTGGCTGATAAACCCCAATTCAAAAAAAAAAAAAAAAAATAAGGACAAGTGGCTTCACTTCAAACCGGACCGAACTACTGAGACTGGAACTAGCCAGGGGCCAGTTGTTCAAAACTAACGACATCGTTAGTTAACATATCGTTAAAATTTTGATCATTTATTATGACAAATATGCTAGTATTTTTGCTGAAAAAATGTGAGTAGCTTTTGCGGATGCAAAAGCTGCTCACATTTTTTTCAGCAAAAATACCAAAATTTTACATATTAAACTTGCTAGAACAGTTAACAATATGACCACTAACGAGCTCGTTAAGCTAACGATGCTTTGAACAACTGGCCCCAGATATTTTCAGTGTCAGTCTGGAAAAAAATCTGAGTTGAGGGGCAAGTTGAGTTTCTGGGAACAAGACCTTTTTGTCACACTTGTTGTAAGCATGGCATGATATAAGACTAAAGAGTCTGGTTTTCTGTCCATTTCTTCGTCCTTTGTCAAGCCATCAACATTTGCCACAACCCTAAGAGCATTCACCCTAATGTTCAAAACCATTTCTCAATGAGGGGGTAGTGAGTGAGTGAGTGTTTGAGTTTTACGTCCCACCTACAGCTAAGGTCATACGGAGATGGGACCTCGGTCTAAAGACTCATCTGAAAGTCTGGAGAAGCCCGGGATCGATCCTTAGACCCCTGGTTTACAAGGCGAGTAGCGTAACCACTACACCACGGGGGCTTCTATGAGGGGGTGGTTAGGTGAGCCAAAGGTGATGTGTATCGTGCATCACTGGGGCATCCAACTGATGTTGGCTTACAGTTGGACAAGGCCTGCTGTCCTTGCAGCAGGTAAGGGTGGAGGGGGAATGTTATTTCTTCTGTTTCTACAATTTCATTCATAACTCTTTGATTCAAGAGGACCATTTGTCAGTTTCTGGTGAAAGGCTGTGCACTGTACTGGCAAGCTTGCCCAGGAAAAGTGCGGTTTGGTAAACAGGCAAGCTCAGTATGACCTAAATAATGTTGACTGGGCTGTTGAGCTCCAAGCATTAGCCCATTGTAGGCAGGAAACCCTAAAGGGGTACCTTGACAAACAGTGTAGGCCCAGATCAGATGCCGCAGAATGCGGCATCTGATCAGGGCCTGCACTATTTGCTAACAAAAAAAAAAAAAATAAAATGAAAAAATAGGTCTACCACCCCTTATCTAACAAATGGACTTGATCAACATATAGCAATGCACGAAGCCATTAGAAAACAATGGGTCAAACAAATGTCAGCTCTGGTAAATAGTACTTTGTTCTTTTTACAGACAGTAACTGGTGTTCCCCCAGTTCAGACAGCTGTCAGGACCAAGACACCAATACAAGAGATCAGTAGTGGAATAACTGCCTCTGTTCCCGTGGCAACATCTCAGGTGAGAGCCCAGCTCCAGACAGGCACGACCACAGTAACGACTGGACTCACCCAGGTCCAGCTGGCTCAGAGAATTTCAGCAGCAACAACTCTAGCCAGTGGAGGTAGGTTTGAACTTGTATGCTACTTCATTAACCCTTTTTGTACCAAATGGAATCTTCCTCCTTATATATAGCAGGGGTGGATTTCAAAATTTAGGGATGACAGGTTGTGTTTTTCTTCAAAATTTGTTTGGAAAATGGCTGAACATTTTGCAAACATTGTAGGCCCAAATCAGATGCTGTGTTCTGCGGCGTCTGATCTGGGCCTGCACTGTTTGCCAGGGTACTCGTTTTGGGGTTTCCAGTACAAAATGGGTTAAAGCATTATCCTGCTGAACATGACAAGCCCTACATATTCAAGTAGATCCAGATTTCAGACTGAAAAAGCAATCTGACCAGGAGCCACGCTGTTTGTCATTTAGTTTGTGAATTTTAACGAATACAGGTACATAATATCAAGTCATTTGCTTGGTTGGTAACAGAAATGGGCATGGCTAAATTCATTTATTCAGGGTAAAAAAATTAGATGCAAGGGATAAAGAATTAGATGAACTAGCATCCAGTCGTTCAAAACCAATGATGTTGTTAACATGCAGCTGTTAAAAACTATCAGTACTCCTTTACTGCTGGCCCTTTTATCTGAGCCGAATGTGTGTGTGGCTGGTGAACAGGTCACATGTTCCATACCTGCCAGGTTGGCAGTATTCTTTTTTGGAGATTGATCACAGAGTCGTTTCTGTGGTCATCCTCTCCTTTCATCTGATTCAAGAAGGGCAGTTGTTAGCTTCTGGCAATAGAATGTACACTGTACCGGTCAACCGCTTATACATAACCAGTACAGTTCATTTCATGATCTATCTCCATGAAACATTTCATGATCTAGCTATATGAAACATTTCATGATCTAGCTCCATGAAACACTTCATGATCTAGCTCCATGAAACATTTCATGATCTAGCTCAAGGAAACATTTCATGATCTATCTCCATGAAACATTTCATGATCTATCTCAATGAAACGTTTCATGATCTAGCTCCATGAAACATTTCATGATCTAGCTCCATGAAACATTTCATGATCTAGCTCCATGAAATGTTTCATGATCTAGCTCCATGAAACATTTCATGATCTAGCTCCATGAAACATTTCATGATCTAGCTACATGAAACATTTCATGATCTAGCTCCATGAAACATTACATGATCTAGCTCCATGAAACATTTCATGATCTATCTCAATGAAACATTTCATGATCTAGCTCCATGAAACATATTTGCCCCAGACCATCGGGGCTTGATGAAATAGATGGGCTGCATGATGCTTTCACGCAGATCTGAAACCTACCGTGCACAAGTACTGGTAAACCGCTTAGAGGATCTAAGGCAAAGTGGTGGGACAGGGCTTGAGATGTCATTTCATCTCCATGTCAGGTAAAAGTCCCATAAAATTGGAAGCATCGTCCCCAAAATGACCTATACAGAGTTGACGGGGACATTAAACCTTAAACAAAATCTCCATGAAACAAAGTTTGCTGACCCTGCAGGTGTGAAATCCAAATGGGCATCAGACTCAGCTACTGAAGCCGGCTGGCTTCATGTTACTTGCATACAGTTGACTGAGCTGTACAGTTCCAGAATAAGAGAACAAAATTTCAAGCAGGTGACTGTCACATTACTGGCAACTGACCTTTTTTGTCAACAATTAAGTCAAAAGCAATCAGTTCTGAAATGGACTGCCCCTAAATAAGACTGTGAATATGCTCATAATTGAGCCCCGCCAAGCGAATTTGTGTCTTCGAACATTCCGTCATGACAAATTTTAACTGCGCATGCCCAGCCATTCAGAGGGGCCAGGGATATGGCTTTCTGTCGGAAGGTTCCTCTTGATTCACCGCTTGTATGAGCGAGCAGCGAAGGTTCTGGCGAGACTGTGCGGATGCGCAGGCTCGCCTGAACCTTCGCTGCTCGCATGGGCGATAAATACCAAAATCGCTTGACGGGGCCCAATTTATTTCAGCTACTGTTCAGCAACAGCTCCAAGGTAAGACTTTGACACCCCAGCAGTACCAGCTGTTACGTAGCCAGACCATGTTGAGTCAACAGAAACAGCAGGCATTACAACAGCAACAACAGCAACAGCTGAGAACAATGCAGAGGCTTACTCTAGTCAGTGTAAGTTGACAAACATTGTCTCACTGTGTTGGTATCTTTTGGGACTGTGAAAATTTGTTTGAGATAAAGTTAGTTTGAGCCATTCAGGACTACTTAAGGAGTTTTGTTTTGTCTGTTTGTTTGATTTGATGTTTAATGTCCCTGTCAACACTGTATAGGTCATTTTGGAGATGTTGCTTCCAATTTTGTGAGACTTTTACCCAACATTGAGATGAAATGACATCTGAAGCACTGTCGCTCATTGAAACCAATAGGGTTGTAAGCATGGATGGTCTGACTCACACTGCTTTGCCTGGGCTGGCTTAGATCCTCAAAGCGGTTCACCAGTACTCGTGTGTGGTTGGTTTCAGCTTTGCATGGAAGCATCATGCAACCCATCTATTGGGCGGGGACCGCTACTTAAGGAGTCCGGCATAATGAGGATAATTTAGGAATGTCTTCTAATGAATCACCTTGTAGAGTACACACAACATACATCTTCACAGTGTAATTAAATCTCGCCAAGGCCGTAGGAAGGATTTTGAGATTGGTGCGGCGGACGGGGGTAGGTTCGGAAGGTGGTGTCCCCGTTCCGTTTGGAGATTTTTGAAAATATGACTCTAAAATGGTGCGATTTCCTGCAAATTCTGACATAAAACAACTTTATTCAAGAGTTGTTTTTATGCCCCCGCATCATATGATGCCGGGGGCATATAGTTTTTGGGTTTTCCGTACGTGCGTACATGTGTACGTCCGTCTGTACGTGTGTGTGTACGTACGTACGTACGTACGTACGTACGTGATCCTGTAACCTCAGGTTAAAGTTTTTGTAACAGGTAGAGCCAGAACTTTTAGAACTCATATTTTCCTAACCATTTGATGGAACTGGTTCATCTTTGGTATGATGATAGATATAGGTCCAAAGTTTTATTAAGCAATACCCCCACCCATGCCTGTGACCTCAAGGTCAAGGTCACAGACTTAGAAATTTTCAATGTTAAAGACTCAGGTTAAGGTTTTTGTAACAGGTAGACTTGAACATTTTAGAACTCATATTTTCCAAACCATTTAATGGAATTGGTTCATATTTGGTATGGCCATGGCCTCAAGGTCAAGGTCATGGACTTAGAAATTTTCCATGTTAAAGACTCCAGTTAAGGTATTTGTACCTGGTAGAACCTGAACTTTTATGATGGCTTTGGTTCATATGATGATAGATATAGGTACAATGTTTTATTCAGCAATACCCCCACCCATGCCTATGACCTCAAGGTCAAGGTCACAGACTTAGACAATTTTAATGTGAAAGATTTTAAAGAGCTCAAATTTTCCAAACTATATTATGGATTTGGCTTATGTATGCTATGATGATAGATACAGGTCCAAATGTTTATTTGGCAATACCCCCACTCATGCCTATGGCTTCAAGGTCAAGGTCACAGACTTAGAAATTTTTAATTAGATATTTTAAGAGTTGATATTTTCCAAATTGTGTGATGGATTGAGTTGATATTTGGTATGATGTTAGATACCAGTCCATTTTATTCAGCGATACCCCCACCCATGCCCATGAGCTCAAGGTCAAGGTCACAGACTTAAAAATTTTTAATTATCCCCTCGCACAACATAGCTCTGACGTCTATATTTCTTCACTGGTTTCAATATAACTTCACACAATTGTTCCTTATGACAATATCTAGAGCGAGTTCGTCTTTCAAGGTCATGACCTCAAGATCAATGTCACTATGGCTATTTTTAGAAAAACTTTGTCATCGCTCTAGCCCCCACATTTCTACACCAATTTCAATATAACTTCACACAAATTTTCCTTATAAAATAGCTAGAGCAATGTCATCTTTCCAGGTCATGGCCTCAAGGTCAAGGTCGCTGTGGCTATTTTTAGAAAACCTTTGTCATCGCTCTAGCGCTTACATTTCTTCACTGATTTCAATATAACTTCACACAAATGTTCCTTATGACAATGTCTCGAGCCATTTTGACTTTCAAGGTCAAGGTCACTGGCTATTTTTAGAAAAACTTTGTCATCGCTCTAGCGCCTGCATTTCTTCACTGGTTTCAAAATAACTTCACACAAATGTTCCTTATGACAATACCTCGAACGAGTTTGACTTTCAAGGTCAAGGTCACTGTGGCTATTTTTAGGAAAACTTTGTCATGGATATAGCGCTTACATTTTTTCACCAATTTCAATATTACTTCACACAAATGTTCCTTATGACAATATCTCTAGCAAGTTCCACTTTCAAGGTCAAGGTCACTGTGGCTATTTTTAGAAAAAGTTTGTCATCGCTCTAGCACTTACATTTCTTCACTGATTTCAATATAACTTCACACAAATGTTCCTTATGACAATACCTCGGGCGAGTTTGACTTTCAAGGTCAAGGTCACTTTGGCTATTTTTAGAAAAACTTTGTCATTGCTCTAGCGCTTACATTTTTTCACCAATTTCAATATAACTTCTCACAAATGTTCCTGATGACAAGGTCACACACTTAGAAAATTTTGTTGCAACATGGATTTTCGGGGTGAGGCGGGGCCCTTGGCGGGGGCATCTGTGTCGTCTGGACACATTTCTAGTTTTAATGGACATGGCTGAAAGAGCATCAAAAACTATAATATTAGCGAGTAATAAATTGCCGCTTTGATCTTGCATGATTTTGTTTTTAATTTTACAATTATTTTAAAAATCGACATGCAGTTTGCAATCGTTTAAATATTGTAGTAAGCCATGATTAACAAAGAGCCGCCGTCTAATTAACAGGTATAACTTTATTGTTGTACCTGTTAATTAGATGCGGCTCTTTGTTATTAAACAGAATGTGTTAATGTAGTTGTCCAATTTAGGGTCCACTTACTTTAAACGGTCGTTAATCACCATCTTATCGCCTCTGGCAATAATTGTACCGCCACTCCAATAAACAATAAGCGATATGACACGCGCGGATTGATGTAGATTTATGTTAAATAAGAGATCAGGTGTCTTGGGTTTTAGATTTTTGCATTGAAAAAAAAAATGCATTTTTGGCCAAAATATTGCCACCCCTATTCCTACGGCCTTGCTCGCCATTAGTATTTGTTATCTGAAGCTATTTATAGAATTCTCTGGGGACTTTAGAATTAATTTGAATTGGCCATGGTATAACGAGGGTCCTCTGTTCTCGTTAGAATCGCCTCATTGAGGCGTCATTGAGGCGATGCTAATAAGTACCCACAACATACATTTCCAGCAAGAAATTAGGAAAATTGTCCTTGAAAATTGTCATCGTTACTCTTTCCTTATCTGGAGTTATTTTTACTTTTTCAGCCTGACCAGTTGAAACAACAACAGCTGAGGCAGTTGAAGGGTTCAATGATCCAGGGCGGTCAGAAGACTGTGATAGCTCAACAACTTGTCACTAGTATGCCTCAGGTAGGCTTATGAAATGGTTTTTATTATACCCCCACAAATGAAATTTGGGGGGGTATATAGGAGTGAGCTTGTCGGTCGGTCGGTCTGTCGGTCGGTTGGTCTGTTGATTTGGTTTCCAGACGATAACTCAAAAAGCACTTCACAGATTTTTATAATTTTTGGTACACTGATGTAACATCATAAAATACAGGTCAAGTTCGATTTCCACTACAATTCGTCAATTTTCGACATAGTTATGGCCCCTTTCAAGTGAAAAAATTGCAAAATGCCGCTGATGTACTATCAAGGCAGTTTTTTGGGGGGTATTCATCACCTTTAGTGATAGCTCTAGTTCTGACTGTTTTAAGCATGATGAAAGATAAGAGTCTTGTTTTTTCATCCCATCCGTTCATTCATCAAGTTGTCAACATTTGCAACAGCCCGTCCTTTGACTCCATACAGGTGCAACATAATCTTTTTGTTATGCTAGTCCAGTTTTCCATCATTGACAGAATTCTTGCTGGTTTTCCATCCGTTCAGTCATCTGTATGTCAGTCTGTCAACCACAGCTACAAGCTACTGAGTTTTTCAGCAAAAGTATTTGCCATATTGAATGATCAAAGTTTTAAGGATTCGTTAACTAACGAAAAAACAAATAGCTGGCCCCTCTGGAAATTCAACAACAACCTTGAAACAGCCATGATGCTTCCTTTGTGGTTTTTATCTCTGTTTTATATTAAAACTTTGATAATATTTTTGTTTAATTTTATATCTTGTCTTCACCTGAGAAATAAGGTTATTGCCATATACAGTCGAACTTCAATGGCTCGAACACCTTTGGGACCTCGAAAATCTGTTCGAGACGGGGGTAGTTCGAGCCACTGAGGTTACTGTCAGGAGGTATATGATATACTTTTCGATATCTTTTCGGTGTTTTATAATGAAAATGTATGCTGTGTGTACTCATTAGAATTGCCTCATCGAGGCGATTCTAATGAGTACACACAGCATACATTTGCATGCTAAAAGACTAAAATCTCCTTAATCAACCCCCACTATTTCTTATGTAGGGGATTTCGCTAGGGGCTCAAGAATGGGTTCGACACATCCATGGTAAACGAGCCATCGGTGTTCGAGCTATCGAAGTTCTACTGTATGTGTTTTACATATCTGGATAACTGTTACAGATCAAGTTCGTTGACTGCACGGCAAAAATTGACTGCTCAACCCCCAAAAATGCCCGGAATGGATATATCCGGCTATGTGCCTGTAGTTGGTTGTTTCTTTTATGATCAGTGTTAAAGTACGATTATGAATGAGTCAGTTAACATATCATTAAAATTTTGAGCATTTAATATGGCAAATATACTTACATTTTTGCTCGCCCCCGCCCATCGGGGCTTGAAGAAATATATGGGCTGCATGATGCTTCCACGCAGAGCTGAATCCGACCCGCACACTAGTACTGGTTAACCGCTTAGAGGATCTAAGCCTGCCCAGGCAAAGCGGTGCACACGAGTCGGACCGTCCATGCTTATAAACCCTATTTGTTTTATTGGGCGACAGGGCTTGAGATGTCATTTCATCTCAATGTCGGGTAAAAGTCCCACAAAAGTTGAAGCAAGGTCTCCAAAATGACCTTTACAGTGTTGACGGGGACGTTAAAGCTCAAATGAAACAAACAAAAAACTTTACATTTTTGCTGAAAAAATGAGAGCAGCTTTTGCAAAAGCTGCTCTCATTCTTTTCAGCAAAAATCACACTATATTAGATACTGAACTTAGTAGATCAGTTAACAATTTGACCACTAACAAGCTCATTAAGCTAACGATGCTTTGAACAATTGGGCCCAGATATTTTTTTTATGGCAAACTGGGGCCAGCAGTTCAAAACAATCGTAAAAATCCAAAAATTCGGACACCTTGAGGACTTGCTGTAATTCTCCTAAAATTTTAAGAAATTTGTTCCACAATCCAGCCAGGAATCCCAAGATGCTCATATGGATGGCAGACTGGAAACACTGATCAGACCAGAGCAGTCTGATCTGGGTTTGCACTGTTTGCTTAGGACTGTCTGTCCCAATACTTAGGATCATTAATACATTGATATTGGTAATGACATTGTTTAATAAGTCAAACATCATTACAACTGATCATTAAATATGGCTTATAAATTAATATTTTCACATTTTTGGAGTAAAAATAGATCACTAGTATATTCTAGTATGACATATTGTACACTAAAATTCCTATATTAAGACCACCTTTGGGACTGTTCAAAAGTGGTCTTTAAGACCACTTTTGAACAGTCCCAAAGATGGTCTCTTAAACGGAGACACTGGGTGTAGAAAAGAATAACTGAAACCTTCTCAATGCTTTCAAAATCAGATAAGTTAACAGTGGAATTTTGCTCTATTTGCTAGAACTGTTAACTAAGGATACTTTGAATGAACAACTGGCCATTGCACTCCATCTTAAACAGAAAGTCCAATATCAGAATTACAATACAGCCGGTGATTTTGTTTGTTTTGGAGTTTAACGGCCCAATCAACACTATTTAAGTCATTTTTGTAGCCGGTCGGTTTACTTACTGGTATCCACACTTTTCTTGGGCAGGCTTATACGTAAGCGGTTAACCAGTAAAGTGCACATTCTTTCGTCAGAAACTGTCAACTGCCCTTCTTGAATCAGCAGAAGGGAGAGTATAACCATAGGAAAGATTTCATGATCAATCTACACGAAAGAATGTTGCCAACCCCGGGAGGTATCGAACCCGCGTCCTGATCACCAGTCAGACGTGCATCCGACTGAGCTACCGAGACTGGCAGTATAGTCTTGTATCACATATTTTACACTAAAATTCCTATATCAAGACCACCTTTGGGACTGTTCAAAAGTGGTCTTTAAGTCCCAAAGGTGGCTTCTTATAAGGAGACACTGGTCATAGAAAACACAAATAAAGAATTACTGAAGCCATCTCAATATTACAGCTAAAAATTAAAAAGGAGATTAGTAGGGCCCGTCAAGTGATTTTGTTACTTATCGCCTATGCGAGCAGCGAAGGTTCAGGCAAGCCTGCGCATCCGCGCAGTCTCGCCAGAACCTTCGCTGCTCGCTCATACAAGCAGTGAATCAAGAGGAACCTTCAGACAGAAAGCCATATCCCTGGCCCCTCTGAATGGCTGGGCATGCGCAGTTAAAATTTGTCATGACGGAATGCTTGAAGGCACAAATTCGCTTGGCGGGGCTCAGTTAATAGTGGAATTTTACTGTATTTGCTAGAACTGTGTGTGTGTGAATTCGGGTTTAACGTCGCTTTCAACAATTTTTCAGTCATATCACGACGGTGTCTGGTTGTGACAGGGAGTTCAGTGCTCACTTTTATAGTGCTGCCTCACTGAAGTAACATGTCCCAGACACATTACATGATACCACACCCAGTCGCATTATCCTGACACTGGGTCGACCAGTCCTAGCTCTACCCTGTAAATCTGAGTGCCGAGCGAGGAGCAGCAAATACCATTTTTAACGACTTTGGTATGTCGCGGCCCGGGATCGAACCTGTGATCTCCCGTTCCCTGGAGCGGACACTCTACCAACTGAGCTATCAGGGCCGGTGTTTGCTAGAACTGTTAACTAAGGATGCTTTGAATGAACAACTGGCCATTGCACTCCATCTTGAACAGAAAGTCCAATATTAACCCATTCAGTACCAGAAACCCCTAAAGGGGTACCTTGGCAAACAGTGCAGGCCCAGATCAGACGCCGCAGAATGCGGCGTCTGATCAGGGCCTACACTGTTTGTAAAAAGTTAAGCCATTTCCCAAATAAATTTTGAAGAGAACACAACCTGACACCCCTTTTTTATCCCCCGCCGAAGGCTGAGGGATATAGTTTGGGCGTTGTCCGTCCATCCTTCCGTCCGTCCGTCACACTTTGTCCGGAACCGTTTCTCAGCAACTATTGCATGGAATTAAATGAAACTTGAAATAAATATGTATTATTATGCTGTGTTGATGCACGCGCAATTTTTTTTCGGATTGACTTTTTACATCCAGAGTTATGGCCCCTTGAATGATTGAAATTCTGGATTTTTCGTCGTCTCACTTTGTCCGGAACCGTTTCTCAGCAACTGTTGCATGGAATTAAATGAAAATTGAAATAAATATGTATTATTATGCTGCAGTGATGCACGCGCAATTTTTTTTCGGATTGACCTTTTACATCCAGTTATGGCCCCTTAAATGATTGAAATTCTGGATTTTTTCGTCGTCTCACTTTTTTGTCGGGAACTGTTTCTCAGCAACTATTGCATGGAATTAAATGAAACTTGAAATAAATATGTATTATTATGCTGTGGTGATGCATTTTTTTTTTCTCAATTTTGGCCAGATATATTTTCTTGCCATTCTACACGAAAAACCCATTCGGCGGGGGATATCAATTCAACGAATTTGCTTGTTTTAAATGGATTTGGCCTTTATATAAGGTGGAAGATTCCATTTGGTACAAAAAGGGGTTAAAACTACAATGCAGTCAGTGCCAGTGATAAGCTAAGATCTATAATCCTTTCATTCTGTTTGTTACATGCAGCCGGTGAAGCAAGGTCAGCTAAAGACTGCTCCAGTAACAACTGTTACACGACCTTTGACAGCGGAAGAGCTGGCCAGGTTAAAACAGCAACAGTTGGCACAACAACAACAGAAACTAGGTCAGGTTCCGGCAGGTCAGCAAGTTGCAGGGACGTCAGGGTCTGTGGCTCAAATACAGCACCATGCACAGCCAGGCCAGGTAAGAAATTAATTTTGATTCATATTAATTATTAACCTTTGTATAATACTGTTCATTGTAGCACAGTTGAAAATAGATCCTAAAAATTTGCAGATTGCGTAGGAATGGTCATTTTTAGCTCACCTGTCACGTAGTGACAAGGTGAGCTTTTGGGATCACTTTTTGTCCGTCGTCTGTCGTGCATCCGTGCGTGCTTCTGTGCATCCGTGTGTCCGTAAACTTTTTCTTCAAACAACATCTCCTCCTAAACCACTGATCGGATTTTGACCAAACTTCACAGGAATGATCCTTAGGTGGTCCCCTTTCAAAGTTGTTCAAATGGCTCCGGTCTGTTGCACATCTACGCCACAGGAGCTAAAAATAGATTATTTTACTGAAAATTTTAAAAATCTTCTTCTCTGAAACCACAAGGCCCAGGTCTTTGATATTTGGTATGAAGCTTCATCTAGTGGACCTCTACCAAGATTGTTCAAATTATAGCCCTAGGCCAAAAATGCCCCCGCCCCAGGCCTTTGGTTTTGTATAGGCCTATAAAGGGAAAATCTTTAAAAATCTTCTTCTCTGAAACCGCAAGGCCCAAGTCTTTGATATTTGGTGTGAAGCTTCATCTAGTGGACCTCTATCAAGATTGTTCAAATTATGGCCCTGGGGCCAAAAATGCTCCTGCACTGAGGGCCTTTGGTTTTACATAGGCTTATATAGGGAAAACCTTTAAAAATCTTCTTCTCTGAAACCACAAGGCCCAGGTCTTTGATATTTGGTTTGAAGCTTCATCTAGGGGACCTCTACCAAGATTGTTCAAATTATAGCCCTGGGGCCAAAAATGCCCCCGCCCCGGGGGCCTTTGTTTTTACATTGGCTTATATAGGGAAAACCTCTAAAAATCTTCTTCTCTGAAACCGCAAGGCCCAAGTCTTTGATATTTGGTGTGAAGCTTCATCTAGGGGACCTTTATCAAGATTGTTTAAATTATAGCCCTAGGGCCCTTCGTTTTTAGATTGACTTATATAGGGAAATTAAAAATCTTCTACTCTGAAACCGCAAGGCCCAGGTCTTTGATATTTGGCGTGAAGCTTCATCTAAATTGTTCTAATTATAGCCCTGGGAAATAGAAGTCATGGCAATGAAAACCTTTGAAAATCTTCTTGTCTGAAAGCAGAAGGCCAAGGTCTTTGATATTTGGTTTGAAGCTTCGTCTTGTGGATTTCTACCAAGATGGTTCAAATTATAGCCCTGGGGGCAAAAATGACCCGCCCGGGGACCCCAAGGTTTATGTAGACTTATATAAGGAAAACCTTTAAAAATCTTGTCTGAAACCAGAAGTCTCTGTTCTTGGATATTTGGTATGAAGCTTCACCTTTTAAACCACTACCAAGATTACCGGTAATCATATTATAGCCCGGGGCTTATAATGGCTCTCCCAGGGGCCCACTTGATACCTTATGGATCAGGTGAGCGATCCAGGGCCATCATGGCCCTCTTGTTGTATATATGTTTTCAGTAAATTTCCTATATTAAGACCACCATTTGGGACTGCTCAAAAGTGGTCTATAAAACCTATTTTGAACAGTCACAAAGGCGGTCTTTTGCTGGAGGACACAAACTATACAAAACACAAAGAAAGAAGAAAAAACTGTTTAAATGTTTTAACCCTTTTTGTACCAAATGGAATCTTCCTCCTTACAAATAGCATGAGTCCATTTCAAAATTTAGGGGTGTCAGGTTGTGTTTTCTCCAAAATCTACTTGGGAATTGGCTGAACGTTTTGCAAACAGTGCAGGCCCTGATCAGACGCCTTATATCGCGGTGTCTTATCTGGGCCTGTACTGTTTGCCAACTACCCGTTTTGGGGTTTCTGTTACTAAATGGGTTAAAAGGAGAAATAGTCTTAATTTCAGCTGGACTTTCAGCTGGACTTAAAAGAGGAAATTTCACTGTTCATTTAATCTTAACATTTTGGTTCAGGTATAACATGGTTGTCAAACTAACATGGTTTCTGCTTTGGACCTCAATAATAGTGTTATAAAAAGGTTGTGATAAATTCAGCAATTTTTTACTGCATTGGCCTTCCTACTTTTGAAAACATCTAACTAATGCCCTCATGAAACCGTATCTCACATTTGGTCATATGAGTTGGTTCTGTATAAGTGATAATATTTGTCTGGTTTTGCTGGTTTTGCTGGTTTCTCCCGCCATGATGTGTGAAAGGCTTATTAACCCTCATCTTGCTGAATATTCATTTAAGCCACACCCATTTCTGACTATCAACCAATCAAATTACTTGATGTAATTTATTGCTACAAATTCATAAACTGAATGCCAAACAGTGTAGATCCTGATTAGATGGCTTCTTCAGAAGTCATCTGATCTGGATCTACACTGTTTGCAAAGATAGGGGTTGTCGTGAACAGCATGATAAGAGTTAACCCATTTTGCACCAAATAGAATTTTCGTCCTTATATGTAGCAGGAGTCCATTTCAAAATTTAAGGGTGACAGGCTGTGGTATTATTAAAATTTATAAGGAAAATAGTTGCACTTTTTGCAAACAGTGTATGCCCTAATTAGATGCTGCATTCTGAAGGAGCAGTCTGATCAGGGTCTGCACTGTTTGCCATTCCATTTGCATCTTCTGGACTCCTTGCTGGATCATGAAACTAATTCGTAAAAATTTTAGGAGAATTCCAGCAAGTCCTCAAGATGTCCCAATGTTGGAGATTTTTAGGTACACTGCATCTTTTTCATGCCTATGCTTTGTTTTTCAGCTTCAGACGACACAGATTATAGCTGCCCAGGCTCCCGTACAACAAGTTGGCCAGACTCTGGGGACCGTGTCGGGCTCTCAGGCTGCAACCCTAGTCAAGACGGTGTCAGCCCCTGCGGGTAGTGTTACTATACCTGTCAGCAATGTGAACATTAGTGTCAGCATGCAGCAGAAAGGTGCATTAGGTATGTGCTTTCATTATAGGATTTTATTAGCAAGTATATCAGGTCAAGACTATTAACCCTTTTCCCCCCGAATAATTAATTAGCCACACCCACTTTTTACTTTTAACCAATCGGCTCACTTGATGTTATTTATTCCTGCAAATTCACAAACTGAATGTCAAACAGTGTAGATCCAGATCAGATGGCTTCTAAGAAGCCATCTGATCTGGATCTACACTGTTTGTAAAGGAAGGGGTTGTCGTGAACAGTAGGATAAGGGTTAACCTTTATCTTCCTGAAAATGACAACCCTATGTCTGAAAACAGCATAGATCCAGATCAGATGGCTTTAACCTTTATCTTCCTGAAAATGACAACCCTATGTCTGAAAACAGCATAGATCCAGATCAGATGGCTTTTGAAGAAGCCATCTGATCAGGGTCTACACTGTTTGTCATGCAGTTTGTGAAATATACAGATATATTATATGAAGTAATTTGATTGGTTGATAGTCAGCAGTGGGTGTGGTTTAATTTATGCAGTGGGATAAGGGTTAAGTTCAGATACATCAGGCAGTCAAGTGTATAGCCAGTCATTCAATTATTTATAGACAGGCTTAGATGGCTGTTCGAAGTGGTCAACCAGTACCAAATGCAGAGAATTAAACCAGTATATGTAGCTTACCTCAGTGTAGAACCTAATGTGGCTGCTAGAAAATGCCAGGACCTAGTTGTTCAAAGCATTCTCAGTTTCATTCACCATATTTGCATTAATTGCTGGCTCCCAGCGTTCACATTGTGAATATTGGAAAAACAGGTAACCAGACCCCCCCCCCCCTTGACCTTTCAAGGTCGGGGGGGCCTGGTTACCTGTTTTTCCAACACTGATAACCTTCAGACTAGGAACCAGCAGATAATGCAAATAAGGTGAATACACTGGGTTATGATGAAAAGCTGGCAATATTCTGGCAAATGCAATATATTTTGCAGAAAAAAAACTTACATTTTTGCTGAAAAAAAAAATATGAGTAGTTTTTGCAAAAGCTATTCACATTTTGTTTTGCAGCAAAAAGACTCAAATATTTGCTGTATTGAATGATAGAAGTTTTAATGCCAACAGCAACTAATGTCTTCGCTGATGCCCTTTTTGTTTGTAACATCATTCATACACATTTTTCCAAAAGAGTTATGACGCTGGCAATACTGGGCAAGTGCTACAACTCACCAGGGCCTAGTGATAAACCCATGTACTGTTTATAGAGTCTGCTCAAACCACAACTTTTAATATTTCAGCTAAAATCAACCCTCAGCAGATGAAACAGATGCAGTTATTACAGCAGAGAAAGCCTCAAACAAGCATACCTGTACAGAAAGGTGAGTTGGAGGGTCATAAACTTTCATGACATCAGACCCTATATAACAAAGTATAACAACAGAAAGCACTTTAACCTAGTGACCCGGCAACCATTTTATATGTCCAGATATTTCACTTTCTTTCAAGCATAGTCTGTTTTAGGTGTACATGAGCTGCTTAAAAAAGCTTTTTATCATATGACATCGTGTCTGAAAGTGTAATAACGCCATGTAATATTTTCGATAATCCACTAGTGGATTAAATCTGCAAATTAGCTAGATATGTCCCGTAACAATACATGTACGACTTCCTTAATGACGTCGCGTTTACTAATGGCGGAGTATTGATATTTTTGTAAACATTCGTGAATAAAATACGGTTTAAATGTCATACGATTAATAGAATCTTGCATTCGTACTCATGAACACTCATGTAAGATCCTCTATTTAACCTATTTTTAATGTCAGATCAGATTGAAAGAAAGGTGAACATACACTATTTTATTTTTGATTTAAAAAATATGTTTTTGTTTTGTATGTTGAAAAACAAAAAATAGAGTAAATAACCTATTGGCAGGATAAAATACTGCTATAGATCATTTTTGTTGACTGGCATGTCCAACATTGCCTGTTCAGTTGAAATCATCACAAATGGACAAATCAACCTATGGGTGTCTATTTTGCTTTTTCTGTAGTGGCTAGAAGTGTTCTTTATATCACCATTAACGAAATGAATTTCCATACATCGGGTGTTTTCATTGCAACCTACACTGCCCTTTTGATGGAGACGTGTAAAATTATTTAAAAGTACAGCACCATGCAGATAAACAATCT
The DNA here is from genome assembly GCA_963580285.1 of Lucinisca nassula. Taxonomy (NCBI): domain Eukaryota; kingdom Metazoa; phylum Mollusca; class Bivalvia; order Lucinida; family Lucinidae; genus Lucinisca; species Lucinisca nassula. The sequence continues at coordinate 120,531,275 of OY757022.1, read as the reverse complement.
GAGATTCCCTTTAGCCACGTTCTGTTTTACAGTCGCATTTGAAGAATTTCTATGGAGTTTTGGGGCATTTTGGTCACAATTTGCCATTGGAATCTTATATTATGCAAGAATAATGATCATCCATGGTTATTTTATTGCAATAACATTGCTGGGTCCCTCCGAAGATGTTTGAACACTAAACTCCGTTCAGAAAATCTGAATCATCGATTTTTTCATTTCTCGCTTTTAATACTCATTTTAGCCGATACATCACTATGGAAAAGTTTTAGATCTCACCCTCCGCCGATTTTTCCAGCAAGTCGTATGACTCTGCGACAGCCAGAAAAGGCTGTGATTATTTGGAAAAAATTGCAAAATCTAAATTTTCTTTCACAGACTAAGACATTCTGAGAGATTGGACACACCCTTTTAAACCATATATAGAAGTGGTTACTGCTCTTGTACATTACAAGGGCGTCTGTGTTTTATTTGCACGATCACTTCATGGAAAATCATTGGCTGTGACACATCTGATATCGGTATAATTCTCTTTGATCACTGTTGATGGCACATCGCGCTAGTGACTCTCCGTTCCTAGTTAGCCTCTATCTAGCCATTCGAATATAAGGTGTGTCGCAGTTGCTTATATATTTATAAAGTGCATCACATGGTTTTGAATATTTATTATTTTATCTGACAAACATCGTCAAATGGACTTAGTCTGTGGTCTCATTTCTTGTTTTGCAATTTTCTCCAAATAATCACAGCCTTTCCTGACTATCGCAGAGGCATACGACTTGCTGGAGAAGTCGGCGGAGGGTGAGGTCTAAAACTTTCCCATAGTGATGTATGGGCTAAAATGAGTTTTAAAAGGAAGAAACGAAAAATTCGATGATTCAGATCTTCTGAACAGAGTTTAGTCACCTCGACTCGTGTTCAAACGGGTTGACCTCAGGACCTGGCAATGTTAATGCACGAAAAACCATGGGTGATCCCTGTAGTATTTTAACTGTTGGATCCAGTAGTATCAGGTTTAAGGAAGCTTGATCACATGAACGTAAGACTGATTTCTGACTTCAGGTATAGCTGGACAGAAGGTTGGTGCCCCACAGATGTTGAATGCTGTCCAGATCATACAGCAGCAGAGTGGTGCCCGCAGTCTCACAGTTCAGCAGCTACATCAGCTTATGAAACAACAGCCACAGGGTACCATCCAGCAGATCATTCACACCTCCCAGCCAACCATCATTGCCACGGTAACACAGAGCCAGCAACAACCTCACATGGTCACAAAAGTTGTCAGTAAGTAATTTATGTTTGAATAATACAGAGACTTCTCACTATAACAACAGTACAGTAATTTGTTGATTTGAGGTTTAATGTCCCCGTCAACACTGTAAAGGTCATTTTGGAGAGGTTGCTTCCAATTTTGTGGGACTTTTACCCGACATTGAGCTGAAATGATATCTCAAGCCCTGTCGCCCAATGAAACCAATAGGGTTTATTAGCATATACGGTCTGCCTCGCACCGTGGTTCCTGGACAGGCTTAGATCCTCTAAGCGGTTTACCAGTACTAGTGTGCGGGCCGGATTCAGCTCTGCGTGGAAGCATCATGCAGCCAATATATTTCTTCAAGCCCCTACGGGCGGGGGTGTTCAAGTACAGTGAAATTCTGCTATTAAGACCACCTAAAATTAAGTCTAATTCTCCTTTAAAAACTTATTTAGAAGGGTGTAGTTATCCTTTCTCTGGGAATTCTGCACACAATGTCTTCTGGTCAGGGACCACCTTTGGGCCTGTTCAAAAGTGGTCTTAAAGACCACTTTTGAACAGTCCCAAAGGTGGTCTTAATATGGAATTTTATTGTATTTGTTCCCTAACAGTTTGCCTCTGTAGTCAATTTGCCACTATAAAGAATCCCAATAGTATACAGGTAATAAAGGAATTTCTCCTTTAGTTACTCCAAGAAATAAATGTTGTGGACATTTGTCTAACAAATAGCCACATTTGTTTCTTGGAGCATTGTTTCTGTCCATGCTTATAAACCCTATTGCTTTCATTGGGCGACAGGGCTTGAGATGTCATTTCAAGTCCCACAAAATTGGAAGCAACGTCTCCAAAATGACATACAGTGTTGAGGGGACGTTAAACCTCAAATAAAACAAACAAATCAAACAGGAACCCCCTCAATGAGGTGGTTCTAACAGGCGGTTCTAACGAGCACCCGTTGTGTGCACTGCGGTTCTAACGAGCCCCAACAACCTATGTTTGCGGTATGAATAAGAAAATTATCAGAGATTTTCATCAGAAAAGTAACCATTTTGGAGATGTGAAAAAATGCACTATGTCACACGGGTGTGTAGGGCTGGCTAATTGGAGGCAAAAAGATAATCGATTATCAGTCCTGTCATTGCGATCGATAATCGATTAGTAATCACTAAGGTTTTTGTCTGAGCATGACTCTTACCATATATTGCACTTAACCATATTATTTGGACAGGCCTGAGCAATCAGTGTAGACCCAGATGAGACGCCGCATAATGCGGCGTCTCATCAGGGTCTGCACTGTTTGCCACTCATCCAGCCATTTTAGGTATAAATTTGGGTAGTAAATTGTACATATCAAGTAATCGATTAAAAGCAAATCAGAAATGATAATCATTTTTGTGGAATTTATCAATCGATTAATCGATTATACGATTAATCGTGGCAGCCTTACGGGTGTGTTACCATTTTTCAAAGCAGCAAACACGAAGATAATGACCAAACTGAGCAGATCTGTACCTTGTTATCAAAACGTTAAAAATAGATTTTCTCATAATGTGGCTCAAAGCTAAAACAGTCTTTGCTCTTTATTTGATGGACAGTGAAGATAAATGGTAATAGAAAAAAAGAACCACTTTGGCATGACCTGGCAAATCCTACTTAATTGGTGGCACTGAACAGATGCATCAGCACCGCTAACTTGTCAAAGATTCTCAAGTTACTCAGTACAGTGAAACTTTGATGACTGAAATTATGGTTCGTTGACCACGGCTGTTTCAAACTCGTTCTTAACCCTTGTCCTGCTGAATATTCAAATATGCCACACCCACAACCGATTATCAACTAATTAGATTACTTGATGCAAATTATTGCAACAAATTCACAATCTGAATGGCAAATAATGTAGATCCTGATCAGATGGCTTCGTCAGAAGCCATCTGATCTGGATCTTCATTATTTGGAAAATAAGGCATATCCGGGCTCAGCAGGACAAGGGTTAAGTACCTGGGAAAATATTTCCCTAACTGCAGAAATGAATAAATTTGGGATAATTGTCTTATTTCATTTTTAGCTTGGCTGTTTTCGAAGAAAACGAGGTATTGTCATAGCTCTGGTGTCATGGTCGTGCAAAAAATTGGAAATTTTGTAATATCTCTGTCATTACTGAACATATTTACTTGAAACTCGGACTAGTTGTTCATTATGAAAAGGGGCTGCAGCTGAGCGTTGGCACCCGCATGCGGTGCTCTTGTTAAAAAAATATTTGCTTTGTGTAATCATTAGAATCACCTTGGTGAGGCGATTCTAAAGACTACACACAATGTACATTTATTTTTAAGAAAATTGAAAAGCTGTCCATATTATGCCTCCTGCCCTGGCTCTTAGATCAACTCTGGGTGGCTTGAACTACTGCTGTTTTGAAGTCCCAAAGGTTTTTGAGCCATTGAAGTTCGACTGTATATGCTAGTCTTGTCTAACCCTCTGACATTTGTCATTCCAGATACCACAGTTTCCAGTACAGCTGCTATACAGACCATCACAGCCTCTGCCAGTAGTACCTCAACTACAACTCCAGTCATCTCACTCTCTCAGGTTCCCATCCCCTCCCTTAACGTGGCCTCAGTAGCTGCCGGTCAGTCCTCTGTCACTGCCAGTATTGTAAAACCAACAGGTGGATCAGAGGGGGTGACCACAGTCCAGATACACCCAGTCTCTTCCCTCACACAGAGTAAACTTGTTGTTCCACAGAATGTAGTTGTTCAGCCAATACAGCAGATCAGCGGAACTTCTACTGGGCAGACACACGTAATTCCAGCTCAGTCCCTGAGTCAACATGTGACTTTGTCTGGGACTCCTCAGGGTCCAGTACATGTTACTGTACCGGCTCCTTCACAAGTTCAGCATGTCACAGTGGCAACACCTACACAGACACAGCAGGCTTCAGTGGTACATACACAACCGTCACAGGTCAATGTCACTGTTGTATCTCACCCTTCTACACCAACCCCGAACCCAGGACCTATGACGGTCACTGTCACCCCAGCCCCAGTGACTCCTTCACCTGTTCAGAGTACCCCCCAGCCAGCTCCGTCCCCAGTTCACACCCCTGTTCAAGCCCCAGCGACTGTGGCGTATGCCTCCCCAGCACAGACCATCACCCTGACTCCGACATCAATGTCAACACAACCAGTTGCTGTGAGTGACCAGACTGTACAGCAGACTGTGGCAGCTATACTACAGCCCCGCCAGCAGACACCTACCACCGTTCAACAAACAACTCAACAGGTGACAACACAGACACAGGCCCAGACCCCAGCAGTGCCTCAGCCCGTGGTCCAGCCTCCAGTACAGGCTCAGCCTTCAGTTCCTACCCAGCAGGTCACTGTGCAATCCCCACAACCCACAGGAAAACCAGCGCCATATGCGATGAGAACAAGAAAACAGTCAGAGCGACAGTAGCAGTTGTAAAATATGGTGTGGACCCAGATCAGAGACTAGAAGTATCATAGTAATTGTTCTTTGTTACAGGACATGATCATGAAATAATTTCTGTGGACTTTATCACATTTTCCTCCTCCAAGAATGGCAGTTGTCAGAATTACTCTTGATAAAGTCCACTGGTTAGACTGTCTAACTTGTCTTAGCCCTTCTCTTGCTGAATATTCATTTAAGCCACACCCATTTCTGTCTATCAACCAATCAAATTACTTGATGTAATTTATTGCTACATATTCATAAACTGAATGCCAAACAGTGTAGATCCTGATTAGGTGATTCTGATCTGGATCTCATTGCAAATATAGGGGTTGTCGTGAACAGCAAGATAAGGGTTAAAAATGATCCGAATTTGTTCATTGCCTTAGCCCTACCGTAAAAATTCGGCTATAAGACAGGACCCCCTTTTCAGCTTTTCTAAAGTGGTATTTTGCTTATACTCTTTTATAAGACGGGTCAAATTTTTGCCATATCTGTCGGGACCTATCTGAGAAATCGTTTATTTTTATCGGGGAATACAACACCTAGCTATTCAGTTTAAGAATCAATGCCCCGGCTAGCACAAACTAGCGGCAAACGTCTGGCCGACGGGCCGATACGTCGTATCGTGTCGGCCCGTTACATGCTTTGCTGGCTTAGGCTACACAGACTCCTATTTAATAGACGACAGGGGCTTACAAATCCATTTCCCGGCCGTCCGGGACAAGACCGAAATCACGCCGGGCAGGTGCACTTTGACCTTATGACGCTCGGGCGGGACTGAACTGAAAAACACTGAACTGAAAAAACAAACCCGGGTCTGTTGAGATTTTTTTTTTGCAAAAAAAAAAAAAAAATCGTCTACAACTACCAGTCTTTTTGAGTCCTTAAATACGGTAAAACTAGACCAGTTACTAAATCGCTGTCAATTCAGAGACCAACCATCTGTGTATTTATTACGGTTCAAATATGACACTATTGTTAATCCCTATCGTATAATTGCCACCCTGCGGTGCGTGTCGATAAGGTGTGAAAATATGGTCAAGTTATGTCTCTAATTTTCGTTTATCCTCCAGTCATAAAATTTAATCCACAATCAATGTGAAAATGATTTAATTGCTCCTCAGACTATTCGCTACATCTAACGGTAAATGTTTGCATTATAAAATCGGACTATTCTACGATCTCATGAATGGTTATGTTTTGGCGCCAAATAGCAGACGTTGGCGGGAAAAGTCGAACGCTGTTGTTGGTTATTGACACGGAGCTTCTGGCGATAATTCGGGAGCTGTGCAAACCACTGATTTTCTATCCACCTCTATTCACAACCGCTTAGCTATGGGGAAAATATTTTTTACCCGTTCCAAACATTTTTTTTATGAAAGAGATACATGCAATGACATTAAACACGTGTGGGGGTGATGGCGTCGGAATACGTCATTTACCGATCGCGTGCAGAAAAATCGTAGCGGTGATTTGTGGGCGGCGATTTATATCAATTCAAAAATCACTGATCGGCTTTTTCCGTATGTCTGGTCTTCGCCGGACATTGCCGGAAAAAAGCCTGCAGTCCATGACCTCGGCTATATTAAGACGGGGTCATTTTTTTGGCTCATTTTGGAGGGAAAAATCCTCGTCTTATAGCCGAATTTTTACGGTAGGTCAGGGTCCAGTTGGTCAAAACTAAAAATGTTTCCAGTTAACATATTATTAAAACTGATCATTTCGTGTGGAAACATGCTGATAGAGTTGCTTAGAAAAATGTGAGTACCATAAGGATCCAAAGTATTTGGACCGACAGGCCTAAGCAAACAGTGCAGACCCAGATCAGACTGCTCCTTCAGGAGCAGTCTGATCAGGGTCTACACAGTTTGCCATTCCATCTGCGCTTCTTGGACTCCTTGTTGAATTGTGAAACAAATTTGTTAAAATTTTAGGAGAATTACAGCAAATCCTCAAGGTGTCTGAATTTTTAGGAGTTTTACGGTAGCTGCTGCATTTGCCAGAGTATTACATTTTGTACTTGCTAGAATAGCTAAAATTTTGACCACTAATGAACTCATTTAGCTATAAACGATGCTTTGAAAAACTGAGCCTGACTGAACTGAAAAAACAAACCCGGGTCTGTTGAGATTTAACCCATTTAGTACCAGAAACCCCAAAATGGGCACCCTGGCAAACAGTGCAGGCGCAGAACGTGTCTAATCAGGGCCTGCACTATTTGCAAAAAGTTCAGTCATTTTCCAAATAAATTTTGATGAAAACAACCTGACACTCCTGCTATACATAAGGCGGAAGATTCCATTTGGTACAAAAAGGGTTAATCTGTCAGAAATCAGCCAGATTCACATAGACCAGAGGATTTATTGAAAAATTGGAAGCAACATCTCTAAAATGACCGCATTAGTGTTGATGGGGATGTAAAGCCTCAACACAAACAAACAAAACAAAACAAAACAGACTAACAGGCGCCCAGTGGCCCAAGGTCCCTAAATCTTGGCCAAGGCACCCAAGTTTTGAATAAAATTAGATTTATGGCAATCTGACAACCTTATTTTAAAATGGACTCTTGCTGTGTAAGGAATTTTCCATTCAGTAAAAAAAATGGTTAACCCAATTAGGCATGCAGTTCACTCTGCTCTAAAATGCCAGTAGCTGTTGACTTAAACCCATAAAATGTCTATCACAACAATTGTCATCTGCTTTGTGATCTGCAGGTTACTTTAAAAGTCAGTGTTGGAAGAGATTAGACTGCTCCAGTCTGATCTGGGTCCTCACTGTTTGCATGTATGAAAAAAGTCTTACCATAACTTCACACAATTCCTCATAAATTTCCTGGTTCGTTGTCTTTTTCAAAAACAGGTATCAAAACCCATCTCTGTACTCAATTTGTGAAGAAAATTCGGCAACACTGACCCCTGTCATGTTATCTTACCTCACAAGGACTACAAATACTAGGCTGGCCGATAAAATTTTGTTTAACCATGTATAAGGCATTGATGTATAATATAATGTTATTAATCAAGAAATTTCGTATTGACCCAGTTACAGGTCCGAGGTCTTCTGTATTGGCACAAGGCCGAAGGCTGAGGCCAATACAGCTGACCGAGGACCTGTAACTGGGCCAATACGAAATTACATGATTAATGACAATTTTATTAATTGACGCAATTAAAAACATGATTTATGATTTTTGAATATTGGTTGACCTTGTGTAATATCGGATAATCAATTAATAATATGTGAAAAACCTGCAGACCCTGCACTTGCCATGGGTTAGTAACTGGTTTAGGCCAGTTAAATATTGAACGACCCTGGTATACAGCTGAGACTTCAGATTCAGTTTTCTTGGCATCTTAAGGGTTAACCCTTGTCCTGCTGAATATTTAGATATGCCACACTCACTACTGATTATCAACCAATCAGATTACTTGATGCAAATTATTGTGACAGATACATAAACTGAATGACAAACAATGCAGATCCTGATCAGATGGCTTCTTCAGAAGCCATCTGATCTGGATCTTCATTGTTTCAAAGTTAAGATATATCCGGGCTCAGCAGCACAAGGGTTAATATTAGCAGACTACTTGCTTTGTTACCATAAGCTTTAAAAAAAGCTTTACTTGTTCAAATGTTGGTATTTTAGTAATTGTAAGTAAAGCCCACTGGGCACATGACGCATGAGCAGTATCACATCAGAGTCGATGCAAGGTAACGACATTGCATCAACATTGTGTGCTAAACCCATTCGGTACCAGAAACCCCTAAAGGGGTATCTTGGCAAACAGTGCAGGCCTAGATCAGACGCCGCAAGATGCGGCGTCTGATCAGGGCCTACACTGTTTGCAAAAAGTTAAGCCATTTCCCAAATAAATTTTGAAGAAAACAAAACCTGACACCCCTAAATTTCGAAATGGACTCCTGCCATATACAAGGTGGAAGATTCCATTTGGTACAAAAAGGGTTAATAGAAGCAATTCTATACTTCACTGGTTTGCGAAAGAAAAAAATTCTTATAGCCCCATAGACCGTTTTGTATTTTGTAATCACCTTAAACATCAGATCATAGTCCATATACAAGAGTTGTTGAAATACATCCCATTATAAATTTGATGTTGTATATACATGTAGTGATGCTTTGTTGGGAATTTTAGATTGTATAAGTTGTGTAAGTTATTTAGAATTTCTAGCTTGAGTCTTGAGCTGTGCATGGCAAAACATTAAGTACATGTTATTGTAATGTTCTACAGAGACATAGCTCCAGATAAGGTGGTGTAACACAGATAGTTAACCCTTGTCCTGCTGAATATTCATATATGCCACACCCACTACTGATTATCAACCAATCAGATTACTTGATGCAAACTATTGCAAAAAATTCACAATCTGAATGGCAAACAATGTAGATCCTGATCAGATGGCTTCTTCAGAAGCCATGATGGCTTCTTCAGAAGCCATCTGATCTGGATCTACATTGTTTCAAAGATTAGGCAAATCCGGGCTCAGCAGGACAAGGGTTAAGGGATAATTTTTCTTATTTCTTCTCAGAAGTATATGTTGTGGGTACTTGTTAGAATCGCCTCAATGAGGCGATTCTAACAAGTATCCACATGTTTTTATGAAGAAATAAGAAAAATTATCACTTAAGGGGAATGGGAACACCTGGCAGATTTGTCTGCCATTTTTCAAAGGGAGACAATTTTTGGACTTCCTGGTCACTTTTCTAAAAGCCCTGTCCCACTGAAATAGGGGTGTACTCTTAAAGGAAAGAATTTGCTCTTCGGGAGCAAATTCTTTCCTTTAAGAGTTGACCCCTATTGACATGGGAGACAAAAATACTTTTGAAGGAGTTGCCTCCCCTGAAGGTGTTCCCATTCCCCATAATTATCTTTTTTACGCCTCTGTATCTGGAACTATGAGAGAAGACCAAGAATTATGAATGAATGAGATGACAGGAGAACATTGTCCATGGCAATCTCCAATGCTTAAATGCATGTGTGCAGCCAACAACAGGGTTAGGCTGGCCTCGGTGGCTCCGTCTCATGCGCTTCTGGTGATCAGGAGGACGCGGCTTCGATACCTGCCCGCGTCCGCAACATTCTTTCGTGGAGATTGATCATGAAAGCTTTTCTATGGTCATCCTCTCCCTTCCACTGATTCAAGAAGGGCAGTTGTCAGTTTCTGGCGAAATAATGTGCACTGTACTGGTTAACTGCTTAAGTATAGGCTTGCCCAGGAAAAAGTGTGGGTAGGTAAACTGGCCGGCTCAAAAATGACCTAAAATAGTGTTGACTGAGCCGTTAAACTCCAATACAAACAAAACAAAACAACAGGGTTAGACACTAGGTTTGCAAGAAGCTACTTCTCAATGGCTCTCATGAGACTGCCCTAGGCTCGTACAAGGAGGTAAAATGTGGATTACACCACAACCTCTTTACAACACTATTAATGGGGTCCAAAGCAGAAACAGTGTTAGTTAAACAACTGTGTTATATCCAAACACTGGTCATCTGATGAGTACCCTGTTCTTATGAACTGGCTCAAAATATGCTTTGGCAGCAAAAAAAAACAGTAAAATTCCGCTATTAAGACCACGTAAAATTAAGACTAATTCTGCTTTAAAAAACTTATTTAAAAGGGTGCAGTCATTCTTTCTTCCTGTTTTCTGCACAAAGTGTCCCCTGGTCAGGGACCACTTTTGGGACTCTTCAAAAGTGGTCTTAAAGACCACTTTCGAACAGTCCCAAAAGAGGTCTTAATATGGGAATTTTAATGTATTAGGTTAAAAGGATACAGACTATTACCAGTTTGTTGCATGGTGGGAGATAAGCAACTCTAGCGATGCAAACACGGTGTACAGATAATATCTGTATGAAACAAGTGTATGCTACGCTGTTGTAAAACTTAGAGGAGCTGAAAAAGGGGCTGCTCTATATCGATCAGGGCAAATTTATTAAGATTTTAAGAGTAGACTGGCATTAACCATTTTGGTACCAAATGGAATCTTTCTCCATATATATGGCAGGAGTCCATTTCAAAATTTAGGGTTGACAGGTACTGTCACTTCAAAAATTCATTTGGAAAATAGCTGAACTTTTCGCAAATAGTGTAGATCCTGCACTGTTTGCCAATTACCTGTTGAGGGGTTTCTGGTACAAAATGGGTTAAGGGGTACAATGTTTTAGCATATGCCTCCCCTTAATCTGTATCCATTTTCTGTACATGATAAACACAGTAGTTGAAAACTTTTCATGTTCTTGCCATGCACCAGCTTATTAGATTTCTTCCAGCTGAAACTTATTTTGTACAATATATAGAAATAAAACTAAGAAATACTAAAACAGAGTTTCATTTTCTTATCTAATTCCATGTGGCTCACCAAGGGAAAATTGCATGGCATGGAGTGTCAAAAATGGATTTCAGCACCTACAGGGATAGCAATCAGCCTGGCATCCGTTTAATGAAAACATAATGCTGCATGATTCCGAGTCCCTTTGAGATAGTTTGGCATGTAGACAGGACCAGTAGACCAGAATGCACCCCCGCCCATCGGGGCTTGGAGAAAAAGATAGTGCTGCATGGTGCTTCCATGCAAAGCTGAAACCGACCCAACTTGAATACTGCTTTAGGTCTAAAACTGCCCAGGAAAAGTGGTGTGAGTCGCACCGCTCTTTAAACAAAAGGGGTTTCTTTGGTTGGTTGAGCTTCAAATGTCTTTTCATCTCAGTGTCTGGTAAAAGTCCTTAAAATTTGAAACAATGGCCTTAAATGACTTAACACTATTTGACAGGGATGTAAAACCTCAACACAAAACTTTTTCCTTTTGCTATCATCCCCGAGTTACCCATGAAAATTATTATATAGCTAAGGAAATACCCAGAGGCCAGTTGTTGCATTAGCATATCCTAATAACTTGGATCATGTAATATGGTAAATACATGTATATGTCAACATTTATGTTGAAAAAAAAATGAGTAGTGTTGGTATTCATTTTTTTCCAGCAAAAATGACAGTGTGTTAGATATTGCACTTCCATGAACAGTTGGCATTTTAACCACTAGTCTCTAACCAGCTAGTTAAGCTAACGATGCTTTGAACAACTGGGCCCTGGGCTGTGTTTGATTTACCCGAACCAGGGCCCAGTTTAAAGCATTGGTAGCTTTACAAGCTCGGTCGTGGTCAAATTGTTAACTGTTCTACTTACTTTTCGGTATTTTTGCTGCAAAAATGTGAGTAGCTTTTGCAAAAGCTTCACACATTTTTTACAGCAAAAAGTATAAGCATGTTTGCTATATCAAATGATCAAAGTTTTAATAATTCGTTAACGACATCGTTAGTTTTGAACAACTGGCCCCAGGATTCTAAATCCTATTTCTGTTTCAGCATTTTATTTGTCCGAAACAGAAACACAGTACCGAAACAAGTGGATCATGGGCTGCGTTTGATTTATCTGAATCGGGATTCCAAATCATGTTTCTGTTTTATTTGTGCGAAACAGAAACACGATACCCAAACAAGTGAATCCTGCACCATTCATGTTTCAAAGGAAATCAAGTGCATCAAAATGGTGGTCATAAATACGCCACTCACTTCTGCTTCATATAGTATTTGCCCTGTCCGTCTGTTTGTTTGTCTGTCCATCCGTGGATTTTTCTGACTCTTTTGTAGCCTGTGCCATTCAAATTGATATTTGCAATCAGCTGAATGGAAGTTTATCAATTCGAAAGGTTAAGGTTATTTACTGAACTTTGTCTGGCATGACTTAGATTTGGTACATGTATTTGTATCTTTTCCACTAAAACTACTGTGCTGATTGAAACCAAATGACATGAAGAGTCTATGGGATGAGGCAATGAAGTTATTCGTGGGATTGTAGACACATGGCCAAGGTGGCCTCCATGCCTGTATATGGTATAAACCATATGACCTCTGGTGAGTGTAGTGGCCCATGGGCCTCTTGTTTCCATATTTGGGCATGGTGGCTATCTTGGTCATGTGATTCAAACAAATTTGCATTCCCTAACTGTCCTTAGGCTGCATATAAATTTTAACCTTTAACCTGCTGAATATTCAATTAAGCCACACCCGTTTCTGACTTTGAACCAATCAGATTACTTGATGTAATTTATTCCTATAAATTCATAAACTGAATGTCAAACAGGGTAGATCCTGATCAGATGGCTTCTTCAGAAGCCATCTGATCTGGATCTACACTGTTTGCAAAGATAGGGCTTGTCGCCTACAGCAGGGTAAAGGTTATATGAAATTGGCCTAGTGGTTTCAGAGAAAACGTATTTTGAAATGTCAATAGACCTGCAATGCAGAACTTGGCATCTCGTGTAACCCGATCAAGGCTCGAACCACAGCAGTGAGAAACCTAATGATTAAGAGACAGCACTCTTACCCACTAAGCCATGTAGGCCTTATCCACCTGCAGTTCTCAGAAGTTTTTAAATATGATTAGTCTGATAGTATTGGCAGAAAAAGTCACTATTGACTGCATGGATGCACTGGCTGTCCTGAGTCCACAGCTTAATACAGGGATGTACATGGACTTAAGTATACAAGAAAGTTTGTTTCATCAAAATCTGGTTCAGGCTCCTTCAGAAGTAATGATCTGCACTATCATTATCTCTGGGTTGGAACATTTACTGAAGGGGTTAAAAAATTAGCAAAGCTGTAAAATTTTAAGAACTTTAATACATTTAAGTCTTTTTTTAATATAATAAATACCCAAGTTTTCAATGTAGATAGAAATTGCCATTCACAGAGTCTGAAACGTGTACAATTTTAACTCCTAGCTGGAGCAAAGAAAACAATAAGAATGATCTGAGTGTTTGCACAAGTCGTATTGCAGCTTTTGTCATGCGCTGACTAATTTATAAATTTCTACTGTTTGTACACAGATGAGTAAATAGAAAAAAATATACTTGTTATTCTTCAATTTTTGTTACAACCTATTAATACAAGGTTTCTCATTGGTACTTCATATCTGATACTACATGACAAACTTTCTCATACGATATCAGTTTCTATAATAATAATTTCCATGCAACAGTGCTTTCTAAAATAAGTGGAAATTTACTGCGGAACCTCTTTACAACATCATTGTTGGGGTCCAAAGCAGAAACAAAGCGTTGTAGCCAAACAAGAAAGTATAGGTTATATGGAAAAATGACCATTTATTGTCGTTTTTTCTATATACATGTAATTATATATATTTTTGGGATCCTTGTTTTATCCAAAACTGTTACCATGATGATCCTAAGTGTTGGGACAGACAGGCCTGAGCAAACAGTGCAGACCCAGAAGGAGCAGTCTGATCAGGGTCTACACTACTTGCCATTCCGTCTGCACCTTTTGGACTCCTGCTGGATCATGAAACAAATTTGTTTAAATTTTAGGAGAATTACAGCAATTCCTAAAGGCGTCCGAATCTTTAGGATATTTACGGAATTAGAACAGTAAGAGATTGTAGCGAATCAGGACTCCTGTGCTTTTCATGCCTTTTTACTGCCTGATCTGTTGTGTCCTTGACTTGCCATCAAAGGAAAATATGTCTTGAGCCACAGATGCACTGTGAAGAATACAGTCAAGTGAAGGCATCGCAGATGTTGGAGACATTGAGGACCATAGCTCCAGATAAGGTTGGTATTTGGTGATAACTGAAAAATGATTTACCTTATTTATCCATATAAACTATGTTGTCGGTATTCTACCTCAACCTATGCTGTGTGATTATTCATGTGAACCGCCTCAACCTACGCTGTGGGTATTCATGTGAACTGCCTCAACCTATGTTGTGGGTATTCATGTGAACCGCCATTACCTACGTTGTGGGTATTCATGTGAACCGCCTCAACCTACATAGTGGGTATTCATTTGAACTGCCTCAACCTACGCTGTGGGTATTCATGTGAACCGCCTCAACCTACATAGTGGGTATTCATTTGAACTGCCTCAACCTACGTTGTGGGTATTCATGTGAACCGCCTCAACCTACATAGTGGGTATTCATTTGAACTGCCTCAACCTACGTTGTGGGTATTCATGTGAACCGCCTCAACCTACATAGTGGGTATTCATTTGAACTGCCTCAACCTACGTTGTGGGTATTCATGTGAACTGCCTCAACCTACGCTGTGGGTATTCATGTGAACTTCCTCAACCTATGTTGTGGGTATTAATGTGAACCGCCTCAAACTACGTTGTGGGTATTCATGTGAACTGCCTCAACCTATGTAGTGGGTATTCATGTGAACTGCCTCAACCTATGTAGTGGGTATTCATTTGAACAGACCCAACCTATGTTGTGGGTATTCATGTGAACCACCTCAACCTACGTTGTGGGTATTCATTTGAACTGCCTCAACCTATGTAGTGGGTATTCATGTGAACTGCCTCAACCTATGTAGTGGGTATTCATGTGAACCACCTCAACCTACGTTGTGGGTATTCATTTGAACTGCCTCAAACTACGTTGTGGGTATTCATTTGAACTGCCTCAAACTACGTAGTGGGTATTCATTTGAACTGCCTCAACCTATGTTGTGGGTATTCATTCGAACAGACTCAGCCTAAATTGTGGGTATTCATTTGAACTGCCTCAAACTATGTAGTGGGTATTCATTCGAACTGACTCAACCTATGTTGTGGGTATTCATTTGAACCAACTCAACCTATGTTGTGGGTATTAATGTGAACCGCCTCAACCTACGTTGTGGGTATTCATTTGAACTGCCTCAAACTACGTTGTGGGTAATCATTTGAACTGCCTCAAACTACATAGTGGGTATTCATTTGAACTGCCTCAACCTATGTTGTGGGTATTCATTCGAACAGACCCAACCTATGTTGTGGGTATTCATTTGAACTGCCTCTATGTAGTGGGTATTCATTTGAACTGCCTCAACCTATGTTGTGGGTATTCATTCGAACTGACTCAACCTACGTTGTGGGTATTCATTTGAACCGACTCAACCTTTGTTGTGGGTGTTCATTTGAACTGCCTGTATGCTGTGGCTATTCATTTCAACTGCCTCAATCTATGTTGTGGGTATTTATTTAAACAACCTCGACCTATGTTGTGGGTATTCATTTGAACTGCCTCAACCTACGCTGTGGGTATTCATGTGAACCGCCTCAACCTACGTTGTGGGTATTCATGTGAACTTCCTCAACCTACGTAGTGGGTATTCATGTGAACTGCCTCAACCTATGTAGTGGGTATTCATGTGAACCACCTCAACCTACGTTGTGGGTATTCATTTGAACTGCCTCAAACTACGTTGTGGGTATTCATTTGAACTGCCTCAAACTACGTAGTGGGTATTCATTTGAACTGCCTCAACCTATGTTGTGGGTATTCATTCGAACTGACTCAACCTACGTTGTGGGTATTCATTTGAACCGACTCAACCTTTGTTGTGGGTGTTCATTTGAACTGCCTGTATGCTGTGGCTATTCATTTCAACTGCCTCAATCTATGTTGTGGGTATTTATTTAAACAACCTCGACCTATGTTGTGGGTATTCATTTGAACTGCCTCAACCTACGCTGTGGGTATTCATGTGAACCGCCTCAACCTACGTTGTGGGTATTCATGTGAACTTCCTCAACCTACGTAGTGGGTATTCATGTGAACTGCCTCAACCTATGTAGTGGGTATTCATGTGAACCACCTCAACCTACGTTGTGGGTATTCATTTGAACTGCCTCAAACTACGTTGTGGGTATTCATTTGAACTGCCTCAAACTACGTTGTGGGTATTCATGTGAACTTCCTCAACCTATGTAGTGGGTATTCATGTGAACTGCCTCAACCTATGTAGTGGGTATTCATGTGAACTTCCTCAACCTACGTAGTGGGTATTCATGTGAACTGCCTCAACCTATGTAGTGGGTATTCATGTGAACTGCCTCAACCTACGTAGTGGGTATTCATGTGAACTTCCTCAACCTATGTAGTGGGTATTCATGTGAACTTCCTCAACCTATGTAGTGGGTATTCATGTGAACTGCCTCAACCTACGTAGTGGGTATTCATGTGAACTGCCTCAACCTACGTAGTGGGTATTCATGTGAACTTCCTCAACCTACATAGTGGGTATTCATGTGAACTGCCTCAACCTACGTAGTGGGTATTCATGTGAACCACCTCAACCTATGTAGTGGGTATTCATGTGAACTTCCTCAACCTACGTAGTGGGTATTCATGTGAACTGCCTCAACCTATGTAGTGGGTATTCATGTGAACCACCTCAACCTACGTTGTGGGTATTCATTTGAACTGCCTCAAACTACGTTGTGGGTATTCATTTGAACTGCCTCAAACTACGTAGTGGGTATTCATTTGAACTGCCTCAACCTATGTTGTGGGTATTCATTCGAACAGACTCAGCCTAAATTGTGGGTATTCATTTGAACTGCCTCAAACTATGTAGTGGGTATTCATTCGAACTGACTCAACCTATGTTGTGGGTATTCATTTGAACCAACTCAACCTATGTTGTGGGTATTAATGTGAACCGCCTCAACCTACGTTGTGGGTATTCATTTGAACTGCCTCAAACTACGTTGTGGGTAATCATTTGAACTGCCTCAAACTACATAGTGGGTATTCATTTGAACTGCCTCAACCTATGTTGTGGGTATTCATTCGAACAGACCCAACCTATGTTGTGGGTATTCATTTGAACTGCCTCTATGTAGTGGGTATTCATTTGAACTGCCTCAACCTATGTTGTGGGTATTCATTCGAACTGACTCAACCTACGTTGTGGGTATTCATTTGAACCGACTCAACCTTTGTTGTGGGTGTTCATTTGAACTGCCTGTATGCTGTGGCTATTCATTTCAACTGCCTCAATCTATGTTGTGGGTATTTATTTAAACAACCTCGACCTATGTTGTGGGTATTCATTTGAACTGCCTCAACCTATGTTGTGGGTATTCATTTGAACAACCTCGGCCTATGTTGTGGGTATTCATTTGAACTGCCTAATCCTGTGTTGTGGGTATTCATTTGAACCACCTCAAACTACGTTGTGGGTATTCATTTGAACCACCTCAACCTATGTTGTGGGTATTCATTTGAACCACCTCAACCTATGTTGTGTGTATTCATTTGAACCACCTCAACCTATGTTGAGGTGGTTCAAATGAATACCCACAACATTGGATTTTATGGAGAACTGACTAAAATTATCCTTTAATTCTCACCGAATACCCACCCACCTTAACTGTTGCTATCACTGTTTCATGCAATGTGTCATGTCTAACCCTATAAGTTGGCTGCAAACATGCTAGTGGTCCTGTTCTCATGGCTTGGCACAGCTGTTTTGGGTTTCCTTTGGAGTTTAACAGCCCGGTCAGCAATATTAAGGTGATGTAGAGCTGGAGAAGAGTACAAATTATGTTCATAATTGACCTAGTTCATAGCATGTCTGAAAGGCACATTATAAATGTGAGCCGTGTTAAGGCAAAATGGTTCTTTGCATTGTTTGTTTGTTTGTATTTGAGTTTAACGGCTCAGTCAACACTATTTATGTCATTTTTGAGCCGGTCAGTTTACCTAGCCACACTTTTCCTCGGCAGGCTTATACGTAAGCGGTTAACCAATACAGTGCACATTCTTACGCCAGAAACTGACAACTGTCCTTCTTGAATCAGCAGAAGGGAGAGAATGACTGTAGAAAAGATTTCCTCAGAAGCAAATTCTTTCCTTTAACCCTTATCTTGCTGTTCACGACAACCCATATCTTTGCAAACAGTGCAGATTCAGATCAGATGGCTTCTGAAGAAGCCATCTGATCAGGATCTACACTGTTTGGCATTCAGTTTATGAATTTGTAGCAATTAATTACATCAAGTAATTTGATTGGTTGATAGACAGATATGGGTGTGGCTTAAATGAATATTCAGCAAGATAAGGGTTAAGAGTTGATCCCAATTGACATGGGAAACTAAAATACTTATTAGGAGGAGTAGCCTCCCCTGAAGGTGTTCCCATTTCCCTTAAATTTGACAACTTCTCCACAAAAATGCATGGTTGACATGAACATAGTCATGATGTTACTTAATCCTATCCAAAGTGTTATTACAAGTGTGGTCATATGATTTTTATTAGCTCACCTGTCACATAGTGACAAGGTGAGCTTTTGGGATCACTTTTTGTCCGTCGTCCGTCGTGCGTCCGTGCGTGTGTGCGTGCGTGCGTGCGTCCGTAAACTTTTTTTCAAACGACATCTCCTCCTAAACCGCTGATCGGATTTTGACCAAACTTCACAGGAATGATCCTTAGGTGGTCCCCTTTCAAAGTTGTTCAAATGGTTCCGGTCCGTTGCACATATAGGTCACAGTAGCCCAAAATAGATTTTTTTCACCGAAAACTTAAACAAGAGGACCAAGCTAGCTTGGTCCTGTATCGCTCACCTGAGCTAACAGATTCAAAGTTTAAGGAAGTGCCAACCTTTACTGAAGGCTTTATGGGAGGACATGGTGATGACAGGGTAAGCATTTTCTGAAAATCAAGTAGAATTTAACTCTATGATAAACAGGCTGACCTCACCGGTTTTCAAACTCATTCTTGAAAGCTTTTATTCCTGACTTGCTAAGAAGATCCGATCTAAACTGAAGTGGCTATGGTGATGACAAGTTCAAAAACAAGAGTTTTCAAACTCCTCCAAGCTTTCTGCCTGACTTCCTTGTTTGTAAGTTTCATGAAGATCCGTTCAAAACTAAAGGGGCAGCAGTGATAACAATGTCGAAAATAGGCATTTTCAGCAATCAAAGGCACCTCACTCTTTGATAAATGTGCCGACTTGGCCGGTATTCGAACTCACCTGAGGTTTTATTCCCAGCCACCTTACATGTAAGTTTCAGAAAGATCTGATCAGACTTGGCCAGTATTCAAAGTCATCCAAGATTTTATTCCCAGCCACCTCACGTATAAGTTTCAGAAAGATCTGATCAAAACTGAAGGGGCTACGGTGATGACAAGGTCAAAATTTGGCATTTTTAGCAATCAAAGGGATGTTACTCTAAAATAAATGAGCCGACTTGGCCAGTTTTTGAACTCATCCGAGTTTTCATCCCCAGCCACCTTACATATAAGTTTCAGAAAAATCCGATCAAAACTGAAGGGGCTACGGTAATGACAAGGTCAAAAATCAACATTTTCAGCCATCAAAGGGACAGAACTCTACGATAAATGGGCTGACTTGGCCTGTTTTCGAACTCATCCAAGATTTTATCCCCAGCCACCTTACATATAAGTTTCAGAAAGATCCGATCAAAACTGAAGGGGCTATGGTGATGACAAGGTCAAAAATCGGCATTTTCAGCAATCAAAGGGACTTAAATCAATGATAAATGGGCCAACTTGGCCGGTATTCAAACTCATCCTAGGTTTTATCTCCAGTCACCTTACATATAGGTTTCAGAAAGATTCGATCAAAACTGAAGGGGCTACGGTGATGACAAGGTAAAAAATCGACATTTTCAGCCATCAAAGGGACATAACTATATAGTTAATGGGGCAACTTTCGAACGCATCCGCGGTTTTATCCCCAGCCACCTTACATATAAGTTTCAGAAAGATCCGATCAAAACTGAAGGGGCTGCAGTGTTGACAAGGTCAAAAATCAACATTTTCAGCAATCAAAGGGACCTAACTCTATGATAAATAGGTCACCTTTGCCGGTATGCGAACTCATCCGAGGCTTTATCCCCAGCCACCTTGCATATAAGTTTCAGAAAGATCCGATCAAAACTCAAAGGGCTACAGTAATGACAAGATCAAAAATCGGCATTTTCAGCAATCAAAGGGACGTTACTCTGTGATAAATGGACCAACTTGGCTGGTTTTCGAACTCATCCGAGATTTTATCCCCAGCCACTTTACATATAAGTTTCAGAAAGATTTGATCAAAACTGAAAGGGCTACAGTGATGACAAGGTCAAAAATCAGCATTTTCAGCAATCAAAGGGACGTTACTCTACGATAAAAGGGCTGACTTGGTCGGTTTTCGAACTCATCCGAGATTTTATCCACAGCCACCTTACATATAAGTTTCAGAAAGATCCGATCAAAATTGAAGGGGCTACGGTGATGACAAGGTCAAAAATCGGCATTTTCAGCAATCAAAGGGACGTAACTCTATGATAAACCAGCGGACTAGGCCAGTTTTCGAACTCATCCGAGGTTTTATCCCCAGCCACATAACATATAAGTTTCAGAAAGATCCGATCAAAACTGAAGGGGCTACGGCGATGACAAGGTCGAAAATGGGCATTTTCAGCAATCAAAGGGACGTAACTCTATGATAAATGGGCCGACTTGGCCGGTTTTCGAACTCATCCGAGTTTTTATCCCCAGTCACCTTACATATAAGTTTCAGAAAGATCCGATCAAAACTGAAGGCGCTACGGTGATGACAAGCATTTTCCCATAGTAAGTCTATGGGACCTTGTGGTTGCCATAGGAACCAAAGTTTTAGAGCGATTTCAAAAAAAAGTTTATGTCATCAATGCCCCACCAGAGGCATACTACAGGTGAGAAATGATTGAGATCAGCCTGCAGGATACAGAGATATAGCTGCTCAAAAGTGTGGACGGACGGACGACTGACGACGTACGACGGAGGACCCACTATACTATAAGCTCCCCTGGAGCCTTCGGCCCAGGTGAGCTAAAAATCTTCTTCTCTGAAACCGCAAGGCCCAGGTCTTTGATATTTGGTATGAAGCTTCATCTAGTGGACCCCTACCAAGATTGTTCAAATTATAGTGCTGGGGCCAAAAATGCCCCCGCACGGGGGCCCTTTGGTTTTACATGGGCTTATATAGGGAAAATCTTTAAAAATCTTCTTCTCTGAAACCGCAAGGCCCAGATCTTTGATATTTGGTATGAAGCTTCATCTAGTGGACCCCTACCAAGATTGTTCAAATTATAGTGCTGTAGCTAAAAATGCCCCCGCACGGGGGCCCTTTGGTTTTACTTGGGCTTATATAGGGAAAATATTGAAAAATCTTCTCCTCTGAAACCGCATGGCCCAGGTCTTTGATATTTGGTATGAAGCTTCATCTAGTGGACTCCTACCAAGATTGTTCAAATTATAGTGCTGGGGCTAAAAATGCCCCCGCACGGGGGCCCTTTGGTTTTACATGGGCTTATATAGGGAAAATCTTTAAAAATCTTCTTCTCTGAAACTGCAAGGCCCAGGTCTTTGATATTTGGTATGAAGCTTCATCTAGTGGACCCCTACCAAGATTGTTCAAATTATAGTGCTGTAGCTAAAAATGCCCCCGCACGGGGGCCCTTTGGTTTTACATGGGCTTATATAGGGAAAATATTGAAAAATCTTCTCCTCTGAAACCGCATGGCCCAGGTCTTTGATATTTGGTATGAAGCTTCATCTAGTGGACTCCTACCAAGATTGTTCAAATTATAGTGCTGGGGCTAAAAATGCCCCCGCACGGGGGCCCTTTGGTTTTACATGGGCTTATATAGGGAAAATCTTTAAAAATCTTCTTCTCTGAAACTGCAAGGCCCAGGTCTTTGATATTTGGTATGAAGCTTTATCTAGTGGACCCCTACCAAGATTGTTCAAATTATAGTGCTGAAGCTAAAAATGCCCCCGCCCCGGGGCCCTTTGGTTTTACATGGGCTTATATAGGGAAAATATTGAAAAATCTTCTTCTCTGAAACCGCAAGGCCAAGGTCTTTGATATTTGGTATGAAGCTTCATCTAGTGGACCCCTACCAAGATTGTTCAAATTATAGTGCTGGGGCCAAAAATGCCCCCGCACCAGGGCCCTTTTGTTTTACATAGGCTTATATAGGGAAAATCTTTAAAAATCGTCTTCTCTGAAACTGCAAAAGCCAGGTCTTTGATATTTGGTATGAAGCTTTATCTAGTGGACCCCTACCAAGATTGTTCAAACTAGAGCTGTCAGTGAAACTGACTAGGGCCCCGGCAGTGCTATCAGAGGAGTAGGAAAATGTTGATGTCAAAAAAGACGTTTTTTTTTCCCTTTCACCTCTAAGTATGACCTTGACCTTTGAGGTACGGACCTGGGTCTTGCGCGTGACACACTGTCACATTATGGTTAATATTTCTGCTAAGTAATATTTAAATCCATCCAGGTATAAGAAAGTTATAGATTGGACACAATAAAAAAGACGCTTTTTTGACCTTTTATCTCTAAGTATGACCTTGACCTTTGAGGTACGGCTGTGGGTCTTGCGTGTGACACTTTGTCACATTATGGTTAACATTTCTGCCAAGTAATATTTAAATCCATCCAGGAATAATAACAAAGTTATTAATTGGACACAGGAAAGACCCTTTTTTGACCTTTAACCTCTAAGTATGACCTTGACCTTTGAGGTACGGACCTGAGTCTTGCGCGCAACACTCCATCACATTATGGTTAACATTTCTGCCAAGTAATATTTAAATCCATCCAGGAATAAGAAAGTTATGGAGGATAAAAAAATTTGTGGATGGACAGACGGACAGACAGACAGACAGACAGACGGACGGACAGAATGATGCCAAGTAATATTTAAATCCATCCAGGAATAATAAAAAGTTATGGAGGATAAAAAAATTTGTGGACGGACAGACGGACGGACAGACAGACAGACAGACGGACGGACAGAGTGATTACTATAGGGCACCCAAACTTTCAGTGCGGGGCCCTAATTATAGTGCTGGAGCTAAAAATGCCCCCCGCACCGGGGCCCTTTGGTTTTACATGGGCTTATATAGGGAAAATCTTGAAAAATCTTCTTCTCTGAAACGGCAAGGCCAGGTCTTTGATATTTGGTATGAAGCTTCATCTAGTGGACCCCTACCAAGATTGTTCAAATTATAGTGCTGGGGCCAAAAATGCCCCCGCTCTAGGGCCCTTTTGTTTCACATAGGCTTATATAGAGAAAATCTTGAAAAATCTTCTTCTCTGAAACTGCAAGGCCCAGGTCTTTGATATTTGGTATGAAGCTTCATCTTGTGGACTTCTACCAAGATTGTTCAAATTATAGCCCTGGGGCCAAAAATGCCCCCGCTAGGGCCCTTTGGTTTTACATAGACTTATATGGGGAAAATCTTGAAAAATCTTCTTCTCTGAAACTTCAAGGCTTAGGTCTTCGATATTTGTTATGAAGCTTCAGCTAGTGGACCTCTATAAAGATTTTCAAATCAAGCCCTGAGACCAAAATGCCCCCGCCATGTGGCCCTTTGGTTTTACATAGACTTATATAGGGAAAATCTTTAAAAATCATCTTCTCTGAAACACAAGGCTTAGGTCTTTGATATTTGTTATTATGCTTCAGCTAGTGGACCTCTACCAAGATTGTTCAAATTATAGCCCTGGGGCCAAAAATGCCCCCGCTCAGGGGCCCTTTGGTTTAACATAGACTTATATAGGGAAAATCTTGTTTTACATAGACTTCTATATGCAGTGTAAACCTTTAAAATCATCTTCTCTGAAACCAGAAAGCCCAGGTCTTTCATATTCGATATGAAGCTTCATCTTGTGGACCTCTACCAAGATTGTTCAATTTTAGCCCTGGGGCCAAAATTGACCCTGCCCGGACCCACTCGTTATGCTTTAGATCAGGTGAGCGAACCAGGGCCCTCTGGGCCCTCTTGTTACACCGCATTATCCACTGCTTACCAACGTCTTCTGATAAATGACAATATTTACTTCATCTAAGACAATACTTTTATACATACATATATTGGTACTAACAAGTACAGAAGCACTAGAACACAGAAATTGATTAAATTACGTATTAACCCTTATCCTGCCAAATATTCAATATAGCCACACCCATTTCTGACTTTGAACCAATCAGATTACTTGATGTAATTTATTCCTGCAAATTCATAAACTAAATGTCAAACAGTGCAGATCCTGATCAGAAGTGTAGATCCTGATCAGATGGCTTCTTAGCCATCTGATCTGAATCTACACTGTTGTCAAGGATGGGGAAATTTCGTGAACAACAGGATAAGGGTTAACAGCCATTTTACTACACAGAAATACCAAATAACGATACATGCAAGTAAAAAATATTTTAACCACTTTCGAAGGAAAATCAGAATGCTGCCATTTCTTTTTTTATGCTGCCTATAAAGAAAATAAACATAAACTAGATCTGATCATAAAAGTCATATTAAATTTTATATCTAAACAGTGACCAGAAAATCTCATTTACACCACACTCTTTATATTCTCTGTGCATTTACAGAAAACCCCTATAGTTAACTACTGGGAAACAAGGTTGTTCATACTTCAATCAATACACTGACTACCGCGACATCAGTGACATCGAAATAAACAATGGCTCTCTGGACAATGGGGCCAACAACACTGTTCTGCCGTCAGTAGGAAATTTGTCTTCTTTCATTTTAACCCTTAAAATGATATTTTTAATGTAAAATTAATTTTAATTAATAATATACCTACCCATCACTACAATTATAGCCTTTTCACCAGACGCAGGTCTGGGACAGTCTGACACAAAAAAAATCTAGCCAGAAATGCCACCGGCATGTCCCTTTTCCCGTGACCTCCCCAGCGTCGAGTCCTGATTGGTCGCTGATGTCACATGACCTATCAGACCAATAGGCAGACGATACAGGTCACGTGACCGCGATTTTCGCGCCGAGAAGGTCATTATTTCTTTCAGAAAAACAAATATTTCAGGCGGGGCTGGGAGGCGGGACATACCATTGTAGTGATGGGTAGGTATATTATTAATTAAAATTAATTTTACATTAAAAATATCATTTTAATATCAAATATAACTACCCATCACTACAATTATAGCCTGAATTCAAAGCAAGTGGAGGGTTGGATGAAAAATAAAGTTACACATACCTAACTCCTCCAACCTTGGTTGTTTATACCCCTTTTAAAACCATCCAATGATGGTAACGTAAGGGAGTATCCACCATGACTGCAAGGGATCCAAATCCAAAATTCACAAGTGGAGAAGATAAATGGACAGGAACCGGAGTCAAAATAGAAGGTTCATACCTATTCAAACAGGCTAACAAACAACCAAGGAAAATAAAAACCCAAAATAAGTGCTGCTCATAATAGATTGAGAAGCTACTAAACTACCCAAGGAATGAGTACCACTACGAATGGGAACCAAGCTCCTTAGGTGAAGGGATGAAAAGTAGCGTTGGAACATCCATTACGCAGTAAGAAAAAACATTCTGAAGAAAAAATGGAGTTCCAATATGCCCAAAATGTAGAAGGTTCTAACCTCATACTGTATTCTGAATGATAATAGGGCAGAAGTGAAATTAGCATATACTGGTAGAAGCTTTATCACTTTACAAATCCACTTTGCCATCAAGGATGGTTAGAAATATATCCAAAACCCCTTGATTGGAAAGAAAAAATTCTCATGATAATCTCGAAACGTTTTAAACGTTCTAATGTATACAAAAAATTCACATTAGTCTACGATCCACGAATCCTGGAAATGACAGGATAAATAATAGTTTCAGACAAGGTGATTTATAGCCTGAAACAAAAATAGGTTGAATGAGAAGAGAAAAAGAAGTCATTGTTCTTCTCATACCTGAAAACAACCCTCTGCAATTGGCAAAGCATGACTATAACTTCTACTAACTGAAGCAAATGTCAAATGAAATACAGCTTGATTATCAAATGAACAAAAGAAGCTGAATTCACCGGATCGTAAGGTGGTTTAGAAAAGACCACAACACTCATGCAAGATTCCATTTGGATTCAAAGTCCTGGAAACCTGTCGGCATAGTGAAAAACCCCTTTAATAAGCTGGTGATGGTAGGGTTTAATGAAAAAGTGTGAAGCCGACTAAAATTTTAACATGTTCGAGATTACTGATCTGTACCCTTCTCTTAGATGAAATAGAAATTGAAGGGTAGAGAACAGACAGAAAAAGAAATCCAGTAAAAAAACCTCCCTAGAGGAATTGTCTGGATTTATTTCCCTTTTTCTACACCAACTAGAAAATATCTTCCATCTTCCAGAGTAAAACTTGAGAGTGGAGATCTTTCTATATTTGAAGATACACTCGGCAGAGAAACCAGAAAAGTGTCTACCTCTGGTTTGATTCCTGACAACATCTGGATGTGTAAGTAAAGCATTTCTGGATTGAAATGGAATGCTTGACCCACACCTTTAAGATATTTGATCTGGAACTACTAGAAGACGGGTTGCAAGTCTTGAGACTAGGCTCAGAATGACTAAAAAACCAAGATCTCTGAGGCCATAGGAGGCGTAATCAGAATGGCTCGGCTTTTGGACGCTTGAATTTTTTCCTAGAACTAGAGGAATTCAGTTGAATGGTGTAAACGCATATGTAAAAGATTCCCCCAATCTAGAGATTTTAAATCAACTGCACGTTCCAGGTGATCTGAAACTTGAAACATAATGAAAGTTGATTGGAGAACCGAGTTGTTTGGACATTTGATTAAAAAAGGCCCAATAAAGGTTCTCTCCATTTGAGAAAACGCCCTGTAGAGAACGGATGGTGAACTGGTCTATAGGGCGATCCCAATGACGTAATCTGCCATGGAGGTGTCCGACAAGGATAGACATACCTTCCTGAAGACACCAAGTTATAATCTTCCACGTAAAAGCCAACAGGGAAGAGTAATGAGTCACTCCCTGATAAGTAGAAAAAACTACACTATTCATTTGTCTGGAGTAACAATAATGAAGCTGTTCCTCAGTTTGGAACTATGAAGAACTGATAAACCAAGGAAATTTGTCTGAAGTTTCAGAATGTTTATACACATATACATATATACATACATATACGCATACACACACATATATATATATATATATAGCCCCGCCTAATATAGGCCCCACGTTCCCTGAACAACTAATCCCTGAGGTTCGAAGTGGGAAACCAACCTGAAAGGCTGGCATGCTAAAAAAAACAAATAGGGAATAGTCTCTAAAAGAGGAGACCCCATTTGATACTGAGGGATTCATAAATCGTAGAGAGCAATCTTGATAATGGAATTTATTGCTCCTATAGACCGTATGGTATTTCCAGTGATAATGTTAGCAAAAAAAACTGGAAAGGTCTAAGATGAGATTGTCCAGGGAAACTTCCAATTACTAAGTTTCTAAAAAAAGGGGAAACAAACCCCTGACATAAATCGAAAGTTTTTCGGGGCATGAAAAAATTGGAGAAGTATCTCTGAGGTAGAATCAATTTCAACTTCTCGATAAAGTGTATGAAATCTAAATTCACAATAACCTGTACACGTTAAGACAAGGTATGATAAACAGTATCTGTAAAAATGATGACAAAACCCATCATCGGAACACTACACAAGATTGGGGCCTAATTCTATGATGAGAGCTGCTTAATTAATTTCTATTAAGTTGGTGAACAGGGAAAACATTGATCCGTTGACAAATCCAACAAAGGAAAGGCAACGGACTGAAACACAAAAATTCCATCCAAGGTGAAACGAAGGTATTTGCGTAATGACCTATGGATGGAGATGTGAAGGTTAGCGACCTTTAAAACTACGGAAATCGTCCCCGAATTTGGGAAATTTGACCTGACTAATCGAGGACGAAGTTTCCATTTGAGATGATCGACTCGCATCATCTTGTTAAGTGTGAGAAGTCGATGATGAGTCGATTTTCCCATTTTCTTCTTTTCTTTTCATTGATCCGTTGACAAATCCAACAAAGGAAAGGCAACGGACTGATACACAAAATTCCATCCAAGGTGAAACGAAGGTATTTGCGTAATGACCTATGGATGGAGATGTGAAGGTAAGCGTCCTTTAAAACTACGGAAATCGTCCCCGACTTTGGGAGAATTGACCTGACTAATCGAGGACGAAGTTTCCATTTTGAAATGATCGACTTGCATCATCTGTGTTAAGTGTGAGAAGTCGATGATGAGTCGATTTTCCCATTTTCTTCTCGACCAGAAAGATCCGCCTGTAGAAGCCTGGGGAAAGGAGAAGTTTTTCTACTTACACGGCTTTCTTTTGGAGAAGAACCCTTCCTCTTCCAATAAAAAGATTTCTTTTCTTGATACTATTTACCAGAAATAGTATTTGCATGTGAGAAAGAGAAAGGATTCCTAACGAACTCAATCCAGTAACCCTTTCTCCAAACTCATAAAACTCAAAATATATTTGATAAAAGAAGCCAAGGCTTGATAGAACTGAAATAGCTCGGCTCCTACTGGAAAAAGATGAAGAGGAGGGGAAGGAAGAAAGTCATTTGTTAGACTTATGTCTTCCTCAATTGGGAGATTTCGTTCCAGTCCGACCTCTGGAACGAAAGGACCGTGTACCCTGATCTGAGAATGATCTACTAGTAGATGGGGACTGATTGAGATCTTCTAGTCGAGGGTGATAAGCACTTAAAAGTCATCGGAAGTAGTCGAAGAGCGTCTCTTGGTTGCGGTACCTGTACTTGATACGCTCTCCGAAGACTTCAAAAAAGACGAGTGCCCACGGTCTTGAAGCTTGATTCTGAAAACGTTGGGAAGACATGGTCCGCTTATAGTTTTAGAATCAAGAGTCGCTGAGGCTCTAAGTTTTCATTTACTATGCTCAGTAAAAACTGAACCAGTTATCAAGAGCAGAGTTGCGCCAAACATGCAACATGGTGGTAGACAGCCATGGCATGTAAAAAAATGACCGGGAAATAAACAAAAGCATTAGAATAGCAGCTATATGGTCGGAATGCTCTTGTTTGAAGGCAAAGTGGGTAGAACTAGAATACCAGTCATAATGAGAACCCACTTAATAATAGTCCTGGTAAGAAGCTCCAATGTTAGAGCGTCGAAACAGGAAGTAATGCCAATTTCCCTGACGTCATATATACAGAGACTGAATCTGGGTCGAATTTAGGAATTTCATAAGAACAAAAAATTGATGTTTTTTTTTTTTTGTTGTTAGAACCAATGTTCCAAGTTCTTTTCGCACGAGTGCCCCCGGTCTTGAAGCTTGATTCTGAAAACGTTGGGAAGACATGGTCCGCTTATAGTTTTAGAATCAATAGGTGATGAGGCTCTAAATATGTCCTTCTCATAATCGCTAAATAGTAAGGACGAAAAAGGACCAACCTCTGAGTATTGATATATCCCCAGAGGATAAATCACTAGGCCCAGATTCAGCTCTAGGGGCAAAACACTTGAGGCTCAATTAAACTTCCCCAGTGTTAGGCCCTTTATTGTATATAGTGCACTGAACATGCGAAATTACCGAATCAAAATTGAGCATTCAAGGAGCCGTGCCTAAAACGATCAAGGCCGAATCGGCCCAAGGCCGAAACGACCCACCGAAATAGGCCGAATCGATCCAGGTGCAAATTCGGGTCGAAAACGACCCAGGCCGAAACGACTCAGTACCGAAACGTCCCGGATTCACTTGCAATAGTTACGGTATTCCAATAAACGATGCCCAAATCTGTATGTTTTACAAGGGAAAACAATCCAATTTAATGATTATGATAACAAAAATTTATCATAATAAGAGGAAAGAAGCATATGACCAAGGTAAACTAAGTACCGAAGGTCCGGAAAGGTTACCCGATAAAAACCGGGATCGGAACCGTACCAAAATTCGTATGTAACATGGATTCGGAAAAAATTTTTGGGCATAGGTTCCCCGCACCCCGGAGTCCCCGCAATTATGAGCAGGGTCTCTACGGGGCGGTCGACGAACCTATCCTAGTCAACCCAGGCCCAAATGGGAGGAGGGGACATAGACTGGCTCATCTTGATTCGGCAATGGTGACCCACACGAATTGGATGGATTCTGTTTAGAAGATACTATAGAAAGGCCACAAAGGGACCTGAATATTATCCATCTGCATCGTGGGATTTATAAGTGCTAAACAAAGACGGGTCTTGCACATGTTCAAAACTAAATTAATGCTGAGAATTTTTATTCAGCGATACAACGTCTTCCGATACCGGAAGTGGAAGGAACACGTACAAAAAACGTCCTCTTTTCTGGCAATTTAAGTTTCCACAACGCCGACTTCTATTAAAACATTACCAGGAATAATACGAGCGTATACCCTGGCACATAACATGAAAAGAAGTGTGGTGCTTATCAAAAACCAAAAACGGTTGATCACATGATAAACAAAACTTCCAAGTGAAATTTCAAAATGGCGGACAACCACTACACATGTAATGTCGGCAGAAACACACGAAATAAAGTCTCTAAGAATTTCGGAATAAACAGTAAGCTTAAAAAGCCTAAGTACGTTGTGGAAACTCAAGGTAAGTGCAAAATCAAAAAAAAAAATAAAACACTTATCCGTTTATTCATTCTTCCATGGAATGTAGTTTGACCATCCTATCCCAAGCAAGTCTGAAAAAATAATGACCTTCTCGGCGCGAAAATCGCGGTCACGTGACCTGTATCGTCTGCCTATTGGTCTGATAGGTCATGTGACATCAGCGACCAATCAGGACTCGACGCTGGGGAGGTCACGGGAAAAGGGACATGCCGGTGGCATTTCTGGCTAGATTTTTTTTGTGTCAGACTGTCCCAGACCTGCGTCTGGTGAAAAGGCTATAATTGTAGTGATGGGTAGTTATATTTGATATTAAACAAGAATTTTTCGTCATATGATGGATGGGAAATAATGTAAATATAAGTATTGACGGTAATATATTTAACAATCTGGTTCATTGAATTTTGAACATCGGATCACAAGCAAGGTTTAAGAAGATGTTCACTTACATTGCTTGTGACCTGATGTTGTTCAAACTTGGATGAACTTTAACTAAATTCCATTTCTTAATTAACCAAATGTAATCAGACATATACCCGGTAGGTTGAGCAAAGACTGCAGACCAAGGGCCGGCGTCGTTTGCCACTTGTCCAGCTATTTTTTTGACACGATTTTGGGTAGTAAATTGTACTTGTTCCAATGTTAAGGAGTTTAGGCGAATATTTTGGGGAAATACAGTAAGCTACATACATGTGGCATGTCCAAACAGTTTGAACCAGCTCGTGAGAAATGGGTACCATAATGATCCTAACCCTTGTCCTGCTGAATATTCATATATGCCACACCCACTACCGGTTATCAACCAATCAGATTACTTGATGCAAATTATTGCAACAAATTCATGAACTGGATGGCAAACAATGAAGATCCTGATCAGATGGCTTCTTCAGAAGCCATCTGATCTTGATCTTCATTGTTTGGAAAATAAGGCATATCCGGGATCAGCAGGAGAAGGGTTAAGTATTGCGACAAACAGGCCTAAGCAAACAGTCTAAAGGAGCAATCTGATCAAGGTCTATACTGTTTGCCATTCTGTCTGCACCTTTTGGACTCCTTGCTAGATAGTGGAACAAATTTTGTTAAAATTTTAGGAGAATTACAGCAAGTCCTCATGGTGTCCGAAAATTTTGGATTTTTACGGTACTTACTGCATGTGTGTCCAGCAAATGTTAACCCTTGTCCTGCGGAATATTCATTTAAGCCACACCCATTTCTGTCTATCAACCAATCAAATTACTTGATGTAATATATTGCTACAAATTCATAAACTGAATGTCAAACAGTGTAGATCCTGATCAGATGGCTTCTTCAGAAGCCATCTGATCTGGATCTACCATGTTTCCAAAGATATGGGCTGTCATGAACAGCAAGATAAGGGTTAAGGAAAGACTGCTCTTATATCCTACAATTTATTTGCACCCAGCAAAGACTCAAATCAGACTGTGCATCAGCACAGTCTGATTAGAGTCTTTGTTCTCCGCTCTAAGGATAGCTTAGGGTCCAATGCTAATTCATGCAGCTAGAGAAGTCTCTGGTCAGAATATACGGATGTGCTGGCTGATCTGATTCTTCGATGGGTACACATGTAAATTGTAGGAAATCATCAAATGCTGTGCCATGGCTTATATCTTTGCTGTTCTCAGACATGAAGTTGTCACCCTGAAGAAGCTTCACGCAAGAAATACTTCTTGCCATATTACACCACAACCTCTTTATAACACTATTAATGGGGTCCAAAGCAGAAACTGTGTTAGTTAAACAACCGTCTTATATCCAAACAAAAATGTATAGATTTTATAGAAAGATGACCATTTATGGTCATTTTTCTACATAATCTTTACATTTTTGGGATCCATCTTGAAACCATGTTATATCCATAACCGTGTTATAACGAACCGTTGGCCCCGCCCATAGGGGCTTGAAGAAATATATGGGCTGCATGATGCTTCCATGCAAAGCTGAAACTGGCCCGTATACTAGTACTGGGAAACCGCTTAGAGGATCTAAGCCTGTCCAGGAACCGCGGGGCGAGGCGGACCGTCCATGCTAATAAACCCTATTGTTTTCATTGGGTGGCAGGGCTTGAGATGTCATTTCATCTCAGTGTCGGGTAAAAGTCCCACAAAACTGGAAGCAACGTCTCCTAAATGACCTTTACAGTGTTGACGGGGACGTTAAACCTCAAATCAAACAAAACAAACAAACAAAATAACGAACCGTGTTATAACGAGGTTGCGGTGTAGTTGGCTGCATATTTGAGGAACATTAATCAGAGAATGCTAAAGGTACTTTTTTCATTGTGGTGGCATATAAGAATCTTATTTGGGTGTGAGGGGTGGATGGAAAAATCCGTCCCGAGGGACACTGTCCGGCATCACGAGGCTTGCCGAGTGATGCCGGACAGTGATCCCGAAGAACGGAATTTTCTATCCACCCCTCACACCCATATTGGATTCTTTTTTCTTGCATACATTCCATTTCTATTGCAAATTTTTAATGCTGCTGTCACTTCTGTTACCGACATCCGCCATTTTGTGATGACACAACAGGAATGTTTAGTGACGTCACGCATGACGCCTCCTCAGGAGCAAATTCTTTTCTTTAAGAGTAGGCCCCTTTTTTAAAGGGACTCAGTTTACCACAATGCAAACAGAAATCATGAAAGTTGTATCACTCGTAAAAATGGTGGAAATTATGGCAGGTGCATCGGTTTCCTCTTATTCCCCGCAATGCTTACTGACTGTAGTTTTAGATTCTAGCCCCCTACATCCAACCATAATAAATAAGCTGGGTATGGATAGTCTCAGGAATAGTCAGCCTTGAAACGTTTGGAAACTCCAACAGGCCTCATACTGATCACGCTTTTCCATGCCTGAAAGGCCCAATTTTGCAGCTTCAACCCTTATCCTGCTGAACAAGACACAACTACATTACCTTTGCAAACAGTGTAGATCCTGATCAGATGGCTCCTGAAGAAGCCATCTGATCAGGATCTACACTGTTTGTAATGGAGTTTGTGAAAATTTAATGTAATTTGGTTGACTTATAGTCAGAAATAATGGTTAAATAGTTTTTTAAACAGACTATATACCCAAAAATCGGAATCTAAAAGCCTGAAATCAAGAAAAAAATCAAGCTCAAAAAGCCTGAAATCCTGCAAGTGCCTGAAAAATATGAAGCCTGTGCATACTGACTGTAGTTTTAGATTCTAGCCCCCTACATCCAACCATAATAAATAAGCTGGGTAGGGATAGTCTCAGGAATAGTAAGTCTTGAAATGTTTGGAAACTCCAGCAGCACCAGAAAACTCGTACAAACAGCAAAATCTGCACAGAGTATGCATAAGTACAGACTGATTTTTTAACTTGTCTGTTTTTTGAAAAAAAACTTTCGAGCTATTGTCATCACTCCGGCGTCTTCGTTGTCGTCTGGCGTCGTCGTTCCAAAAAAACTTAACCTTGGCTATAACTTAAAAACTATTAGACCTAGCCTCATGAAACTTCATACACACACTCATCATCACAAGAGCTACATTTTGACCAAGGACCATAACAACATTGTTGATTTTGGCTGAATTATCTCCCCTTTTCCAATTTTTTTCTGAAACACATTTTTTGCTCTCATTTTAATACTATTCACAACAGAGCCTTCAAACTTCACATGAATGTTCCTTGGGACAAGACCTTTTCAGTGATACCACACTTTTTGATCTGTGACCTTGACCTTTGAACTTTGACCTATTTTTCGAAAATTTAACCGAAAACCTTAACCTTGACCATATTTCCAAAAGTATTTGGCCTACCTTCATGAAACTTCATACACATACTCACCAACACAAGAGCTACATTCCCTACAAGTTTTATAACTCCATCTTGCAATTTGATTGCTCTTGTTTGACTTAGAACTTTGGTTTTCTAAAAGAAACTGCAGACGAGCGTTGGCACCCGCATGCGGTGCTCTTGTTAGTTCACTGGCCACAAGCCATCCCATATCAGGTTGTTATTTTCAGTTCTAAATATAATCAGAAAATAGCTGAACTTATTGCAAACAGTGAAGACCCTGATCAGATGCCACATTCTGTGTCTAATCCAGGCCAGCACTGCTTGCCAACATTCTGTTTTAGGGTTTCCTGTTTAAAATAGGTCAAACAGCAAGTGATTTCTCTGATATCAGCTACTCTCTGAGCATTCTTTTTTAATCCAGTCATTCCCAATTTCTGGGACCAGTGCTAATTCATTGATCCAAAGTTATTCAAGCATAGAAACTCTTCAGGGCAAGAGTCAACGTGACTATCACTGATTCAGGCCTCCTAGTGGCCCACTTTGAAAATATAGGTTTTTATATAGATGGATCCAATGTTTTGACACGTGACCTTGTTTACTTGTCACTGCGCATGCGCAAAACTACTTTTCCTTTTGAAAACGATCTTTCGTGGTTGGCAAAAAGCCGCTGGTGCCATATAAACACATTGTAAATAGGTTTAATATTAGGTATATTTTAGTTGACTGTTACAGAAAATCGATCGAATTACAATTTGAATGAGTAGATAAATAAAATATATTCTAGACTTCATTCCTGCATCTTCCGCATTTTTAGTCATTCGTTTTGCGCATTTTTATTACAAATAATTAAGACCATCCCGCCTCGTTACCTGCCTAAGTTTAACAGGTAATTATCATCAAAACATCCTCAAATATTCTAGAAACCAATAATTACTAGCTAAGACATGTCTATTTTAAAAGTTTAAAGGTCAATTTTGTCGTTTTGATTCCAAACAAAATACAATTTTACAGAAAATAACATCGCATTTACAATGGCGACAAACGGCCAAAGACGTTTTTTGCCAACCACCGGTAGGTCCCGGCAAATAGTATTATTGAGTGATGACATAGTGTTTGGATGTGCCTATAGGTTCTTCTTACCCAAAATATAGGTTATTTACAGGTTTTTCAATAAAAATACAGGTTAAAAAAAGAGTCTTCCAAACTTACATAAAGATTTAAAACTGAAGAAAAAATATTTGATGAATTTTTGTGCCACAATAACTCAGATAAAGTTGATCTGAATATTACAAAGTCCGAGCGAGCGAGGAAAAAAAAAACAATTTCTTGACAGTTTTCATCACTTTTTATGGGACTAAAAAGTAAAAAATAGTAGTGCATTTTGAAGAAAGGTTATGGTTGAGTCGCAAGAAGGTGCAAAAAGTGAAAAATATAGGTTTTTTCATGAAAATACAGGCTTTTTTATAGGTTTTATGAACAAAATAAAGGTTTTATAGGTTTGGCACAAAATTATAGGTTTTGCTAGGAGGCCTGCTGATTTGTAGGAAATCCAGCTAAATTAGTTTTAGACTAGAAATGCATCAATAGGACATGGATATCCTCGCCTGAAAAAATCCATCCATGAACAACAAAGATATTGAGCTGACACAAGAAGAAAACACTTCTCTTTATCTTTGACCTGTAAGTATGACCTTGACCTTGGATGTACCAACCTGGCCGTGCATATGACACACTGACTCATGATGGTTAATATTTCTACCATATAATTTCCCAATCAATTCAGAATAACCGGACACAAGAAAAAGACATTTTTATTTACTTTTTACGTCTAAGTATGACACTGACCTTGAAGGTACCAACCTGGGTCTTGGGCACGACACATCATCTCATGACGGTTAACATTTCTGCCAATTAATTTCAAAATCCATCCAGAAATATCTACCCGTAAGTCATTGACTGTGTTTAAGATTTGGACCCTTTTTTAATCTTTGACCTCTAAGTATGACCCTGACCTTGGAGGTAAGGACCTTGGTTTTGTGTGAGACAGATGGTCTCCTGATGGCTAACATTTCTGCCCAGTAATTTCAAAATCCATTCAGAAACTAGAGAAAGCGACCAGTGTGTCGTGTATACCCCCGGCCAGCGCCATACTCTGATATAGCATCAATGAAATCTTTAGACCAGTATGCAACTTCAGTGTAAGTATCAACTAAATCTATCAAAGGGTTCAGAAGATACAATCTCTTAGAAACTTTGACGCAAAGCTTTAACCAAATGTAAAATTCTAAGTCTGTGACCTTGACCTCAAGGTCACTGTGAGGGGTGGGACATGCATCAATGAAATTTTTAGACCAGTATGTAACTTCAGTGTAAGTATCAACTAAATCTATCGAAGGGCTCAGAAGATACAATCTCTTAGAAACTTTGACGCAAAACTTGAATCAAAATGTTAACGGACGGACAGATGGAAAGACGGACACACAGACGAACAGACGAATGGCAGGACAAAAACATGATAACCCCATAGCATACTTCGTATGCTGGGGGTATAAAAAGTATACTTCGTATGCCGGGGGTATAATAAGAAAGTTATTGACCATGTTTAAGTTTCGTACACTTATTTTCACCTATGACCTCTAAGTACGACCTTGACCTTGGAGGTATGGATATGGGTTTTGTGAACGACTCAAGGTCTTAGGATGGTTAAGATTTCTGCCAAGTATTTTCAATATTCATCCAGAAATAAGAAAGTTATTGACCATGTTTAAGTTTCGGACCATTTTTTTTTTAACTTTGACCTCTCAGTATGACCTTGACCTTAGAGGTTTGTTTGTTTAAGGTTTAACGTCCCAGTCAACACTGTACGTTGCTTCCAATTTTGTGGGACTGCTACCCGACATTGAGATGAAATGACTTCTCAAGCCCTGTCACCCAATGAAATCAATAGGGTTTAGACCCAGATGAGACGCCCCAAATTTAAGGGTTAACAAAACAGTTAAAAGTCTCAGCCCAGGACTATTTTCCTACCTACACCAAGAGAAATTTCCCCACTTGTATTCTCAGTGCTTTAATTCTAACGCAGAATCTCTGGCCACAACATATAACACGATGGCCCAGAGGGCCCTGGTTCGCTCACCTGATCCAATGTATAACAAGTGGACCCCGGGCAGGGTCAATTTTGGCCCCAGGGCTATAATTTGAACAATCTTGGTAGAGGTCCACAAGATGAAGCTTCACATCGAATATGAAAGACCTGGGCTTTCTGGTTTCAGAGAAGAAGATTTTAAAGGTTTACCCTGCATATAGAAGTCTATGTAAAACAAGATTTTCCCTATATAAGTCTATGTTAAACCAAAGGGCCCCGGAGCAGGGGCATTTTTGGCCCCAGGGCTATAATTTTAACAATCTTGGTATAGGTCTACTAGCTGAAGCTTCATAACAAATATCAAAGACCTAAGCTTTGTGTTTAAGAGAAGATGATTTTTAAAGATTTTCCCTATATAAGTCTATGTAAAACCAAAGGGCCACATGGCGGAGGCATTTTTGGTCTCAGGGCTATAATTTGAACAATCTTTATAGAGGTCCACTAGCTGAAGCTTCATAACAAATATCAAAGACCTAAGCCTTGTGGTTTCAAAGAAGAAGATTTTTCAAGATTTTCCCTATATACGTCTATGTAAAACCAAAGGGCCCCGGAGCGGGGGCATTTTTGGCCCCAGGGCTATAATTTGAACAATCTTGGTAGAGGTCCACTAGATGAAGCTTCATACCAAATATCAAAGACCTGGGCCTTGCGGTTTCAGAGAAGAAGATTTTTCAAGATTTTCCCTATATAAGCCTATGTAAAACAAAAGGGCCCTGGTGTGGGGGCATTTTTGGCCCCAGCACTATAATTTGAATAATCTTGGTAGGGGTCCACTAGATGAAGCTTCATACCAAATATCAAAGACCTGGGCCTTGCGGTTTCAGAGAAGAAGATTTTTCAAGATTTTCCCTATATAAGCCCATGTAAAACCAAAGGGCCCCCATGTGGGGGGCATTTTTAGCTCCAGCACTATAATTTGAACAATCTTGGTAGGGGTCCACTAGATGAAGCTTCATATCAAATATCAAAGACCTGGGCCTTGCGGTTTCAGAGAAGAAGATTTTTTAAGATTTTCCCTATATAAGCCTATGTAAAACAAAAGGGCCCTGGTGCGGAGGCATTTTTGGCCCCAGCACTATAATATGAACAATCTTGGTAGGGGTCCACTAGATGAAGCTTCATACCAAATATCAAAGACCTGGGCCTTGCGGTTTCAGAGAAGAAGATTTTTCAAGATTTTCCCTATATAAGCCCATGTAAAACCAAAGGGCCCCTATGCGGGGGCATTTTTAGATCCAGCACTATAATTTGAACAATCTTGGTAGGGGTCCACTAGATAAAGCTTCATACCAAATATCAAAGACCTTGGCCTTGCGGTTTCAGAGAAGAAGATTTTTCAAGATTTTCCCTATATAAGCCCATGTAAAACCAAAGGGCCCCCGTGCGGGGGCATTTTTTGGCCCCAGCACTATAATTTGAACAATCTTGGTAGGGGTCCACTAGATGAAGCTTCATACCAAATATCAAAGACCTGGGCCTTGCGGTTTCAGAGAAGACGATTTTTCAAGATTTTCCCTATATAAGCCCATGTAAAACCAAAGGGCCCCCATGTGGGGGGCATTTTTAGCTCCAGCACTATAATTTGAACAATCTTGGTAGGGGTCCACTAGATGAAGCTTCATACCAAATATCAAAGACCTGGGCCTTGCGGTTTCAAAGAAGACGATTTTTCAAGATTTTCCCTATATAAGCCCATGTAAAACCAAAGGGCCCCCGTGCGGGGGCATTTTTGGCCCCAGCACTATAATTTGAACAATCTTGGTAGGGGTCCACTAGATGAAGCTTTCTACCAAATATCAAAGACCTGGGCCTTGCGGTTTCAAGAAGAAGATTTTTTGAGTTTGCGGTGAAAAAAATCTATTTTTGGCTACTGTGACCTATATGTGCAACGGACCGGAACCATTTGAACAACTTTGTAAGGGGACCACCTAAGGATCATTTCTGTAAAGTTTGGTCAAAATACGATCAGTGGTTTAGGAGATGTCGTTTGAAGAAAAGTTTACGGACGCACGACGGACGACGGACAAAAAGTGATCCCAAAAGCTCACCTTGTCACTACGTGACAGGTGAGCTAAAAACCATCCCGAAAACACACCTATATGATTTTGACTGCCTTGAACGCCATTCCTATATAGTAAAACTGGAGTTTGCAGGGGTAAACCTTATTTTTCTTATTTCTGCTCTAAAATATAGATTCTGGGTACTGGTTAGAACTGCATCAATGAGGTTGTTCCAACGTGTACCCACAATCTATATTTTGAGCAGAAATAAGTTTTTTCATCTTAAAATTTTCCTTTTCTCGGTGATAAAATTTACAATGCATTTGCATAGGCGTGTTTTCACAATGCCCGTATGTACCAAACTCATACATGAGATGTCTTTATTGGTTTCAACTTGTCAGATTTTTTGAAGGAAGAAAGTGACACCCTTCCATCTATCAACCTTATAATTTTTCTTATCTCTTCATTATCTTTCACCAAGGTCTCATTCTTAACAAGAGTTTGACGAATAATATCAACCAGCTCATCGAATCTTATCACTTCCGCATCCGCTTTCTTCCAGTTGTCTTCTAACTTCTGAATTCTACGCGCTGCCTTGTTGCTGACCTCCTCGATAAGGTCCTGTCTTTCTTGTAACTGCTCTTTCAACCGATGGACTTTTTTCTGAAGCGTAAGAATTTCCTTTTGAGTATTGATATCAACTCCAGAAGCCTGTGCAGCCTCTGATGACTGTTCCAGTCTTTCTAACAACTCTTTCATCTGATCATTTAGAAATTCCTTCTCAGCTTCCAAGCTCTGTATTTTACCATGTAAATGACCCATTTCTTGTTGTAAACGCTGAAAAAGAACAAAACAAGAATATCGGTGAAACCAATGGATGCTCCCCGAAGGTGCAATAGTCAGAACAGGAAACATTATCCTAGTTAAAGAGTGGTATACTGTATATACGCACTGTACTTCAAAATGGAGTATAACAAAACCTGTCGGTGGACAGATTGGCTTGCCAGATGGCACTGTCATACAAACATCAGCAACACAAAAGTCGGAATAAATGAAAGGAAGTGTCTTCAGGTATGAAACCATACCCCAAGACCCTGGGTGGTAGTTTAGCTATATTAATTGGGTAAAATTGTTTAATACAAATTATTGAAAACTCACTCTCGTACACAGAGGCAATCCTCATAGGACTGTCTCCAGGTATGGTTCCGTATTGGGTGCTTTTACATGCATATAAAATATCAGGCGGGTTCGAAAATGGATCTGATCCTATCCCCTTGACTGTCAAAAAAGGTCAATTTGACCATCTGCCAAGACTAGCTTCTTTCACTTTGATCCAATTTATCTGCAACTCTAATGTAGATGGATGACTTGCGATTTTACATCCTTATTAGCAGTATTTCAGTCATATCAGAATGATGAGAGGTTGATAATGAAAGGCTGTGTGCAATGGAACTCCATTTACAGTTGGAAAGATTTCTGCCTCCAGCAAGTTTTTCTAAAAATAGCCGCAGTGACCTTGACCTTGAGCCCAGGAACATGAAAGTCAAACTATCATACCCAACATCTGTGTGAAGTTATTTTAAAATCCATCAGCAAATGACGACGCTAGAGCGATGACAAAGTTTTTTCTAAAAATAGCCGCAGTGACCTTGACCTTGAGCCCAGGACCCTGAAAGTCAAACTTGCTCGAGATATTATCATACCCAACATTTGTTTGAAGTTATATTAAAATCCATCAGCAAATGACGACGCTAGAGCGATGACAAAGTTATTTCTAAAAATAGCAGCAGTGACTTTGACCTTGAGCCCAGGTCCCTGAAAGTCAAACTTGCTTAAGATATTATCATACCCAACATTTGTGTGAAATTTTATTAAAATCCATCAATAAATGTAGGCACTAGAGCGATGACAAAGTTTTTTTTTTCTAAAAATAACCACAGTGACCTTGACCCCAGGATCCTGAAAGTTGAACTTGCTCGATATATTATTATACCCAACATTTGTGTGAAGTTATATTAAAATCCATCAGCAAAAGACGACGCTAGAGCGATGACAAAGTTTTTTTCTAAAAATAGCCGCAGTGACCTTACACTGCAGCTGTAAAACAAAGTACCATAACTCTGTGACAAATCATCTAACCAGATAGCACAGATAATATGTGCATCCCCTATTGCTGCTTAAGATTCCATTGAAGTTTCGTTGAATTTCTGCAAGTAGTTGCTGAGAATTCGCGTGGACACGAACAGTACCCTATATAATCATGCAGAATTCATCAAAGGGCCATAACTGTTGGAAAAATCATCAAATCATAACATGCAGGTGATATGCCCATCCACCTTCGATACTTAATATTCCCATGAAGTTTCATTGAAATCCGACCAGTAGTTTCTGAGAATTCGCGTGGAAAAGAGCGGGACAGACGCACGGACGAAGCGGCGACTATATGCTCCCCCGAAATTCTTCAGGGAGCATAATAAAACCAGCCTTTGAGGATGTATATACAGTTGTACTTCCATTGGGACCATGAAAATCTGTTTGTGATAGGAATAATTCAATCTACTCAGTGCTGAGGAGTAATCAGAGCACCAGGCCATATTAACCCTTGTCCTGCTGAATATTCATCTAAGCCACACCCATTTCTGTCTATCATCCAATCAGATTACTTGATGTTATTTATGCCTACAAATTCATAAATTGAATGTCAAACAGTGTAGATCCTGATCAGATGGCTTCTTCAGAAGCCATCTGATCTGGATCTACACTGTTTGCAAAGAAAAGGGTTGTCGTGAACAGCAAGATAAGAGTTAAAGGCATAATGTAGATGATGTAAAAGATATATTTTCTATCTACAGTAAAACTTCAATGGCTCGAACCCCGCTGGCTTGTTTACCATGGATGAGTCAAACCTGTTCTAAGGCCGCAGGGAATTCCTCTAAATGCAATATAGGGATAATGCAGTGATTTTCTTCTTTTATCTTGCAAATGTATGCTGTGTGTACTCATTAGAATCGCCTCCATGAGGCGATTCTAATGAGTACATACAACATGCATTATAATATAGAACACCAAAAACTTTACCCACAATTTTCTCCATTATGCATCCTAGTACATGTATTGCACTAACAGTAACCCTCCGTGGCTCAAACTACCACTATCTCCAACGCATTTTCATGGTCCCAAAACATAGATTGTGGGTGCTCTAAC
The DNA here is from genome assembly GCA_963580285.1 of Lucinisca nassula. Taxonomy (NCBI): domain Eukaryota; kingdom Metazoa; phylum Mollusca; class Bivalvia; order Lucinida; family Lucinidae; genus Lucinisca; species Lucinisca nassula. Next base: position 120,488,115 of record OY757022.1, on the reverse strand, counting down.
GACCTATGTCTATGAGCAGAAATAAGGAAAATGATGTATACGCCCCCTAAACCCCAGTTTTTTGTTTATATAAAGTGGGGTGTAAGGGGGTGTTCATTTCACAGACTTTTTAGCGTGATGCAATTAAGTAATGCTAATGGTGAAAACTTATTTTAACTTCTGCTTAATGTTCAATGTACTGTCCTGATCAATCTCCACGAAAATTGTTACAGTATTCAAGAGTTTAGAAATAACATATTTATATATTACTGTTATGATACGAGAGACTAACAGTTAATGATTTTGATTATTATCAACCAATGAAGTAACGCTTAAGGTGAAAACTTACTTTAACTTCTGCTTCATGTTCAATGTACTGTCCTAGACGATCACCCATCTGTTCTAGCTTCTGATCAAGCTCATTGTTTAGTTCCTTGGACTGCTCTAACTCCTTCTTATTTAGCTCTGCGTTAGTATTGAGACGACGCTCGGTAAACTCGCACTGCATCACACGCATATTCAGATCCTCACTGTAATGGAATACATTTATGATTTTGTTTGGAGTTTAACCCATTGTATGCTAGTGGACTCTTCCAATGCTATATGTTGGACAAGTCCATTTGTCATTTGAGGGGTGTCAGGCCTATTTTTGTCATTTTTATTCTCTATTTCTGACAGAAAATTCTGTTAGCAAATAGTGCAGGTCCTGATCAGACGCTGCATTCTGTGGGGTCTGATCTGGATCTGCACTGTTTGCCAAGGTACCCCTTTAGGGGTTTCCCCCATGCAATGGGTTAAAAGTTCAGTCAGTATTATTTAGGTCATATTGAGTTGATAAGATTAACTAACCACTTTTAAACTGACCTTACAACTTGGCGAAAGGCCCCCACCAATCGGGGCTTAAGAAATAGATGGGCTGCATAAGGGAAACCCTTAAAGGGGTACCTTGGCAAACAGTGCAGGCCCAGATCAAACATCGCAGAACGCGGTGTCTGATCAGGGCCTACACTATTTGCTAACAGAATTTTCCGTTAAAAAATAGAACAAGAGGGCCCAATGGCCCTATATAGCTCACCTGTGTACCAGAAAATCATAAGTGTAGGAGACCACTTGACATTGCTACATACTAAATATCTGAGCTCTGGGCCTTATGGCTTTGGAGAAGAAGATTTTTGATTTTTTTTCCAGTATAAGTCCATGGGTGAATTTTGACCCAATGGGCATGGTTGGCAGGATTTATGTAGGCGACCATTTGATGTAACTATATACTAAATATCTAAGGTCCGTACTTCATGGTTTCAGGGAAGAAGATTTTTAAAGCTTTTTTTTTTCATTATAAGTTTATTGGAGTTAAGAAGCCACAGGATTTGGCCAATTTGAACCCCAGGGGCAAGACTCAGGCAGGATTTATGTAGGCAACCACTCCATGTTGCTACATGCTAAATACCTAAGCTCTGGGCCTTATGGTTTCACAGAAGAATAATTTTGAAGTTTTTTTTTTTTCATTTTAATTTTTTTTTTTTCCATTTAAAGTCCATCCATGGTAGCTAATGGGCCATTGGTATGGCCAATTCTGGCCCAAGGGGCATGATTGGCAGGATTTATGTAGGTGACCACTTGCCGTTGCTACATGCTAAATATCTAAGCTCTGGGCCCTGTGGTTTCAGAGAAGAAGATTTTTTAAGCTTTTTTTCCATTACCAGTCTGGGAGCTAAGGGGCCCCAGGGCGTGACCCATTTGGACCCCAGGGGCATGATTGGCAGGATTTATGTAGGTGACCACTTGCCATTGCTACCTGCTAAATATCTAAGCTCTGGGCCCTGTGGTTTCAGAGGAGAAGATTTTTGAAGCTTTTTTCCATTAGGAGTCTATGGGAGCTAAGGGCCCCGGGCATGGCCCATTTGGACCCCAGGGGAATGATTGGCAGGATTTATGTAGGTGACCACTTGCCGTTGCTACATGCTAAATATCTAAGCTCTGGGCCCTGTGGTTTCAGAGGAGAAGATTTTTGAAGCTTTTTTCCATTAGGAGTCTATGGCAGCTAAGGGGCCCCGGGGCATGGTCCATTTGGACCCCAGGGGCATGATTGGCAGGATTTATGTAGGTGACCACTTGCCATTGCTACATGCTAAATATCTAAGCTCTGGGCCCTGTGGTTTCAGAGAAGAAGATTTTTGAAGCTTTTTTTCCATTAGGAGTCTATGGGAGCTAAGGGGCCTAGGGCGTGGCCCATTTGGACCCCAGGGGCATGATTGGCACGATTTATGTAGGTGACCACTTGCCGTTGCTACATGCTAAATATCTAAGCTCTGGGCCCTGTGGTTTCAGAGAAGAAGATTTTTGAAGCTTTTTTCCATTAGGAGTCTGTGGGAGCTAAGGGGCCCGGGGCGTGGCCAATTTGGACCCCAGGGGCAGGATTTATGTAGGTGACCACTTGCCGTTGCAACCTGCTAAACATCTAAGCTCTGGGCCCTGTGGTTTCAGAGGAGATCTTTGAAGCTTTTTCCATTAGGAGTCTATGGAAGCTAAGGGGCCCTGGGGTGTGGCCCATTTGGACCCCAGGGGCATGATTGGCAGGATTTATGTAGGTGACCACTTGCCGTTGCTACATGCTAAATATCTAAGCTCTGGGCCCTGTGGTTTCAGAGAAGAAGATTTTTGAAGCTTTTTTTCCATTACGAGTTTATGGGAGCTAAGGGGCCCCGGGGCTTGGCCCATTTAGACCCCAGGGGCATGATTGGCAGGATTTATGTAGTTGACCACTTGCCATTGCAACATGCTAAATATCTAAGCTCTGGGACCTGTGGTTTCAGAGGAGAACATTTTTGAAGTTTTTTTTCCATTAGGAGTCTGTGGGAGCTAAGGGGCCCCGGGGCGTGGCCCATTTGAAACCCAGGGGCATGATTGGCAAGATTTATTTAGGTAACCACTTGCTGTTGCTACCTGCTAAATATCTTAGCTCTGGGCCCTGTGGTTTCAGAGGAGAACATTTTTGAAGTTTTTTTCCATTAGGAGTCTGTGGGAGCTAAGGGGCCCCGGAGCGTGGCCCATTTGAAACCCAGGGGCATGATTGGCAAGATTTATTTAGGTAACCACTTGCTGTTGCTACCTGCTAAATATCTTAGCTCTGGGCCCTGTGGTTCGAGAGAAGAAGATTTTTGAATTTTTTTTTTCCATTATGAGTCTATGGGAACTAAGGGGCCCGGGGCATGGCCCATTTGGCCCCAGGGGCATGATTGGCAGGATTTATGTAGGTGACCACTTGCCATTGCTACATGCTAAATATCTAAGCTCTTTGCTACATGCTAAATATCTAAGCTCTGGGACCTGTGGTTTCAGAGAAGAAGATTTTTGAAGCTTTTTTCCATTAGGAGTCTATGGGAGCTAAGGGGCCCCAGGGCGTGGCCCATTTGGATCCCAGGGGCATGATTGCCAGGATTTATGTAGGTGACCACTTGCCGTTGCTACATGCTAAATATCTAAGCTCTGGGCCCTGTGGTTTCAGAGAAGAAGATTTTTGAAGCTTTTTTCTATTAGGAGTCTGTGGGAGCTAAGGGGCCCGGGGTGTGGCCAATTTGGACCCCAGGGGCATGATTGGCAGGATCTATGTAGGTGACCACTTGCCATTGCTACATGCTAAATATCTAAGCTCTGGGCCCTGTGGTTTCAGAGAAGAAGATTTTTTCCATTAGGAGTCTGTGGGAGCTAAGGGGCCCCGGGGCGTGGCCCATTTGAAACCCAGGGGCATGATTGGCAAGATTTATGTAGGTGACCACTTGCTGTTGCTACCTGCTAAATATCTTAGCCCTGGGCCCTGTGGTTCCAGAGAAGAAGATTTTTGAAACTTTTTTTTTTTCCAAAATGAGTCTATGGGAGCTAAGGAGCCCTAGGGCATGGCCCATTTGGCCCCAGGGGCATGATTGGCAGGATTTATGTAGGTGACCACTTGCCTTTGCTTCATGCTAAATATCTCAGCTCTGGGCCCTGTGGTTTCAGAGAAGAAGATTTTTGAAGCTTATTTCCATTAGGAGCCTATAGGAGCTAAGGGGCCCAGGGGCATGGCCCGTTTGAACCCCAGGGGCATGATTGGCAGGAATTATGTAGGTGACCACTTGCCATTGCTACATGCTTAATATCTAAGCTCTGGGCCCTGTGGTTTCAGAGAAGAAGATTTTCGAACCTTTTTTCCATTAGGAGTCTATGGGAGCTAAGGGGCCAAGGGGCGTGGCCCATTTGGAACCCAGGGACATGATTGGCAGGAATTATGTAGGTGACCACTTGCCATTGCTACATGCTAAGTATCTAAGCTCTGGGCCCTTTGGTTTCAGAGAAGAAGATTTTTGAAGCTTTTTTTTTCCATTATGAGTCTATAGGAGCCAAGGGGCCCCGGGCTGTGGCCAATTTGGACCCCAGGGGCATGATTGGCAGGATTTATGTAGGTGACCACTTAACATTGTTACAAGCTACATATCTAAGCTCTGGGCCCTGTGGTTTCAGAGAAGAAGATTTTTTAAATCTTTCCCATTATTAGTCTATGGGAGCTATATGTTGCCATGGCAACCAGAATTCCAATCTGATCAGCCCAAAAACCTTATGCAGCCTTTACCCCTACCTGATGATGCTTCATATGAAATTTGATCAAGATTGGCCATGGGGTATTAGAGATATACTTATTTGAAATTGTTTACGGACACACGGAGGCACACGCACGCACGACGGACAAAATGTGATCACAAAAGCTCACCTTGTCACTACCCTTGTCACTACGTGACAGATGAGCTAATAAAAACGAAAAATAGCCGCACCCCCCTTATATGACAAACGGGGCTTGTCCAACATATAGCAATGGAAGAGTCCACTAGCATAGAATGGGTTAAGATATTGTACTATCCCAGCAGTGAACACCAAGGTGCTCACCAGACTGACCAGATGTGCAGGCTGACCTGCACCTATTCACCATATTTGCATTATTTGCTGGCTCCCAGCTTGCACATTGACAATATTGGAAAAAGAGGTAACCATTATCTGCTGGTTCCTAGTCTGAAGGTTATCAGTGTTGGAAAAACAGGTAACCAGACCCCCTGACCTTTAAACTAGGAAGCAGCAGATAATGCAAACAAGGTGAATGTTGTTTGCAAATAGCAAAAACATGTTCTCTCATGACATGGCTCCTATACAGAACAAAACTGGGACTGACTAATCAGAGCTGAAAAGATAACTGATCATCAGTCCTGGCATTTTGATAGATAACGGAATAGTAATCACTGAAGATTCCGTCATTATTTTACCTTTCTGGCTTACTACACAACAACTTCATTATAACACGGTTTGTCATAACAGGTTTGGATATAAAACAGCTTCAAGGTGGATCCCAAAAATGTATAGATTATATAGAACAAGAATTCCGCCGAAGGCTAGGTCGCGCCTGTGAGGGCGCAAAGTCACAGAACCATGAAATCTAGGGCAAGGTCAAATATTTATGCTTCCATAAAAGTTGCCATTCCCAGATGCAAGCCTGTACCAAATATTATTAATGAAGCTCTAATAGCTCTTAAGAAATGAACTTAAACATTAGGTTAAACACTAGGGTTGATGCAATAGTTCACTAAGTCAGTGGACCATGAAATTTAGGTGAAGGTCAAATATAGATGCTTGCACTTAAGTTGCCATCCACAGGTACAAGTTTGTACGAAGTATCATTAATGAAGCTCTTGTAGTTCTTGAGAAATAAACTTGAACCTTTGGGTGAACGCTAGGGTGGTCGCAAATGTTGACCCATTGACAAACGGACAAACGAACGGACGGAAAACCGGGCGCCTATATCACGCCATGCTAATAGCTGGCGGGACAACAAGAATTCTGCCAAAGGCTATGTCGCGCCTGTGAGGGCACAAAGTCACAGAACCATTAAATCTAGGGCAAGGTCAAATATTTATGCTTCCATAAAAGTTGCCATTCCTAGATGCAAGCTCGTACCAAATATCATCAATGAAGCTCTAATAGTTCTTGAGAAATGAACTTAAACATTAGGTTGAACAATAGGGTTGATGCAATAGTTCAATAAGTCAGTGAACCATGAAATTTAGCTCAAGGTCAAATATGGATGCTTGCACTTAAGTTGCCATCCACAGGTACAAGTTTGTACCAAGTGTTATTAATGAAGCTCTTATAGTTCTTGAGAAATAAACTTGAACCTTTGGGTGAACGCTAGGGTGGTCGCAAATGTTGACGCATTGACAAACAGACGGAAAACCGTGTGCCTATATCGCGCCATGTTAATAGCAGGCGCGACAAAATGGTCATTTTTTTTTCTATATAATCTATACATTTTTGTTTGGATATAACACGGTTGTTTAACTTACACGGTCTCTGCTTTGGACCCATTAATAGTGTTGTAATGAGGTTGTGGTGTATCTCTTATAATATGTTATACTTTACCCCATGTATTCTGAAAGGCAGGCCTGACCAAACAGTGTAGACCCTCATGAGACGCTGCATTCTGTGGCATCTCATCAGTGTCTACACTGTTTTCCACTCATACAGTTTTTTCAGACACAGCATTGAGTAGTAAATTGAACTTGTTAAAATTTCAGAACAATTATGGTGAAGAGTTGATGTGTCCAAATACTAACACTTGAAGTGTTCATTTATATGAGCCCCGCCAAGCGAATTTGTGTTTTCGAGCATTCCGTCATGACAAATTTTAACTGCGCATGCCCAGCCATTCAGAGGGACCAGGGATATGGCTTTCTGTCTGAAGGTTCCTCTTGATTCACTGCTTGTATGAGCGAGCAGCGAAGGTTCTGGCGAGACTGCGCGGATGCGCAGGCTCGCCTGAACCTTCGCTGCTCGCATAGGCGATAAGTACCAAAATCGCTTGACGGGGCCCATATGTACTTGGCGATAAGTACCAAAATCGCTTGACGGGGCCCATATGTACTTGGCCATATAAGCTGGCTGTTCCCTGTATAATGTCAACTGACTGTAAAAGGCCAAATAAAAATTTTCAAGGGTGCCAAGCAAACTTACTCAGCAAACGACATACTTTTTTCATTATTAACAGTTTTTGGAGAAAACTGGACTGATCTGTATTTAATTCACATGAAATGTCAAGCACTTTGTTTTCCTTCTGAAAACTGAAAATAAAACTGAGGCTGTAATCCACTGAAGTTGTTCTGCTGTTGCTGTGATTGGCAATTAAAGCCATTTTATACTAGAAATCCCAAAACAGGATATTGGCGAACAGTGTAGGCCCAGATCAGACGCCGTGGAATGCCTTCACTGTTTGCAAAAAGTTCAGATATTTTCCAAATAAATTTTCAAGATTACACCACCTGTCACCCCTAAATTTTAGAAATGGACTCCTGCTATATATAAGGAGGTTTATTCTATTTGGTATAAAAAATTGGTTCAGGGAAATGGGAACACATGGCAAATTTTTCCGCCATTTTTCAAAGGCAGACAACTTTCGAAACTTCCTGTTCGCTTTTCTATAAGCCCTGTCCCATTGAAAAAAGGGGTCTACTCTTAAAGGAAAGAATTTGCTCCTCAGGAGCAAATTCTTTCCTTTAGGAGTTGACCCCCATTGACATGGGACATAAAAATTCTTTTGCAGGAGTTGCCTCCCCTGAAGGTGTTTGCATTCCCCTTAAGTGTTAAACTTACTTCTCTCTTCTGATATCTTGGAGGGCAGATCTAGAAGCTTTCTCGAGGAGACTGACCAGCCTGTTAATCTCTACAAATGTCTCTAACACCTTCTGCACTTGTTCTGACAGCTTCTCGCTTTCCTTGGAATTTATAGGAGGTAATCTGGATAAAGTTTGCTCCTGTGTCTGTCCACTGACAGAGCAAGCACTTAAATTCTGGCCAATGGAAGGTTTTACGCACTCAGACAAACGTCCAGACCTAACCGGTGCAAAAGCACTGTTGCCAGAAAAGCCCAGTTTTTTTCGACTCTGTGTTGTAGGACTGTCAACATTATCAAAGTTCTGCTTCACAATCTGCACATTTGAATTCACAGCATCACTGTCATGACAAGAACTACTGACTGGTTGGTCGTCTTTTTTATCATTTTCAGACTGGTCTTCACTGATGTCTGTCCGGTCACGTTTTTGTTCTTGTTTAATGTCCTGAGATTTAGCAGCATTCAGTATCATAGAGACTAGGGAACCCTGGGATTGTTCTGCAGCATTATGGGAAGGCTTGGAGAGGTCAAGAGCAACACTGGGATCAAGGAGCTTAACTGGCTCTTCAACTGTTTTCACTGGAGTTTTCTGAAAATATAACATGCACATCCATTACAGTAACACACCAGTGTGACACAGTGCATTTTTTTCACTACTTTTCTCATCAAGAAAACACGCCTATATAATTTGACCCCCTTGAACCGCATTTTTATATAGTAAAACTGGAGTTTACATGTGTAAGCCTTTTTTTTCTTATTTCTGCTCAAAATATAGATTGTGGGTGCTCATTAGAACCGCCTCCATAAAATAGATTGTGGGTACTTGTTAGAACTGCCTCGATGCATTCAAATTTGCAAACTGAATGTCAAACAGTGTAGATCCTGATCAGATGCCTTCTGAAGAAGCCATCTGAGATCTACACTGTTTGCAAAGGTAGGGGTTGTCATGAACAGCAGGATAAGGGGTCAGAAACTACCGGTAACTTCAGCATAATATTTCTTGCACAACAGATAAGGAAATCCATAGTTTTGGCTTCAGATAGAAATTCTGTTGTAACCCTGGTGTTCTTACCCAAAATCAAATATTCTTGCGTGTTTGATAAATGCACTGGTTGAATACCACCTCTTATGCACCATTGTTAAGGTTGACGTCACAGGATGTTACGTGACATCACTAAACATCACTGAAGTGTCATCACAATATGGCAGACAATCACACCGCTTTGCCTGGGCAGGCTTAGTTCCTCTAAGCGGTTTACCAGTACTCGTGTGTGGGTTGGATTCAGCTCTGCGTGGACACATCATGCAGCCCATATATTTCTTGAAGCCTAACCGCTCACCTGAGGAACATTTTAGTTAGCTGTTTGTCTCATGGTCTTTGAGCATAATTATTTTTTGAAGTTCTACCTTATGGAACCAGCATTGTCAATTCGGACCCTAGGGGCATGCATGTTTGGTAGGATTAATGTAGGGGACCACTTGACATTGCTACATGCTTAATATGTAAGCTCTGGGCCTAGTGGTTTCTGAGAAGAAGATTTTTGAAGTTTGTTTTTTTCCATTATAAGACTATGGGGCTAAGGGGCCCCGGGGCATGGCCAGTTTAGACCCCAGGGGCATGATTGGCACAATTAATGTAGGGGACCACTTGACATTGTTACATGCTTAATATGTAAGCTCTGGGCCTAGTGGTTTCAGAGAAGAAAATTTTTTAAGTTTTTCCCATTGTAAGTCTATGGGAGCTATATGTTGCCATGGCAACACCAGTTTCAATCTGAACTGCCCCAAAACATACTGCATCTTCTCCCCCAACCAGATAATGCTTCTCATGAAATTTAATTATGATTTGCCAAGTGGCTTTGTGACATACTTATTTGAAAATGTGAACAGACGCCGGACGCCAGACCATTGGCATACTAATACCTCACATGAGCCTTCGGCTCAAGTGAACAAATAATACTAGCGGTTTCAGAGAAGAAGATTTTTTAAGCTTTTTTCCATTATAAGTCTGGGGGCTAAGGGGCCCCAGGGCGTGGCCAGTTTAGATCCCAGGGGCATGATTGGCACAATTTATGTAGGGGACCACATGACATTGCTACATGCTTAATATGTAAGCTCTGGGCCTAGTGGTTTCAGAGAAGAAGATTTTTTAAGCTTTTTTCCCATTGTAAGTCTATAGGAGCTAAGGGGCCCCGGGGCGTGGCCAGTTTAGACCCCAGGGCATGATTGGCACAATTTATGTAGAGGACCACTTGACATTGCTACATGCTTAATATGTAAGCTCTGTGCCTAGCGGTTTCAGAGAAGAAGATTTTTTCAGCTTTTATTTCCATTATAAGTCTATGGGGGTTAAGGGACCCCGGGCGTGGCCAGTTTAGACCCCAGGGGCATGATTGGCACAATTTATGTAGGGGACCACTTGACATTGCTACATGCTACATATGTAAGCTCTGGGTCTAGAGGTTTCAGAGAAGAAGATTTTTTTAGCTTTTTTTCCATTATAAGTCTATGGGGGCTAAGGCGCCCTGGGGCGTGGCCAGTTTAGACCCCAGGGGCATGATTGGCACAATTTATGTAGAGGAACACTTGACATTGCTACATGCTTAATATGTAAGCTCTGTGCCTAGCGGTTTCAAAGAAGAGGATTTTTTAAGCTTTTATTTCCATTATAAGTCTATGGGGGTTAAGGGACCCCGGGGCATGGCCAGTTTAGACCCCAGGGGCAGGATTGGCACAATTTTTGCAGGGGAACACTTGACATTGCTACATGCTTCATATGTAAGCTCTTGGCCTAGTGGTTTCAGAGAAGAAGATTTTTTTAGCTTTTTTCCATTATAAGTCTATGGGGGCCTAAGGGGCCCCGGGGCGTGGCCAGTTTAGACCCCAAGGGCATGATTGGCACAATTTATGTAGAGGGTCACTTGACATTGCTACATACTAAATATGTAAGCTCTGTGCCTAGCGGTTTCAGAGAAGAAGATTTTTTAAGCTTTTATTTCTATGCGGGGTTAAATGACCCCAGTTTAGACCCCAGGGGCATGATTGGCACAATTCATGTAGGGGACCACTTGACATTGCTACATGCTTCATATGTAAGCTCTGGGTCTATTGGCTTCAGAGAAGAAGATTTTTTAAGCTTTTTTCTATTATAAGTCTGGGGGCTAATGGGCCTCAGGGCGTGGCCAGTTTAGATCCCAGGGGCATGATTGGCACAATTTATGTAGGGGATCACTTGACATTGCTACATGCTTAATATGTAAGCTCTGGGCCTAGTGGTTTCAGAGAAGAAGATTTTTTAAGCTTTTTCCCCATTGTAAGTCTATGGGGGCTAAGGGGCTCCGGGGCATGGCCAGTTTAGACCCCAAGGGCATGATTGGCACAATTAATGTAGAGGACTACTTGACATTGCTACATGCTTAATATGTAAGCTCTGTGCCTAGCGGTTTCAGAGAAGAAGATTTTTTTAAGCTTTTATTTCCATTATAAGTCTATGGGGGTTAAGGGACCCCGGGCGTGGCCAGTTTAGACCCCAGGGGATTGATTGGCACAATTTATGTAGGGGACCACTTGACATTGCTACATGCTTCATATGTAAGCTCTGGGTCTAGTGGTTTCAGAGAAGAAGATTTTTTTAGCTTTTTTTCCATTATAAGTCTATGGGGGCTAAGGGGCCCCGGGGCGTGGCCAGTTTAGACCCCAGGGGCATGATTGGCACAATTTATGTAGAGGACCACTTGACATTGCTACATGCTTAATATGTAAGCTCTGTGCCTAGCGGTTTCAAAGAAGAAGATTTTTTAAGCTTTTATTTCCATTATAAGTCTATGGGGGTTAAGGGACCCTGGGGCGTGGCCAGTTTAGACCCCAGGGGCATGATTGGCACAATTTATGTAGGGGACCACTTGACATTGCTACATGCTTCATATGTAAGCTCTTGGCCTAGTGGTTTCAGAGAAGAAGATTTTTTTAGCTTTTTTTCCATTATAAGTCTATGGGGGCCTAAGGGGCCCCGGGGCGTGGCCAGTTTAGACCCCAGGGGCATGATTGGCACAATTTATGTAGAGGACCACTTGACATTGCTACATGCTTAATATGTAAGCTCTGTGCCTAGCGGTTTCAAAGAAGATTTTTTAAGCTTTTATTTCTATGGGGAGTTAAGGGACCCCGGGGCGTGGCCAGTTTAGACCCCAGGGGCATGATTGGCACAATTTATGTAGGGGACCACTTGACATTGCTACATGCTTCATATGTAAGCTCTGGGCCAATTGGTTTCAGAGAAGAAGATTTTTTTAAGTTTTTCCCATTGTAAGTCTATGGAAGCTATATATTGCCATGACAACAAGAGTTTCCATCTGATCTGCCCCAAAACATAATGCATCTTTTCCCCCAACCTGACAATGCTTCTCATGAAATTTAATCATGATTGGCCAACTGGCTTTAAAGATACACTTAGTTGAAAATGTGAACGGACAACGGACGACGGCCGAAGGACGCCGGATCATTGGCATACTAATACCTCACATGAGCCTTCGGCTCAGGTGAGCTAATAAACAGCTAGCAAATACAGTGAACTTCTTTTTTACTAGAAACTGCCCTAGGTGAATCAGCAGACCGTAAAAAAGGTTTCATGATCAAGCTCCATGAAAGAATGTTGCAGACTTTGCAGGTATCGAACCTGCCACCTGATCAACCAATCAGACCGGTACCCTGACTAGACAACTGAGGCCTGCTATGAAAGTGATACACCAATGTCTCTTTATAACACTATTGTTGGGGTCCAAAGCAGAAAGCTTGTTAGTTAAACAACCCTATTATATCCAAACAAATATGTGTAGATTATATAGAAAAATGACCATTTATGGTCATTTTTCTATATAATCTATACATTTTAGGGATCCATCTTGAAACTGTGTTATATCCAAAACCATTTTATAACGAATCATGTTATAATGAGGTTGTGGTGTATAGGTAAAAATTACCTGTATTCCAACTTTTCTATTGAGACTGGTCAAGACTGATGTCATGTGATCTGTCAGTTCACCAATCACAGCTGAGCAATCAGCCATCTCAGTTCCCTGCTCCTTCAACAATCTTGAAGCATGCTCTCTGGTACTTGATAACTCTTCTCGAGTATACTTCAAAACTTCTCTGAAAGGGTAAATCCCAAACCCTGATTTATCATAAGACGTTGAGTCTGAGAATGAAATAACCCCATGTAACAAATTCGATAATCCACTAGTGGATTAAATATCCAAATCAGTTAGATACGTCCTGCAACATCAAATGTACATCCTTAACGATGTCGCATTTACTGATGGTGGAATATTGACATTTTTGTAAAATCATCAACAAAATGTGTTTTAAATGTCATATGATAAATAGAATCTTGCATTCATGCTCATGTATTAATTACTTTATTAAACTTGTTGAGAAGAAGGGATAAAGTGCTCAGAAAAGCCTTGTATTTTATCCTTTTTTCTCAACTTGTTTGATAAATTCAACAATACATTAACACTCATGTAAGATCCTCTATATACAGGACCTTACACATCTGGTTATTTCATATGAAATTCATGAAACTAGCCTCGGAAATGGTCATAACTAAGTTTCTGTTTATCATATAACAATTTTAACCAATTGCATGCGGGAAAGCCCTAAAGCGGTACCTTGGCAAATAGGGCAGGCCCAGATCAGACCCTGCAGAACCCGGCGTCTTATCAGGACCTGCCCTATTTGCTGACAGAATTTTCCCTGAAAAACAGAATAATAATAATAACAAGAGGACCATGATGGTCCTAATTCGCTCACCTGAGCTACGAGATATATATGTGGGTCCCAGGGTGGGGCAATGTTTGGCCCCAGGTCTATTATTTGAACAATCTCAGTAGACCCCAGCACATGGGCATTTGAACAATCTTGATAGCACATATCAAAGACCTGGGCCTTCTATTTCAGACAAGAAGATTTTTAAAGGTTTTCCTTATATAAGCCTACCGTAATGATCCGGCTGTAAGACGATTTGGCTATAAGACGGGGGGTATTTTTTGGCTTTTCTTTGGGTGATTTTTGCTTAGTCTCGGCTATAAGACGGGTATAAATTCTAACAATCTGACGGGGCTTGCGCCGATGTAGAAAGTGCCAAACATTTCAGAGTGAGACACTGATTGATCAATTTCGCTCGGTGTTTTGCGGTCGCGAAATCTAATGACAACGGCGACTTTACTAAAATAAAATTTATATTAGACCGACTTCAATGATAAACAGATAGTTTTAGGTACCTAGCAAGTCCCTGAATAAATTTTCTTACCTAGAAACTGTAATCACTTATTTTTTGTGTCTGAAATTTGAGTTTATTAACGTCACAACTTTCGCCTCATTAATATTCATGAACTCATTATCATAAACCAATGAAGGAAGGAAAGTAAAATGATTGACAGTAACTAAGGGAAGCAACTACGCGTAACTGGCATTTCTTCAGTTTAATACATGTGCGTCGGCATACATTTGATATCTCCCGATTCCATCTGGATAACAGGATTTCGAACCCTATCTCCCGGTCTTCCACCCGATGGCCCCAATCTCCTGACAAGACAATTTTCCTTTAAAAATATTTCGCCGCCCGACCATTCTAGTATTTACCACAGTAAAATAGCTAGCTATTCGGTTGACCGTCAGAAGATTTACACCTGTGTTGAACTGCTGACGCGTGTAAACATTATCGGACAGTTAATAAGGTGATTAACTCTGCAGGGGTTATTGGATAATTGGTGTGTTTACATAAGAGCTTAAAAAAACAGGTTATTGCTAATCAAGAGTGATATAGGAAGAGACAGAATAGCCTGTGCGTCAATAATATTTGACCGGAGATCTGTTTTGCTGCATTGGACATTTATGGAAAAATATAATAACAATAGTAAAAAAAAAACGTAAGGCATCATCAACTTATTTTCTTATGCAAATGGAGTGAAACTTTTGCCTCATTAATTTTATGAACTCATTATCATAAACCAATGGAAATTCGCGCGTGCTTATTATGTTCCGGGGCACCTTCCGGGGAATGTATCCATTGAAAACGCATGGGATTTAATCCAGTTATGATAAAACCCTTTAGGCTTGAATTATAACTGTTCTTCACGATCTTTTGATTTCTTTTACCGATGTTTATAATTATTTATTTGGAATCACGCTCCCGCTCATCACTTCACAGTTACGCAACAGGTATACACATGTACTTACCCCACTTGATTTTCCTTCCGTTCTTTGCGGAAAATTTCAAGGATGCCCAAGATCTCGGTTATAAGACAGGTGTAAAAATTAGGGGGTATTCTGGCTGTAAAAAAACCCGTCTTATAGCCGGATCATTACGGTATGTAAAACCAGTGAACCCCGGGGTGGGGGCATTTTTGGCCCCAGAGCTATAATTTGAACAATCTCAGTAGACCCCGGTAGACGTGTGGGTCCCAGGGTGGGGCAATTTTTGGCCCCAGGTCTATTATTTGAACAGTCTCAGTAGACCCCGGCATGGGGGCATTTGAACAATCTTGATAGCACATATCAAAGACTCGGACTGTCTGGTTTCAGACAAGAAGTTTTTTAAAGGTGTTCCCTATATAAGCCTATGTAAAACCAGTGGGCCCCGGCGTGGGGGCATAATTTTTTCACCCCAGGGCTCTTATTTGAACAATCTTGGTAGAGCTCCACTACATGAAACTTTACAATGTATATCAAATATCAAAGACATTGGCCTTCTGGTTTCAGACAAGAAGATTTTTAAAGGTTTTCCCTATATAAGCCTATGTAAAACCAGTGGGCCCTGGTGCGGGGGCATTTTTCACCCTAGGGCTTTAATTTGAACAATCTTGGTAGAGGTCCACTAGATGAAGCTTCATACCAAATATCAAAGATCTGGGCCCTCTGGTTTCAGACAAGAAGATTTTTAAAGGTTTTTTCTTATTTTCCCCTTTTCGTTGCCATGGCAACCATATTTCTGCATGGAATGGAATTCCTTGAACAACGTTGAGAGAGGAGCACCCAAAGATCAAGTTTGGTCAAAATCTGTTCAGTGGTTTATGAAAAGATGTTGTTTAAAGCAATTGTGGATGGGCAGACAGACCGACGGATGACGACGGACGGTGAGTGATCACAATAGCTCCCTCGGAGCCTTCGGCTCAGGTGAGCTAAAAAAAATAGGCCTAACATCCCTTATATCACAAATAGACTTGTCCAACATATAGCAATGGAAGAGTCCACTAGTATACAATGGGTTAAATCAGATTTATTGCTGAAGAAGTTCAAAAGTATTTCAACAGAAAGCCAGCCTCGGTAGCTCAGTCGGATGCGTGTCTGACTGGTGATCAGAAGGACGTGGGTTCGAGACCTGCCGGGGTCGGCAACATTCTTTGGTGAAGACTGATCATGAAATCTTTTCTACGGTCATTCTCTCCCTTCCGCTGATTCAAGAAGGGCAGTTGTCAGTTTCTGGCAAAAGAATGTGCACTGTACTGGTTAACCAAATACGTATAAGCCTGTCCAGGAAAAATGTGGATAGGTAATTTGAACGGCCCAAAAATGACCTAAAATAGTCTTGACTGGGCTGTTAAACTCCAATACAAACAAGCAACTAAATACATGCAGCAGTGGTGTTATAATGATAAAAATGTTTTCTTTTCTTTTAACCCATAAAATGCCAATCATGACAAACATTGTCTGCCGGATACTTTAAAAGTCCTTGCTGAAAACAGTGTGGACCCAGATCAGACTGCTCCTGCAGGAGCAGTCTGATCTGGGCCCACACTGTTTGCCTGTATACAAAAATATTTTAAAAAGTTTGCCAAAAGACGACATTTGCAGCTGTTGTTTTTCTCGGCATGTTAAGGGTAAATGCTTATACTTCCGAAGTGAAACAGGGAAGCCATATTTTCCCAACCCTTGCTCTGCTGAACTGATATATGCACTATATTTTGCAAACAGAAGTTAGCTAATTTGTTAACCCATAAAATGCCAATCGCAACAATTGTCATCTGCTTTGTTGTCTGCCAAGTACATGTACTTGGCAGATGAAATTTTCAGATGTAGCTTTTCTCGGCGTCTTAAGAGTTAATCAGACGTTGGCAGAAAACAGTGAAAAACCACCGGACCATCAACTGCAGTATTTGGCATGCCATATATGATCCAAACAATGCTCGGACACAGGCAGTATTGGCATGCCATATACGATCCAAACAATGCTCGGACACAGAGGTGAACGTTTTGCAAACAGTGAATGCCATTATCAACTTCTGCAACATCTTATCTTGACTGCATTGTTTGCAAATGCCCATTTTTGTGTTGCCTGTATAAACTGGAATACACCAGGTCCAGTTGTTCAAAGTATAGCTAACTTAACGAGTTTGTTAATGGTCAAATTTGTTAAGTGTTCTGGTAAGTACACTATATAATACTCTGGTATTTTTGCTGATGTGAGCAGCTTTAGCATTTGCAAAATCTGCTCGTATTTTTTTCTGCCAAAAAAAAGTATATTTGCCATATTTATTAATTGATTATCCTATGTTACACAAGGTCAACAAATATTCAAAAATCATAAATCATGTTTTTAATTGCGTCAAGTAAAAAAATTGTCATTAATCAAGTAATTTCATTTTGGCCCAGTTACAGGTCCTCAGTCAGCTGTATTGGCCTCGGCCTTCGGCCTCGTGCCAATACAGCAGACCTCGGACCTGTAACTGGGCCAATACGAAATTACTTGATTAATAACATTATATTAATGATCAAAGTTTCAATGATATGTTAACTAACCACACTGTTAGTTTTGACAACAAGGCCCCAGCTGTGATGAAGTTAAATAGGCTCAAAATATACAACAGCTTGGAAATGTCTGATAGGTTACATTTTCTGCAATTCATCTTTAAACCCTTTTTATATGGGACATCAAAAACTGGGGCATTGGCAGGCCCACATGCAGAACCCAGTCAGGGTTGTCTGCAAAAAGTTGAGCCATTTTCTAAACCAATTCCTTAAAACACATGTACCTCAACATGAGTTATCTGACACCCCAATATTTGAAACTGGACACCTGCTATATACAACGCAGAAGATTCCATTCAGTACAAGATAGGTTAAACCGTGCAGAGCTGAAAAAATCCACTATCATCTCACCATTGTAAGTCCCAACTGCTGGAGAAATAGTAAACATTTTTTCTAGTTACTATGAAAATCGCAATGAGGCTATGTTATTTTGAAGACTGTTCAAGTATCCATTTTGGTCTTTGTGGGACTTTTAACCGGCATTGAGATGAAATGACATCTCAAGCCCTGCCGCCCAATGGAACCAATAGGGTTTATAAGCATGGATGGTCCAACTCGCACCACTTTGCCTGTGCAGGCTTAGATCCTCTAAGCGGTTTACCAGTTCTCATGTGTGGGTCGGTTTCAGCTCTGCGTGGAAGCATCATGCAGCCCATCTATTTCTTCAAGCCACGATGGACAGGGACTGTATGTATGCGTGTATAATGCAGAATTATAACAAGAAGCCAACTTACGTCAGTTCTTGTTCTTTCCCTCTCAGCACAGCACAACAGCCCTGAAAAATATATAACACCATCATTTGAAGTAATTCTTTCTAACATATTTTTGGCTACTAGTACCTCTGACATCAATAGAGTATACTTTTCGAAAAAAGAAACTAGAGCTATCACTAAAGGTGATGAATACCCCCACAAAAACTGTTCTGATACTACATCAGCGCCATTTTGCAATTTTTTCACTTGAAAGCGCCCATAACTATGTCGAAAATTGACGAATTGTAGTGGAAATCGAACATGACCTGTATTTTATGATGTTACATCAGTGTACCAAAAATTATAAAAATCGGTGAAGCGGTTTTTGAGTTATCGTCTGGAAACCAAGTCAACAGACCGACCGACCGACCGACAGACCGACCGACAGACAGACCGACCGACAAGCTCACTCCTATATACCCCCCCAAATTTCATTTGTGGGGGTATAAAAAGGCTAGCATTCCTCCTGAACAGAAAAATGGTCTACTCCAAAAGGAAAAAATTTGCTCCTTGAGGAGCAAATTCTTTCCTTTGGAGTAGACTCTTTTGATAAGAAAATGGTTTTGATAAGAAAAACAAACTAAGATTAACAAAGTTGCCTTCCCTGTATCTTGTGGTTATAAAAAGTTCTCCCTTGTTAAGTTGAAGACAAGACTTATCATTTAACTCTTTTTTTGTACCAAATGGAATCTTCCTCCTTATATATAACAGGAGTCCATTCCAAAATTAAGGGGTGTCAGGTTATGTTTTCTTCAAAACTTAGTTTGAAACTGACTTAACTATTTGCAAACAGTGTAGGCCCTGATCAGACGCCGCATTCTGCGGCGTCTGATCTGGGCCTGCACTGTTTGCCAGGATACTCGTTTTGAGGTTTCTGGTATAAAATGGGTGAAAACACGAAATTTCTCAGTCTGTGACTCTAATCCCAAGATCACTGGCGAGGGAGTACAAACTGTCGAATAAAACTTTGAACATACATCTCCTGGAAGTATTTCTACACACCTTCAGTTCAAGATTTTCTGCTACCAGTGCCTTCAGTTCCACCGCTGCTGACTTCTCCCTCTCGTCTGTGACCCGTATCTTCTCCATCTGTGTGTAGATGATCTCCCGACACTCAAACAGGTCTTTCTCAAGCATATCTATGTCCTGTTCTCGTGAGTCAAGAGTATGTTGTAGGTTGAGTATTTCTAGAGTGGATCTAAAAAAAATACCATTCATGGTTTGTTTGCGGCCCCCGCCCATCAGGGCTTAAAGAAATAAATGGACTGCATGATGCTTCCACGCAGAGCTGAATCCGACTGCACACGAGTACTGGTAAACCATTTAGAGGATCTAAGTCTGCCCAGGCAAAGTGATACGAGTCAGACCGTCCATGCTTATAAACCCTATTGGTTTCAGTTGGTGACAGGGCGTGCGATGTCATTTCATCTCAATGTCGGGTAAAAGACCCACAGAATGGGAAGCAAAGTCTCCAAAATGACCTATATAGTGTTGACGGGGACATTAAACATCAAATCAAACAAACAAACATGGTCTGTTTTAATTTTACATCTCACCAACAACTTTGATCATATGGAGATGGGACCTTTGTTTAAACACTCATCTGAAAGTCTGAAGAAGCCCAGCATCTGATCTGGGTCTAAAGCCCCAGCACATGCACCAAGTCAATGTTTTATCATATGACCTCCCGTCTGTGAGTGTAATAACCCCATGTAATAAATTCAATAATCCACTAGTGGACTAAATATGATATTTTTAATGTAAAATTAATTTTAATTAATAATATACCTACCCATCACTACAATTATAGCCTTTTCACCAGACGCAGGTCTGGGACAGTCTGACACAAAAAAAAAAAAAAAATCTAGCCAGAAATGCCACCGGCATGTCCCTTTTCCCGTGACCTCCCCAGCGTCGAGTCCTGATTGGTCGCTGATGTCACATGACCTATCAGACCAATAGGCAGACGATACAGGTCACGTGACCGCGATTTTCGCGCCGAGAAGGTCATTATTTCTTTCAGGAAAACAAATATTTCAGGCGGGGCTGGGAGGCGGGACATACCATTGTAGTGATGGGTAGGTATATTATTAATTAAAATTAATTTTACATTAAAAATATCATTTTAATATCAAATATAACTACCCATCACTACAATTATAGCCTGAATTCAAAGCAAGTGGAGGGTTGGATGAAAAATAAAGTTACACATACCTAACTCCTCCAACCTTGGTTGTTTATACCCCTTTTAAAAACCATCCAATGATGGTAATGTAAGAGAGTATCCACGATGACTGCAAGGGATCCAAATCCAAAATTCACAAGTGGAGAAGATAAATGGACAGGAACCGGAGTCAAAATAGAAGGTTCATACCTATTCAAACAGGCTAACAAACAACCAAGGAAAATAAAACCCCAAAATAAGTGCTGCTCATAATAGATTGAGAAGCTACTAAACTACCCAAGGAATGAGTACCACTACGAATGGGAACCAATCACCTTAGGTGAAGGGATGAAAAGTAGCGTTGGAACATCCATTACGCAGTAAGAAAAAAACATTCTGAAGAAAAAAAACGGAGTTCCAATATGCCCAAAATGTAGAAGGTTCTAACCTCATACTGTATTCTGAATGATAATAGGGCAGAAGTGAAATTAGCATATACTGGTAGAAGCTTTATCACTTTACAAATCCACTTTGCAACCAAGGATGGTTAGAAATATATCCAAAACCCCTTGATTGAAAAGAAAAAATTCTCATGATAATCTCGAAACGTTTTAAAATATTCTAATGTATACAAAAAATTCACATTAGCCTACAATCCACGAATCCTGGAAATGACAGGACAAATAGTAGTTTCAGACAAGGTCATTTATAGCCTGAAACAAAAATAGGTTGAATGAGAAGAGAAAAAGAAGTCATTGTTCTTCTCATGCCTGAAAACAACCCTCTGTAATTGGCAAAGCATGACTATAACTTCTACGAACTGAAGCAAATGTCAAATGAAATACAGCTTGACTATCAAATGAATAAAAGAAGCTGAATTCACCGGATCGTAAGGTGGTTTAGAAAAGACCACAACACCCATGCAAGATTCCATTTGGATTCAAAGTCCTGAAAACCTGTCGGCATAGTGAAAAAACCCCTTTAATAAGCTGGTGATGGTAGGGTTTAATGAAAAAGTGTGAAGCCGACTAAAATTTTAACATGTTCGAGATTACTGATCTGTACCCTTCTCTTAGATGAAATAGAAATTGAAGGGTAGAGAACAGACAGAAAAAGAAATCCAGTAAAAAACCTCCCTAGAGGAATTGTCTGGATTTATTTCCCTTTTTCTACACCAACTAGAAAATATCTTCCATCTTCCAGAGTAAAACTTGAGAGTGGAGATCTTTCTATATTTGAAGATACACTCGGCAGAGAAACCAGAAAAGTGTCTACCTCTGGTTTGATTCCTGACAACATCTGGATGTGTAAGTAAAACATTTCTGGATTGAAATGGAATGCTTGACCCACACCTTTTAGATATTTGATCTGGAACTACTGGAAGACTGGTTGCAAGTCTTGAGACTAGGCTCAGAATGACTAAAAAACCAAGATCTCTGAGGCCATAGGAGGCGTAATCAGAATGGCTCGGCTTTTGGACGCTTGAATTTTTACCTAGAACTAGAGGAATTCAGTTGAATGGTGTAAACGCATATGTAAAAGATTCCCCCAATCTAGAGATTTTAAATCAACTGCACGTTCCAGGTGATCTGAAACTTGAAAAACAAAGGAAGTTGATTGGAGAACCGAGCTGTTTGGACATTTGATTAAAAAAGGCCCAATAAAGGTTCTCTCCATTTGAGAAAACGCCCTGTAGAGAACGGATGGTGAACTGGTCTATAGGGGCGATCCCAATGACATAATCTGCCCTGGAGGTGTCCGACAAGGATAGACATACCTTCCTGAAGACACCAAGTTATAATCTTCCATGTAAAAGCCAACAGGGAAGAGTAATGAGTCACTCCCTGATAAGTAGAAAAAACTACACTATTCATTTGTCTGGAGTAACAATAATGAAGCTGTTCCTCAGTTTGGAGCTATGAAGAACTGATAAACCAAGGAAATTTTTCTGAAGTTTCAGAATGTTTATACACATATACATATATACATACATATATGCATACACACACATATATATATATATATATATATATATAGCCCCGCCTAATATAGGCCCCACGTTCCCTGAACAACTAATCCCTGAGGTTCGAAGTGGAAAACCAACCTGAAAGGCTGGCATGCGAAAAAACAAATAGGGAATAGTCTCTAAAAGAAGAGACCCCATTTGATACTGAGGGATTCATAAATCGTAGAGAGCAATCTTGATAATGGAATTTATTGCTCCTTTAGACCGTATGGTATTTCCAGTGATAATATTAGCAAAAATAACCTGGAAAGGTCTAAGATGAGATTGTCCAGGGAAACTGGATCCAATTACTAAGTTCTAAAAAGGGGAAACAAACCCCTGACATAAATCGAAAGTTTTTCGGAGCGTGAAAAAATTTGGAGAAGTATCTTTGAGGTCAATTTCAACTTCTCGATAAAGTGTATGAAATCTAAATTCACAATAACCTGTACACGTTAGGACAAGGTATGATAAACAGTATCTGTAAAAATGATGACAAAACCCATCATCGGAACACTACACGAGATTGGGGCCTAATTCTATGATGAGAGCTGCTTAATTAATTTCCAATAAGTTGGTGAACAGGGAAAACATTGATCCGTTGACAAATCCAACAAAGGAAAGGCAACGGACTGATACACAAAAATTCCATCCAAGGTGAAACAAAGGTATTTGCGTAATAACCTATGGATGGAGATGTGAAGGCTAGCGACCTTTAAAACTACGGAAATCGTCCCCGAATTTGGGAAATTTGACCTGACTAATCGAGGACGAAGTTTCCATTTTGAGACGATCGACTCGCATCATCTTGTTAAGTGTGAGAAGTCGATGATGAGTCGATTTTCCCATTTTCTTCTTTTCCTTTCATTGATCCGTTGACAAATCCAACAAAGGAAAGGCAACGGACTGATACACAAAATTCCATCCAAGGTGAAACGAAGGAATTTGCGTAATGACCTATGGATGGAGATGTGAAGGTAAGCGTCCTTTAAAAACTACGGAAATCGTCCCCGAATTTGGGAGAATTGACCTGACTAATCGAGGACGAAGTTTCCATTTTGAAATGATCGACTTGCATCATCTGTGTTAAGTGTGAGAACTCTATGATGAGTCGATTTTCCCATTTTCTTCTCGAACAGAAAGATCCGCCTGTAGAAGCCTGGGGAAAGGAGAAATTTTTCTACTTATACGGCTTTCTTTTGGAGAAGAACCCTTCCTCTTCCAATAAAAAGATTTCTTTTCTTGATACTATTTACCAGAAATAGTATTCGCATGTGAGAAAGAGAAAGGATTCCTAACGAACGCAATCCAGTAACCCTTTCTCACAACTCATAAAACTCAAAAAATATTTAATAAAAGAAGCCAAGGCTTGATAGAACTGAAAAAGCTCGGCTCCTACTGGGAGAAGATGAAGAGGAGGGGAAGGAAGAAAGTCATTTGTTAGACTTGTGTCTTCCTCTATTGGGAGATTTCGTTCCAGTCCGACCTCTGGAACGAAAGGACCGTGTACCCTGATCTGAGAATGATCTATTAGTAGACGAGGACTGATTGAGATCTTCTAGTCGAGGGTGATAAGCACTTAAAAGTCATCGGAAGTAGTCGAAGAGCGTCTCTTGGTTGCGGTACCTGTACTTGATACGCTCTCCGAAGACTTCAAAAAAGACGAGTGCCCACGGTCTTGAAGCTTGATTCTGAAAACGTTGGGAAGACATGGTCCGCTTATAGTTTTAGAATCAAGAGGCGCTGAGGCTCTAAGTTTTCATTTACTATGCTCAGTAAAAACTGAACCAGTTATAAAGAGCAGAGTTGCGCCAAACATGCAACATGGTGGTAGACAGCCATGGCATGTAAAAAATGACCGGGAAATAAACAAAAGCATTAGAATAGCAGCTATATGGTCGGAATGCTCTTGTTTGAAGGCAAAGTGGGTAGAACTAGAATACCAGTCATAATGAGAACCCACTTAATAATAGTCCTGGTAAGAAGCTCCAATGTTAGAGCGTCGAAACAGGAAGTAATGCCAATTTCCCTGACGTCATATATACAGAGACTGAATCTGGGTCGAATTTAGGAATTTCATAAGAACAAAAAATTGATGTTTTTTTGTTGTTAGAACCAATGTTCCAAGTTCATTTAGCACGAGTGCCCCCGGTCTTGAAGCTTGATTCTGAAAACGTTGGGAAGACATGGTCCGCTTATAGTTTTAGAATCAATAGGTGATGAGGCTCTAAATATGTCCTTCTCATAATCGCTAAATAGTAAGGACGAAAAAGGACCAACCTCTGAGTATTGATATATCCCCAGAGGATAAATCACTAGGCCCAGATTCAGCTCTAGGGGCAAAACACTTGAGGCTCAATTAAACTTCCCCAGTGTTAGGCCCTTTATTGTATATAGTGCACTGAACATGCGAAATTGCCGAATCAAAATTGAGCATTCAAGGAGCCGTGTCTAAAACGATCAAGGCCGAATCGGCCCAAGGCCGAAACGACCCACCGAAATAGGCCGAATCGATCCAGGTGCAAAATCGGGTCGAAAACGACCCAGGCCGAAACGACTCAGTACCGAAACGTCCAGGATTCACTTGCAATAGTTACGGTATTCCAATAAACGATGCCCAAATCTGTATGTTTTACAAAGGAAAACAATCCAATTTAATGATTATGATAACAAAAATTTATCATAATAAGAGGAAAGAAGCATATGACCAAGGTAAACTAAGTACCGAAGGTCCGGAAAGGTTACCCGATAAAAACCGGGATCGGAACCGTACCAAAATTCGTATGTAACATGGATTCGGAAAAAATTTTTGGGCATAGGTTCCCCGCACCCCGGAGTCCCCGCAATTATGAGCAGGGTCTCTACGGGGCGGTCGACGAACCTATCCTAGTCAACCCAGACCCAAATGGGAGGAGGGGACATAGACTGGCTCATCTTGATTCGGCAATGGTGACCCACACGAATTGGATGGATTCTGTTTAGAAGATACTATAGAAAGGCCACAAAGGGACCTGAATATTATCCATCTGCATCGTGGGATTTATAAGTGCTAAACAAAGACGGGTCTTGCACATGTTCAAAACTAAATTAATGCTGAGAATTTTTATTCAGCGATACAACGTCTTCCGATACCGGAAGTGGAAGGAACACGTACAAAAAACGTCCTCTTTTCTGGCAATTTAAGTTTCCACAACGCCGACTTCTATTAAAACATTACCAGGAATAATACGAGCGTATACCCTGGCACATAACATGAAAAGAAGTGTGGTGCTTATCAAAAACCAAAAACGGTTGATCACATGATAAACAAAACTTCCAAGTGAAATTTCAAAATGGCGGACAACCACTACACATGCAATGTCGGCAGAAACACACGAAATAAAGTCTCTAAGAATTTCGGAATAAACAGTAAGCTTAAAAAGCCTAAGTACGTTGTGGAAACTCAAGGTAAGTGCAAAATCAAAAAAAGAATAAAACACTTATCCGTTTATTCATTCTTCCATGGAATGTAGTTTGACCATCCTATCCCAAGCAAGTCTGAAAAAATAAATGACCTTCTCGGCGCGAAAATCGCGGTCACGTGACCTGTATCGTCTGCCTATTGGTCTGATAGGTCATGTGACATCAGCGACCAATCAGGACTCGACGCTGGGGAGGTCACGGGAAAAGGGACATGCCGGTGGCATTTCTGGCTAGATTTTTTTTTTTTTTTTGTGTCAGACTGTCCCAGACCTGCGTCTGGTGAAAAGGCTATAATTGTAGTGATGGGTAGTTATATTTGATATTAAAATGCAAATTAGCTAGATACGTCCCGTAACGTTACATGTACGATACCCTTAACTACGTCACGTTTACTTATGGCGGAATAGTGACATTTTTGTAAACAATCGTGAATGAAATGCGTTTTAAATGTCATATGATAAATACAATCTTGCATTCGTGCTCATGTATTATGGAATTTATTAAACTCATTGAGGAAAAGGGATAAAATTCTCGGTGAAGCCTCGCATTTTATCCCTTTTCCTCAACTCGTTTAATGAATTCAATAATACATAAACACTCATGTAAGATCGGCTATGTCTTTTACACAGCCCTCTGAGGTCACAATGACAAGAATGTTATGGCTTTTTTCTAAAAATAACCATTACCTGGATTACCAACAAATCAGTGATTGTTTATTTGTTTGAATTGGAGTTTAACGACCCAGTCAACACTGTTTTGGTCATTTTTGAGCTGGTCAGTTTACCTATGCCCATTTTTCCTAGGCAGGCTTATACCTAAGCTGTTAACCCATACAGAGCACATTCTTTCGCCAGAAACTGATAACTGCCCTTTTCAGAGAGTCAGATAAATTTCATATTTTCGTAAATTACGTATTAAAAATTGCAAAATACTAAGTGATTGTACACTTTAATGGTACCATTTATATGGAAGACATTTCTAAAGTTACGAAGGGAACTCAAATTTGGGTCATATTTACACAGCTCCCGTGACAGGCCATAAGGAACATCTGGTTACATGTCCCTCTACAACTGTCAGCAACAGACTGTAACTGACAGTTTCCTAGACGCTCCCTGCCTTGGACAAACATAGCAAATGGCTAAAGTGCTGTACGATTACTCTATGTGAGCAAATTACTTTCCTTTGAAGTCTTGTGTTTTGTTTGTGTGTATTGGAGTTTAAGGCCCAGTCAACACTATTTAGATCATTTTTAAGCAGGTCAGTTTAACTATCTACACTTTTCCCTGGAAGGCTTATACGTAAGAGGTTAACCAGTACAGTGCACATTCTTTCGCCAGAAACTGACAACGGAGAGAATGGCTGTAGAAAAGATTTCATGATCAATCTCCACGAAAAAATCTGCCAGGTGTTCCCATTCCCTTAAGACGTCAATGAACTTTGCTTGTGACCCAATGTTGTATATATTTCAATGAATATTAAAAAATACATTCAATTTTCTAAGAAATTGCCTACTTACTGCTCACATACTTTCTTGTTTGCTTCTCTCTCGGTCTGGAAAAGACTTTCTATCTCTGTCAATCTGCGAAAATGAAAACTCAGTGAGTCGAACTTGAATGGCTTGAAAACCCTCCCTTGGGATTGTGAAAATAAATTTATTCTTTGAGGGATGTCCATTAAATAATGCAAATACCCTGCATCCTTTTTTTTACTTGGTAACAAAAACATTTTCTATTGATACTACATCAAGTTTAGACTTTAATTTTATGTAATGTTGGTTGGTGCCTGATGCTCTGTCTCTAGTTGGGCCCATCGGAGTCTGTTGGTTTTCTTTTACTCCAGCATTTCAACAAAAATCGAGTCTCGGATTTTCAAACTACCCGTCTTGAACAGATTTTCCTGGTCCCAAAGGTGTTCGAGCCATTGAAGTTCGACTGTAATATACAGGAAGCAGGAGGTATTCAACTTAATTTCAAATGACTGATTCTGATGGAAGTACGTTTTTCATCTTAACCAGAAGTGGATGAAAACAGGAGTACCGTGAGAAAATACACCGGACCTTCTTTTGCAAAACTTGGCACCTAACATGTGGCACAAGCAAGGCTTAAAATCACAGCGGTGAGAGACCTAATGATTAAGAGACAATGCTCTTAACACCATTACCCTGTTTGTAGCGATGCATATTGACACACATTGACAAACAGTCTAACAGTGATTTCATGGTTAATCAAGCGCTTGCAGGATTTCCTCAATATAATACCAAGTGTCTAATAATTTGGAGGAGAGAACCTAAAAGCAGATAACGACCGTGCGTTCTTACGGGTTACCGTACTGGTAAAAATGCGTCAGTATTTGGAACATGCTATTTTTCAGCTCGACCACTATTTAGGAAAAATGGAGCCGTAATTTACAGCTGTACAAGGCTTATCTGGAGCACTATTATAATATGAGCCAATGCATGACAAAATCCAAAAGAAGTCTTGAGCAACCAGCAAAGACACAGATCAGCACGGCATTCACGTGGTCTGATCAGAGTCTTTGCTGATGGCATGAACCTACTATAAGCTAATATCTATGCAGAGAGACATAAGCATAAGGTCTTGTCATGGGTGCGCAGGTTGAGTTGAGCCTGTGCTGGTCACACTGGTCTTATTGCAGGTTTTGTTATGCGCCAGCTCATATCCAAAACTAGAGCTATCACTAAAGGTGATGAATACCCCCACAAAAACTGCCTTGATAGTACAACAGCGCCATTTTGCAATTTTTTCACTTGAAAGGGGCCATAACTATGTCGAAAATTGACGAATTGTAGTGGAAATTGAACTTGACCTGTATTTTATGATGTTACATCAGTGTACCAAAAATTATAAAAATCGGTGAAGCGCTTTTTGAGTTATCGTCTGGAAACCAAGTCAACAGACCGACCGACAGACAGACCGACCGACCGACAAGCTCACTCCTATATACCCCCCCAAATTTCATTTGTGGGGGTATAACGATGTGATAAAGAACAACACTGCCAAGTATTTCTAACAGTATCATTGATCACTGCTAAACTAATCATTGGACACAAACCTATCACAAAGTCTAAGTAAAGGTCAACCATTACCTTGTATTTGCTATTTCTTCTTGCTCCAGTTTCTGCTTCAATGTCACCTGTAACAACTCCAGCTCTCGCTGTAAACTTATCTCCCTCTGTGTCAGTGTTCCTACTTTCTCTTCCAGGTTCTGCTTCTCTTCCTTGTAGCAAGACAGCTCTGTAATATCCCAAAATTCACCTTTTCTAAATTATTTCACTCATTTCAAGCCGACCGTTAATCTGAGGTGAGGCGAAAACCAGAGAACTCCCCCCCCACCCCCCTACCACCACCACCCAAAAATACACCTGACATTCCGTTGCAGAACTTGGTGTCTCACATGTGACCCAAGCCAGGCTCGAACACAAAGCGGTGAGAGACCTAATGATTAAGAGTCAGCGCACTTATCCACTAGGTCACGGAGGCCGTTTTTTGGGGTTTCTTTCTTTTGTACTTACTGGACTATTCCGCATTGTATACAGCAGTAATCCTTCTTTAAATTTAGTGGTGTCAGGTTGTACTTGCTGTTGGTTTGTAGTTTTACAGCCCAGTCAACACCATGAAAGTCATTTCCAGCGGGTCTGTTAACAAACCCACACTTTTCCTAAATAGGCTTATACATAATTGATTAACCAGTTCAGTGCATACTACTTCGCCAGAAACTGACAACTGCCCTTCTTGATGGTTAAGAAATATTTTCTACAGTCACTCTATCCCTTCTGCTGATTCAGGAAGGGCAATTGTTTTACATACGATGGGTAAAAGATTACAAATTCCTTTTTTTCTGATGTCTACAAGTATGCACAAAACCGGGCCATAACCAAAGTACAGTAGAACTTCGATAACTCGAACACCTTTGGGACCATGCAAATTTGTTTGAAATAGGAGTAGTTTGAACTGCTGAAGTTTAATCATATAGTTTCAGGTCATGAAGGGTATTAGGGATCAATTAATATCTTTAAGACCTTCTACAAAATTCAGGTATGTTGTGGGTACTCATTAGAATCGCCTCATTGAGGCGATTATTCAGGTATGTTGTGTGTACTCATTAGAATCGCCTCAATGAGGCGATTCTAATGAGTACCCACAACATACCTTTACCGGCCAAATCAGGAAAACCTCCCTAAAATATCCAAATATATGGATAGCTGGAGGCTTTTGTTCGTTTGATTTTAGGTTTAACGTTCCCGTCAACACTATAAGTTAATTTTGGAGAAGTCACTTCCAATTTTGTGGGACTTTTACCCAACATTGAAATGAAATGACATCTCAAGCCCTGCCGCCTAATGAAAGCAATAGTGTTTATAAGCATGGATGGTCCGGCTCGCACCACTTTTCCTGGTCAGGCTTAGATCCTCTAAGCGGTTTACCAGTACTCGTGTGGGGGTCGGTTTCAGCTCTGCGTGGAAGCATCATGCAGCCCATCTATTTCTTCAAGCCCCGATGGGAGGGGGCCGAAGAGCTGGAGGTATTTGAAGAATTCTCTAGGGACTCCAGAACATGGTAAAGTAGAAGTAAAACAAAGATCAGGAATTGATACAATTAACTTACTCCACCCATAAAAGACACCAAAGGGAAAGAAATACAAACATTAAGCGACCAGACCATAATGGAAACCTAAACAATGGACGGCCATAAGGACAGTTACTTTCCCACAAAATGGCCATATGGCCATCCAAAATTAAAAGACACAAGTGATACACACAGTAAGTAACAAACAACAACATAAATAAATCGCCACAGAAGAGCCGCCTTGGAACGGTCAGTGGAAGATTTCCACTGGGGGGCTTAAATCGATTTTACGTGGCCACAATCCTCGCCCTTACTTCCGTCGCGATTTAGACAAATAATTTGTTCAGTCCGCATGAAGGCCTCCTAACTCATCAGTGCAACATCTCCGTGAACACAGAAATCAAAGAACCACAGAGGTGAGACAACGGTGAGGACTCGACAGCAAGAAACCACTGAAATGCTGGAGCAAAAGAAAACCAACAGTTAGACTCCGATGAGCCCGACCAGAGACTGAGCATCAGGCACCAACCAACATTATCTCTCTAATTTTCAATAAGCCTTTACATTGGAGCCGTCATAGAATCTGAGGCCTGACCCACCGGAACAAGCTATCCATGTTCCAATTTTTGATGTTTCACTGTATTGATGACCCAGAAGTGTTTAGGTACCGTATTTACTGTATGTGTTTGGCCAGAAAGGCTTGAGCAAACAGTGTAAACCCAGATGGGACACAACAGAACACAGCCTCTCATCAGGGTCTACATTCTTTGCCCCTTATCCAGCTTTTGTTTGACACAACATTGGGTAGAAAATAGTATTAATTCCAAGTTTTAGAATAAGTATGGTAAGGAACTGAGGAATCTGAATATATAGGGTATACAGTATGTTTTCGTAGGACCCGATGTCATCTGGTTATCTCCCTAGAGAAATAGCCTCAATGTCAGCCATGCCCAATGACGTCACATTACATCATGTAATGTCATGTGACCCAATGTATTCATGGAAGTTTGAGCAACATTCTAGTCTGAAGGTTTTAATACCAGGTTGAATGTGACTACTGAGGTTCAAGACTTACAATACACTACAGGCAATTAGGGAAAAACTGTATTCAAAATTGTCATTTGGGGAGGTAATCTGAAGGTTTTACGGTTGGAAATAATACCTGTGATACCTCCCTCATCAGGAGGGAGACTCCCTCATTTTGATGCTAATTTTTGCCCATTTTATGCTAAATTTTAGTAAAATTTTGAAGTCTCCCTCAATTGAACTCAGAATTTCCCTACATATTCTTTACATCTCCCTCATCACAATGACAAATCTCCCTCATACAGTTCAAAAAATTATCCCCCACAAGTGACAATTTTCAATACTGTTATCCCCATTTTGATGCACTATCCCGTACATTTGTTATAATTACACTATTTTGCTCAAAACACCAAACACTGTGAGCTGCAGAAAACCAAATTCCAGCCAATGAAAAGCTATTCTACATGACGTTGTCAAGTCTCCAACAAACTTACAGGATATCAAAGAATAGACTGTCGCAAATTTTTTATGTTATCCAAACTGTTTGGATAATGTAAAAAATTTGTGAGTGTGTATTATGTTTAACAGATGTTGTGTTTTGCATGTGCTTAGAATTCTCCTCATACCAACATTATTTTAAGGGAATGCATAATAGCCACAATTTGAATGGAACGAATCCTTAGCTTCTGCTGAGATGCATACCATACCAAGAGTAATCCAGGAATTCTAAGAATGTATGTTGTCCTAGATGGACATTCTAAAATTCAACTAGAACTGTCAGAGTTACCCTCGCTTTAGCACATTTTACCAAAACGGTGATATAGACCTGTTAACCCTTGTCCTGCTGATCCCGGATATATCTTATCTTCATCATACAGCTATTATCAAGACAAAGTTCTAAACTTAGGGTAGATCTTTCTTTCTTTCTTTCTTACATTTCGCCTTAACCCCAGAAGGCGATACAGAAGGTGTACATTATATACACTCCAGGTTTGCAGGCTGAAAGCCTACACAGTAATTATGGTAGGTCTTTAACCTGCCCAGGGTTGACTCTCCCTGCACAGGGGGCCTGCAGATAACGTCCCAATCAGAAGGACGGTGCACTTAATGACATTCATCCTGGCAAATGATGCCAATGGAGCGCGTTCAAACACCCGAAATTTTATGGCCGCAGCCGGGGATCGAACCGGGGGCCTCTAGCATGAGGCAAGTGCACTAACCAGTGAGCTATCATGCTCTGTTTTTTTTTAACTTGATTTACTGCATGATGTAGACATTGATGAAACAAGTTACCAAACAATGTAGTCTAAAATAGCTGGATTAGTGCCTAACCGTGTAGACCCTGATGACATCATCGAATTCTGATTTACATCAGGTGGTAAATTGTCTCATTAGGGTCTACACTGAGTGCTAAATTGTCTCATCAGGGTCTACATCAGGCAGTAAATTATATCTGTTCAAATTTTAGAACAAGCAATGTAAGAAGTTGAGGTGTGTGAATATTTATAAGGGTAAATACATTACCTGTGTTACTTGAAGTTAGTTCAGCTTGAAGAGCCTCTAGCTTTGCATTAGCGGCAGCAAGCTCTTCACAATTACTCTGATACTGTGTATTCAGCTATGAAAAATAGAGAAATATGTAGATGCCAACCACAACCATTGTTTTCTGTTTTGTTGCCAGCTTGTATTGTTGCAAATAGTGTGGAACCAGATCAGACTGCTCCTGCAGGAGCAGTCTGATCAGGGTCCACACTTTTTGCCTGCATGCAGAATATGTTTGAAATGTTTGTAAGAAGATTCAGCAGACAACATAAACAGACGGCATTTTAAGATGCAGTTTTTCTCGGCAGCTTAAGGGTTAACGATAAAGCAGCAGACAAGTTGATGAAATTTTTCTTATTTTCCTTGAAAACAGGTTTTGACATTTCTGACATGCAAATTGTTTCCAATGGAGACAATTTGCATGAAATTTCAAAACTTGTTTTCTGGGTAAAATAAGAGAAACATTTTAAAATGTGGTCTGCCGTATTTTTACTTAGACTGCTCAGCGTTAAGTGGAATCAATACATCTGGTATATTTTCTGCCATTTTACAAGGGAGTGAACTTTGCTTGGTGCCTTTGGTGTGGAGCAAAGTTTGTATTGTATTGGAGTTTTAACGGCCCAGTCAACACTATTTTAGGTCATTTTTGAGCCAGTCAGTTTACCTATCCACACTTTTCCTGGGCAGGCTTAAACGTAAGCCATTAACCAGTACATTGCACATTCTTTAGTCAGAAACTGACAACTACCTTTCTTGAATCAGCGGTAGGGAGAGAAAAACCATAGAAAAGATTTCATGATCAATCTCCACGAAAGAAAGTTGCCGACCCACCCAGGTATCGAACCCGGTTCCTCCTGATCGCCAGTCAGACGCACATCCGACTGAGCTAGAGAGGCCGCCAGGAGCAAAGTAAGTGAACCCAAGATGAAAAATTCTGGTTCAATGGTGAAATTTGAAACAAGAAAATGAAGGTAATTTTTAAATTTTCAATGAACTATGTATTATCAGGACACCAGTGACGCAAGGGCACCCTTGGTCAGGAAAAAAGTAACTTAACCCCAAAAAGGGGTTCACTCAAACTTTGATCGGGGCCCTTGTCAGGAGCAAAGAAAGTGACCCCAGAACTTCGCTCCTGACAGATGAGCACTAAATAAATTACCTTCATTACTTGTATTTACTTTATTTTCTTCATAATAGACAAAACTAGAAGTATCCATAGGACACGGATGCCCCCGCCAAATGCCATTCATAAACCAGAGGACCAGTGGTCCTGTAAACGCTCACCTGACACCTGGTCCTGGTGTACATTTTAATGTTTTTATATATGTATATAGCCTCAGAGCAGGGGTACACAACTTGTGGGGACAAAATTTTGATGTCTTACAATGTGATAAAACTTTCATTGCCGTAAAATAGGTAAAGGTCAACCCAGGGTCACCATTTGAACAAATTATGATAGGCCCGTGTACCAGATGCTTCCTGCCAAGTTTCAAGGTCATTTGCCTTACGGTTCTGGAGAAGAAGAATTTCGAAGTGTTTTTACCATATATGGGCATGGCCACCATCTTGGTCATGTGACCTGGACCATATGAGCAAATTTTCATTTGTTCATCATATAAAGGATCCATATCAAATTTCACTTGAATTGGGCCAGCGGTTTCTGAGCAAAAAATGTTTGAAATATGGAACCTGGTTAATCTTGGTCCCAGGTCACTGAATGATGACTTTTCTTACCCATGAATCTTCATGTATTCATTTACTTTACCTGATCTACCAATTTGGTGACATTGTCTTCAATGGTTTCCTAAAAATGCATTATTTTCACTTTTTCCCATGCAAAAGCCTAAGTTGACAAATTTGACACTGCCATAAAATAGGTCAAGGTCAACCCAGGGTCAGCATTTGTAAAAACTATGACAAGCCCGAGTACCATATGATATATGCCAAGTTTCAAAGCCATTGGCCTTACAGTTCTGGAGAAGAAAATTTTTGAAGGCTTTTTACCATATATGGGCGTGGCGGCCATCTTGGTCATGTGATCTAGACCGTACTGGCAACTTTTCATTTGTTCACTCCATATTGAATTTCACTTAAATTTGGCTCAGTAGTTTCTGAGAAAAAATGTTTTTTTTTTGAAATATGAAATCGGAGTGAACTTGGTCTAAGGTCAATGAATGACCTTGACCTTTCTTACCCATAGATCTTCATGTATTCAGTTACTTTACCTAATCTACAGATTTTGGTGACACTGTCTTCAATGGTTTCCCTAAATATCCATTATTTTCACTTTTTCCTATGCAAAAGCCTAAGTCAGCAAATTTGACATTACTGTAAAATAGGTCAAGATCAACCCAGGGTCACCATTTGAACAAATTATGATAGGCCCGAGTACCATATGCTACATGCCAAGTTTCAAGGCCATTGGCCTTACGGTTCTTGAGAAGAAGAATTTCTAAGTTTCTTTACCATATATGGGCGTGGTGGCCATCTTGGTCATGTGATCTAGACCATGTTGGCAGCTTTTCATTTGTTCAACTCCCAAAGGCTCCATATTGAATTTCACTTCAATTGGCTCAGTAGTTTCTGAGAAAAAATGTTTGAAATATGGAACCTGCGTGACCTTGGTCTAAGGTCAATTAATGACCTTGACCTTTCTTACACATAGATCTTCATGTATTCAGCTACTTTACCTTATCTACTAATTTTGGTGACACTGTCTTCAATGGTTTCCTAAAAATCCATTATTTTCACTTTTTCCCATGCAAAAGCCTAAGTCGGCAAATTTGACATTGCTGTAAAATAGGTCAAGGTCAACTCGGGGTCACCATTTGTACAAACTATGATGGGCCTGAGTACCATATGCTACATGCCAAGTTTCAAGGCCATTGGCCTTACGGTTCTGGAGAAGAAGAATTTTTAAGGCTTTTTACCATATATATAGGTGTGACGGCCATCTTGGTCATGTGATCTAGACCGTATTGGCATTTTTTCATTTGTTCAACTCACAAAGGCTCCATATTAAATTTCACTTAAATTGGCTCAGCAGTTTTGGAGAAAAAAATGTTTGAAATATGGATCCTGAATGACCTTGGTCTAAGGCCAATGAATGACCTTGACCTTTATCACCCATAGATCTTCATGTATTCAGTTACTTTACCTGATCTACAAATTTTGGTGACACTGTCTTCAATGGTTTTCCTATAAATCCATTATTTTCACTTTGCCCCATGCAAAAGCCTACTTCGGCAAATGTGACATTGCTGTAAAATAGGTCAAGGTCAACCCGGGGTCACCATTTGTACAAACCATGATGGGCCCGAGTACCATATGCTACATGCCAAGTTTCAAGGCCACTGGCCTTATGGTTCTGGAGAAGATTTTTGAAGGCTTTTTACCATATATGGGCATGGCGGCCATCTTGGTCATGTGATCCAGACCCCGCGAACAAACTTTCGTTCCCCCATCCCACTGAGGCTCCATATGAAATTTGGCTTTGATTGGCCCTGCAGTATAGGAGAAGAAGATCTTTGAAAATGGTGGACGGACGACGGACCATGGCTATACTATAAGCTCACCTATGAGCCTAAAGGCTCAGGTGAGCTAAAAATATAACAAATGTACTTCAAATCAATCATAAAATATATGCATCAAGGGCAGATAATCCAAAAACCAACTAGAAAAAGTGTCCATACGACACGGATGCCCCCGCAAAATGCCATTCATAAAAAATATTACAAATGTACTTCAAATCAATCATAAAATATATGCATCAAAGGCAGATAATCCAAAAAACCAAAATTGCAAGAGTTGTCTTCCTTGTTCATGACACATCCTCTCAGTGTGATGAATGCACCTGTGAAGTTTCATGAATATATTCCATACGGTTTAGGGTTATGGCCCGGACACGGTTTACTACATGGTACTAAGTCAAGGGCAGATAATTCAAAAACTAAAAATGCAAGAGTTGTCTTCCTTGATCATGACACATCGCCTCAGTGTGATGAATGCACCTGTGAAGTTTCATGAATATATTCCATATGGTTTAGGAGTTATGGCCTGGACACGGTTTACTATATGGTACTAAGTCAAGGGCAGATAATTAAACAAGAGGGCCATGATGGCCCTGGATCGCTCACCTGATCCAAAGAGTAACAAGTGGGACCCGGGGAGGGCCATTATTAACCTCAGGGCTATAATGTGCATAATGTTCAGAGACGTCTAAAAAGGTGAAGCTTCATACCAAATATCAACAAAGGCTATAATTTGAACAATCTTGGCAAAGGTCCACTAGATATGCTACATACCAAATATCAAAGACCTGGGCCTTGCGGTTTCAGAGAAGAAGATTTTTATTAAAGATATTCCCTACATAAGCCTATATAAAACCAAATGGCTCCAGGGCGGGGGCATTTTTGGCCTCAGGGCTATAATTTAAACCATCTTGATAGAGGTCCACTAGAGGAAGCTTCACACCAAATATCAAAGACCATGGCCTTGCTGTTTCAGAAGAAGATTTTTAAGGAATATCCCTATATAAGTCTATGTAAAACCAAAGGGTCCCAGGTCGGGGGCAGTTTTGGCCCTAGCACTATAATTTGAACAATCTTGGTAGGGGTCCACTAGATGAAGCTTCATACCAAATAGCAAAGACCTGGCCCTTGGGGTTTCCGAGAAGAAGATTTTTAAAGATTTTCCCCATATAAGCCCATGTAAAACCATAGGGCCCAGAGGCGGTGGCATTTTCAGCCCAAACACTATAATTTGAACAATCTTGGTAGGAGTCCACTAGATGAAGCTTCATACCAAATAGCAAAGACCTGGGACTTACGGTTTCAGAGAAGAAAATTTTTAAACGTTTTCCCTATATAAGCCCATGTAAAACCAAAGGGCCCCGGAGCGGGGGCATATTTGAGCCCAGCACTATAATTTGAACAATCTTGGTAGCGGTCCACTAGATGAAGCTTCATACCAAATATCAAAGACCTGGGCCTTACGGTTTCAGAGAAGAAGATTTTTAAAGCTCTTCCCTATATAAGCCCATGTAAAACCAAAGGGCCCTGGAGCGGGGGCATTTTTGCCCCCAGCACTATAATTTGAACAATCTTGGTAGGGGTCCACTAAATGAAGCTTCATACCAAATATCAAAGACCTGGGCCTTGCGGTTTCAGAGAAGAAGATTTTTAAAGATTTTCCCTATATAAGCCCATGTAAAACCAAAGGGCCCCGGAGCGGGGGCATTTTTGGCTCCAGCACTATAATTTGAACAATCTTGGTAGGGGTCCACTAGATGAAGCTTCATACCAAATATCAAAGACCTGGGCCTTACTGTTTCAGAGAAGAAGTTTTTTAAAGATTTTCCCTATATAAGCCCATGTAAAACCAAAGGGCCCCGGAGCGGGGGCATTTTTGGCCCCAGCACTATAATTTGAACAATCTTGGTAGGGGTCCACCAGATGAAGCTTCATACCAAATATCAAAGACCTGGGCCTTACGGTTTCAGAGAAGAAGATTTTTAAAGCTCTTCCCTATATAAGCCCATGTAAAACCAAAGGGCCCTGGAGCGGGGGCATTTTTGGCCCTAGCACTATAATTTGAACAATCTTGGTAGGTGTCCACTAGATGAAGCTTCATACCAAATAGCAAAGACCTGGCCCTTGGGGTTTCCGAGAAGAAGATTTTTAAAGATTTTCTCCATATAAGCCCATGTAAAACCACAGGGCCCCGGGCGGAGGCATTTTTAGCCCAAGCACTATAATTTGAACAATCTTGGTAGGAGTCCACTAGATGAAGCTTCATACCAAATAGCAAAGACCTGGGCCTTGTGGTTTCAGAGAAGAAGATTTTTAAAGTTTTTCCCTATATAAGCCCATTTAAAACCAAAGGGCCCCGGAGTGTGTGTGTGTGTGTGTGGGGGGGGGGGGAGAAGGACCATTGATGTGTGGGATGAAGCTTCATACCAAATATCAAAGACATGGGCCTTACGGTTTCAGAGAAGAAAATTTTTAAAGGTTTTCCCTATATAAGCCCATGTAAAACCAAAGGGCCCTGGAGCGGGGGCATATTTGACCCCAGCACTATAATTTGAACAATCTTGGTAGGGGTCCCCTAGATGAAGCTTCATACCAAATATCAAAGACCTGGGCCTTACGGTTTCAGAGAAGAAGATTTTTAAAGCTCTTCCCTATATAAGCCCATGTAAAACCAAAGGGCCCTGGAGCGGGGGCATTTTTGGCCCCAGCACTATAATTTGAACAATCTTGGTAGGGGTCCACTAGATGAAGCTTCATACCAAATATCAAAGACCTGGGCCTTGCGGTTTCAGAGAAGAAGATTTTTAAAGATTTTCCCTATATAAGCCCATGTAAAACCAAAGGGCCCCGGAGCGGGGGCATTTTTGGCTCCAGCACTATAATTTGAACAATCTTGGTAGGAGTCCACTAGATGAAGCTTCATACCAAATATCAAAGACCTGGGCCTTACGGTTTCAGAGAAGAAGATTTTTAAAGATTTTCCCTATATAAGCCCATGTAAAACCAAAGGGCCCCAGAGCTGGGGCATTTTTGGCCCCAGCACTATAATTTGAACAATCTTGGTAGGGGTCCACAAGATGAAGCTTCATACCAAATATCAAAGACCTGGGCCTTGTGGTTTCAGAGAAGAAGATTTTTTAAGTTTTTGGTGAAAAAAATCTGTTTTTGGCTCCTATGACCTAGATGTGCAACGGACCGGAACCGTTTGAACAACTTTGAAAGGGGGACCACCTAAGGATCATTCCTGTGAAGTTTGGTCAAAATCCGATCAGTGGTTTAGGAGGAGATGTCGTTTAAAGAATTCTTTACGGACGCACGCATGGACGCACGGACGGACGGACGCACGACGGACGAAAAGTGATCCCAAAAGCTCACCTCGTCACTACGTGACGGTGAGTTAAAAACCAACTAGAAAAAGTGTCCATAGGACAAGGATGCACACGCCAAATGCAATTCATAAACAAGAGGGCCATGATGGCCCTGGATCGCTCACCTGATCAATAGAGTAACAAGTGGGCCCCGGGGAGGGCCATTATTGACCCCAGGGCTATAGTGTGCATAATGTTGAGGAAGGTCTAAAAAGATGAAGCTTCATACCAAATATCACCAAACGCTATAATTTGAATCGTCATGGCAAAGGTCCACTAGATGGAGCTACACCACAAATATCAAAGACCTGGGTCTTGCGGTTTCAGAGAAGAAGATTTTTTTAAAGATATTCCCTACATAAGCCTATGTAAATCCAAATGGCCCCAGAGCGGGGGCATTTTTTGCCTCTGGGCTATAATTTAAATAATCTTGATAGAGGTCCACTAGATGAAGCTTCACACCAAATATCAAAGACCTGGGCCATGCTGTTTCAGAGAAAAAGATTTTCAAAGATTATCTCTATATAAGTCTATGTAAAACCAAAGGGCCCCAGGGCGGGGGATTTGCAGCTCGGGGGCTATAATGTGAACACTCTTGGTAGAGGTCCACTAGATGAAGCTCCATACCAAATATAAAAGACATGGGCCTTGCAGTTTCGGAGAAGAAGATTTTTAAAGATTTCCCTATATAAGTCTATGTAAAACCAAAGGGTCTCGGGGCGGGGGCATTTTTGACCCCAGGTCTATAATTTGAACAATCTTGATAGAGGTCAACTAGATGAAATTTAACACCAATAATCAAAGACCTAGGCCTTGTGGTTTCACAGAAGAAGATTTTTAAAGATTATCCCTGTATAAGTCTAAGAAAAACCAAAGGGCCCCGAGACGGGGCATTTTTGGCCCCAGGGCTATAATTTGAACACTCTTGGTAGAGGTTTACAAGATGAAGCTTCATACCAAATATCAAAGAACTGGGCCTTGACGTTCAAGAGAAGAAGATTTTTAAAGATTTTCCCTATATAAGCCGATATAAAACCAAAGGGCCCTGGGGCGGGGGCATTTTTGGCCCGAGAACTATAATTTGAACAATCTTGGTAGCGGTCCATTAGATGAACCTTCATACCAAATA
This sequence comes from Lucinisca nassula, assembly GCA_963580285.1. NCBI lineage: Eukaryota > Metazoa > Mollusca > Bivalvia > Lucinida > Lucinidae > Lucinisca > Lucinisca nassula. Next base: position 120,447,084 of record OY757022.1, on the reverse strand, counting down.
GCAAAGACCTGGGCCTTGCGGTTTCAGAGAAGAAGATTTTTAAAGATTTCCCCATATAAGCCAATGTAAAACAAAAGGGCCCCGGGGCGGGGGAATTTTTGGCCCCAGCACTATAATTTGAACAATCTTGGTAGGGGTCCACAAGACGAAGCTTCATACCAAATATCAAAGACCTGGGCCTTGCAGTTTCAGAGAAGAAGATATTTAAAGATTTTCCCAATATAAGCCCACGTAAAACCAAAGGGCCCGGGGCGGGGGCATTTTTGGCCCCAGCACTACAATTTGAACAATCTTGGTAGGGGTCTACTAGATGAAGCTTCATATTAAATATCAAAGTCAAGGGCCTTGCGGTTTCAGAGAAGAAGATTTTTAAAGATTTTCCCTATATAAGCCCATGTAAAAACAAAGGGCCCCGGGGCTGGGGCATTTTTGGCCCCAGCACTGTAATTTGAACAATCTTGATAGTGGTCCACTAGATGAAGCTTCATACCAAATATCAAAGACCTGGGCCTTGCGGTTTCAGAGAAGAAGATTTTTTAAGTTTTCGGTGAAAAAATCTATTTTTGTCTCCTGTGGCCTATATGTGCAACGGACCGGAACCATTTGAACAACTTTGAAAGGGGACCACCTAAGGATCATTCCTGTGAAGTTTGGTCAAAATCCGATCAGTGGTTTAGAAGGAGATGTTGTTTGAAGAATTTGTTTACGCACGGATGACAGACAAAAAGTGATCCTAATATTAATCACAAGAGGGCCATGATGGCCCTGGATCGCTCACCTGATCCATAGGGTAGCAAGTGGGCCCCGGGGAGGGCCATTATTGACCCTAGGGTTATAATGTGCATAATGTTGAGGGAGGTTTAAAAAGGTGAAGCTTCATACCAAATATCAACAAAGGCAACAATTTGAACAATCTTAGCAAAGGTCCACTAGATGAAGCTACAAACCAAATATCAAAGACCTGAGCCTTGCGGTTTCAGAGAAGATTTTTTTTAAAGATATTCCCTACATAAGCCTATGTGAAACCAAATGGCCCCAAGGTGGGGGCATTTTTAGCCTCAGGGCTATAATTTAAACAATCTTGATAAAGGTCCACTAGATGAAGCTTCACACTAAATATTAAAGACATGGGCCTTGCTGTTTCAGAGAAGAAGATTTTCAAAGATTATCTCTATATAAGTCTATGTAAAACCAAAGGGCCCCGGGCGGGGGCATTTGTGGCCCAAGGGCTATAATTTGTTCAATCTTGGTAGAGGTCCACAAGATGAAGCTCCATACCAAATATCAAAGACATGGCCTTGCAGTTTCTGAGAAGATTTTTAAAGATTTCCCTTTATTAGTCTATGTAAAACCAAAGGGTCTCAGGGCAGGGGCATCTTTGGCCCCAGGGCTATGCTTTGAACAATCTTGATAGAGGTCCACTAGATGAAATTTCACACCAAATATCAAAGACCTGGGCTTTGTGGCTTCATAGAAGAAGATTCTGAAAGATGTTCACAATATAAGTCTATGCAAAACAAAAGGGCCACCAGGCGGGAGCATTTTTGGTCTCAGGTCTATAATTTGAACAATCTTGGTAGAGGTCCACTAGCTGAAGCTTCATACCAAATATCAAAGACCTAGACTTGCGGTTTCAGAGAAGATTTTTCAAGATTTTCCCTATATAAGTCTATGTAAAACCAAAATTTCCCGGAGCGGGGGGCATATTTGGCCCCAGCACTATAATTTGAACAATCTTGGTAGGGGTCCACTAGATGAAGCTTCATATCAAATATCAAAGAATTTGGGCCTTCAGCTTCAGAGAAGAAGATTTTTAAAGATTTTCCCTATATAAACCCATGTAAAACCAAAGGGCCCCGGGGTGGGGGCATTTTTAGCTCCAGCACTATAATTTGAACAATCTTGGTAGGGGTCCACTAGATGAAGCTTCATACCAAATATCAAAGACCTGGGCCTTGCGGTTTCAGAGAAGAAGATTTCTTAAGTTTTCGGTGAAAAAAATCTATTTTTGGCTCCTGTGACCTATATGTGCAATGGACCGGAACCATTTGAACAACTTTGAAAGGACCACCTAAGGATCATTCCTGTGAAGTTTGGTCAAAATCCGATCAGTGGTTTAGGAGGAGATGTCGTTTTGAAGAAATTGTTTACGCACGCATGACAGACAAAAAGTGATCCTAATATAAAACACAAGAGGGCCATGATGGCCCTGGATCGCTCACCCTGATCCATAGTGTAACAAGTGGGCCCCAGAGAGGGCCATTATTGGCCCCAGGGCTTTAATGTGCAAAATGTTGAGGGAGGTCTTAAAGGTGAAGCTTCATACCAAACATCAACAAAGGCTATAATTTGAACAATCTTGGCAAAGGTCCACTAGATGAAGCTACACATCAAATATCAAAGACCTGGGCCTAGCGGTTTCAGAGAAGAAAACTTTTAAAGATTTTGCCTATATAAGCCTATGTGAAACCAAAGGGCCCCGGGACGTGGGCATTTTTTGTCCCAGCACTATAATTTGGTCAATCTTGGTAGGGGTCCACTAGATGAAGCTTCATACCAAACATCAAAGTCCTGGGCCTTGTGGTCTCAGAGAAGAAGATTTTTAAAGATTTTCCTTATATAAGCATATGTAAAACCAAAAGTCCCCGGGGCGGGGCATTTTTGGCCCCAGCACTATATTTGAACAATCTTGGTAGGGGTCCACTAGATGAAGCTTCATACAAAATATCAAAGACCTGGGCCTTGTGGTTTCAGAGAAGAAGATTTTTAAAGATTTTCCCTATATAAGCCAATGTAAAACCAAAGGGCCCCTTGGCGGGGGCAATTTTTTTGTCCAGCACTATAATTTGAACAATCTTGGTAGGGGTCCACTAGATGAAGCTTCATACCAAATATCAAAGTCCTGGGCCTTGTGGTTTCAGAGAAGAAGATTTTTAAAGATTTTCCCTATATAAGCCTATGTAAAACCAAAGGGCCCCAGGGCGGGGGCATTTTTGGTCCCAGCACTATAATTTGAACAATCTTGGTAGGGGTCCACTAGATGAAGCTTCATACTAAATATCAAAGACCTGGGCCTTGTGGTTTCAGAGAAGAAGATTTTTAAAGATTGTCCCTATATAAGCCAATGTAAAACCAAAGGGCCCCGTGGCGGGACATTTTTTGTCCCAGCACTAAAATTTGAACAATCTTGGTAGGGGTTCACCAGATGAAGCTTCATACCAAATATCAAAGTCCTGGGCCTTGTGGTTTCAGAGAAGAAAATTTTAAAGATTTTCCTTATATAAGCCTATGTAAAACCAAAGGGTCCCGTGGCGGGGGCATTTTTTGTCCAGCACTAAAATTTGAACAATCTTGGTAGGGGTCCACTAGATGAAGCTTCATACCAAATATCAAAGACCTGGGCCTTGTGGTTTCAGAGAAGAAGCTTTTTAAAGAGTTTCTCTATATAAGCCTGTGTAAAACCAAAGGGCCCCTTGGCGGGGGCATTTTTGTCCCAGCACTATAATTTGAACAATCTTGGTAGGGGTCCACTAGATGAAGCTTCATACCAAATATCAAAGTCCTGGGCCTTGTGGTTTCAGAGAAGAAGATTTTTAAAGATTTTCCCTATATAAGCCTATGTAAAACCAAAGGGCCCCGGGGCGGGGGCATTTTTGGCCCCATCACTATAATTTGAACAATCTTGGTAGGGGTCCACTAGATGAAGCTTCATACCAAATATCAAAGACCTGGGACTTGTGGTTTCAGAGAAGAAGATTTTTAAAGATTTTCCCTATATAAGCCAATGTAAAACCAAAGGGTCCCGTGGCGGGGGCATTTTTTGTCCCAGCACTAAAATTTGAACATCTTGGTAGGGGTCCACTAGATGAAGCTTCATACCAAATATCAAAGACCTGGGCCTTGTGGTTTCAGAGAGAAGATTTTTAAGATTTTCCCTATATAAGCCTATGTAAAACCAAAGGGCCCCAGGGCGGGGGCATTTTTGGCCTCAGCACTATAATTTGAACAATCTTGGTAGGGGTCCACTAGATGAAGCTTCATACCAAATATCAATGACCTGGGCCTTGTGGTTTCAGAGAAGAAGATTTTTTAAGTTTTTGGTGAAAAAAATCTATTTTGGCTCCTGTGACCTAGATGTGCAATGGACCGGAACCATTTGAACAACTTTGAAAGGGGACCACCTAAGGATCATTCCTGTGAAGTTTGATCAAAATCCGATCAGTGGTTTAGGAGGAGATGTCTTTTAAAGAAATTGTTTACGGACGCACGGACGCACGGACGGACGCACGCACGACGGACGACGGACAAAAAGTGATCCCAAAAGTCACCTCGTCACTACGTGACGGTGAGCTAACAAGAGGGCCATGATGGCCCTGGATCGCTCACCTGATCCATAGAGTAACAAGTGGGACCCGGGGAGGGCCATTATTAACCCCAGGGCTATAATGTGCATAATGTTCTGAGACGTCGAAAAAGGTGAAGCTTCATACCAAATATTAACAAAGGCTATAATTTGAACAATCTTGGCAAAGGTTCACTAGATATGCTACATACCAAATATCAAAGACCTGGGCCTAACAGTTTCAGAGAAGAAGATTTTTATTACAGATATTCCCTACATTGGCCTATGAAAAACCAAATGGCTCTGGGGCGGGGGCATTTTTGGCCTCAGGGCTATAATTTTAACCATCTTGATAGAGGTCCACTAGAGGAAGCATCACACCAAATTTCAAAGACCATGGCCTTGCTGTTTCAGAAGAAGATTTTTATGGAATATCTCTATATAAGTCTATGTAAAACCAAAGGGCCCCAGGTCGGGGGCAGTTTTGGCCCTAGCACTATAATTTGAACAATCTTGGTAGGGGTCCACTAGATGAAGCTTCATACCAAATAGCAATGACCTGGCCCTTGGGGTTTCCGAGAAGAAGATTTTTACAGATTTTCCCCATATAAGCCCATGTAAAACCATAGGGCCCCCGGGGCGGTGGCATTTTTAGCCCAAGCACTATAATTTGAACAATCTTGGTAGGGGTCCACTAGATGAAGCTTCATACCAAATAGCAAAGACCTGGGCCTTGCGGTTTCAGAGAAGAAGATTTTTAAAGATTTTCCCTATATAAGCCCATTTAAAACCAAAGGGCCCCTGAGTGTGTGTGTGTGGGGGGGGGGGGGGGGGGGGGGGGGGGGAGAGGAAGAAGGACCATGGCCTTGTGGGATGAAGCTTCATACCAAATATCAAAGACATGGGCCTTACGGTTTCAGAGAAGAAAATTTTTAAAGATTTTCCCTATATAAGCCCATGTAAAACCAAAGGGCCCTGGAGGGGGACATTTTTGGCCCCAGCACTATAATTTGAACAATCTTGGTAGGGGTCCACTAGATGAAGCTTCATACCAAATATCAAACAGCCTGGGCCTTGCGGTTTCAGAGAAGAAGATTTTTAAAGATTTTCCCTATATAAGCCCATGTAAAACCAAAGGGCCCCGGAGGGGGACATTTTTGGCCCCAGCACTATAATTTGAACAATCTTGGTAGGGGTCCACTAGATGAAGCTTCATACCAAATATCAAAGACCTGGGCCTTACGGTTTCAGTGAAGAAGATTTTTAAAGATTTTCCCTATATAAGCCCACCCATGTAAAACCAAAGGGCCCCGGAGCGGGGGCATTTTTGGCCCCAGCACTATAATTTGAACAATCTTGGTAGGGGTCCACCTGATGAAGCTTCATACCAAATATCAAAGACCTGGGCCTTGTGGTTTAAGAGAAGAAGATTTTTTAAGTTTTTGGTGAAAAAATCTATTTTTGTCTCCTGTGACCTATATGTGCAACGGACCAGAACCATTTGAACAACTTTGAAAGGGGACCACCTAAGGATCATTCCTGTGAAGTTTGGTCAAAATCCCATCAGTGGTTTAGGAGGAGATGCTGTTTGAAGAAATTGTTTACGCACGGATGACAGACAAAAAGTGATCCTAATATTAATCACAAGAGGGCCAAGATGGCCCTGGATCGCTCACCTGATCCATAGAGTAACAAAAGGGCTCCGGGGAGGGCCATTATTGACCCCAGGGTTATAATGTGCATAATGTTGAGGGAGGTCTAAAAAGGTGAAGCTTCGTACCAAACATCAACAAAGGCTATAATTTGAACAATCTTGGCAAAGGTCCACTAGATGAAGCTACACACCAAATATCAAAGACCTGGGCCTTGCGGTTTCAGAAAAGAAGATTTTTTTAGAAGATATTCCCTACATAAGCCTATGCAAAACCAAATGGACCGGGGCGGGGGCATTTTTGGCCTCAGGGCTCGAATTTAAATAATCTTGATAGAGGTCCACCAGATGAAGCTTCACACCAAATATCCAAGACCTGGGCCTTGCTGTTTCAGAGAAGAAGATTTTCAAAGATTATCTCTATATAAGTCTATGTAAAACCAAAGTGCCCCAGGGCGGGGGGGGGGGGGGGGGGGGGGGGGCATTTGTGGCCAGAGGGCTATAATTTGAACAATCTTGGTAGAGGTCCACAAGATGAAGCTCCATACCAAATATCAAAGACATGGGCCTTGCAGTTTCAGAGAAGAAGATTTTTAAAGATTTCCCTATATATAAGTCTATGTAAAACCAAAGGGTCTCGGGGCAGGGGGATTTTTGGCCCCAGGGCTATAATTTGAACATTCTTGATAGAGGTCCACTAGACGAAATTTCACACCAAATATCAAAGACCTAGGCCTTGTGGTTTCATAGAAGAAGATTTTTAAAGATTTTCCCGATATAAGTCTATGTAAAACCAAAGGGCCACGAGGCGTGGGCATTTTTGGTCTCAGGGCTATAATTTGAACAATCTTGGTAGAGGTCCACTAGCTGACACTTCATACTAAATATCAAAGACCTAGGCTTTGTGGTTTCAGAGAAGATTTTTCAAGATTTTCCCTATATAAGTCTACGTAAAACCAAAGGGCCCCAGAGCGGGGGCATTTTTTGGGCCAAGGGCTATAATTTGAAAATCTTGGTAGAGGTCCACCGGATGAAGCTTAATACCAAATATCAAAGACCTGAGCCTTGCAGTTTCAGAGAAGAAGATTTTCCCTGTATAAGCCTATGAAAACCAAAAGGCCCCCAGGGCGGGGGCATTTTTGGCCCCAGCACTGTAATTTGAACAATCTTGGTAGGGGTCCACTAGATGAAGCTTCATACCAAATAGCAAAGACCTGGGCCTTGTGGTTTCAGAGAAGAATTCCCTATATAAGCCCATGTAAAACCAAAGGGCCCCGGGGCGGGGGCATTTTTGGCGCCAGCACTATAATTTGAACAATCTTGGTAGGGGTCCACTAGATGAAGCTTCATACCAAATATCAAACAGCCTGGGCCTTGCGGTTTCAGAGAAGAAGATTTTTAAAGATTTTCCCTATATAAGCCCATGTAAAACCAAAGGACCCTGGGGCGGGGGCATTTTTGGCCCCAGCACTATAATTTGAACAATCTTGGTAGGGGTCCACTAGATGAAGCTTCATACCAAATATCAAAGACCTGTGCCTTGTGGTTTCAGAGAAGAAGATATTTTAGGATTTTCCCTATATAAGCCCATGTAAAACCAAAGGGCCCTGGGGCCAGAGCATTTTTGGCCCCAGCACTATAATTTGAACAATCTTGGTAGGGGTCCTTTAGATGAAGCTTCATACCAAATTTCAAAGTCCTTGGTCTTGCGGTTTCAGAGAAGAAGATTTTTTAAGTTTTTGGTGAAAAAAATTATTTTTGGCTCCTGTGACCTATATGTGCAACAGACCGGAACCATTTGAACAACTTTGAAAGGGGACCACCTAAGGATTATTCCTGTGAAGTTTGGTCAAATTCCGATCAGCGGTTTAGGAGGAGATGTCGTTTGAAGAAATTGTTTACGCACGGATGACAGACAAAAAGTGATCCTAATATAAAACACAAGAGGGCCATGATGGCCCTGGATCGCTCACCTGATCCATAGAGTAACAAGTGGGCCCCGGTGAGGGCCATTATTGACCCTAGGGTTATAATGTGCATAATGTTGAGGGAGGTCTAAAAAGGTGGAGCTTCAAACCAAATATCAACAAAGGCAATAATTTGAACAATCTTGGCAAAGGTTCACTAGATGAAGCTACACACCAAATATCAAAGACTTGATCCTTGCGGTTTCAGAGAAGAAGATTATTTGAAAGATATTCCCTACATAAGCCTATGTAAAACCAAATGGACCCGGGGCGGGGGCATATTTGGCCTCAGGGCTATAATTTAAACAATCTTGATAAAGGTCCACTAGATGAAGCTTCACACCAAATATCAAAGACCTGGGCCTTGCTGTTTCAGAGAAGAAAATTTTCAAAGATTATCTCTATATAAGTCTATGTAAAAACAAAGGGCCCTGGCAGGGGCATTTGTGGCCCGAGGGCTATAATTTGTTCAATCTTGGTAGAGGTCCACTAGATGAAGCTCCATACCAAATATCAAAGACATGGCCTTGCAGTTTAAGAGAAGAAGATTTTTAAAGATTTCCCTATATAAGTCTATGTAAAACCAAAGGGTCTCGGGCGGGGGCATTTTTGGCCCCAGGGCTATAATTTGAACAATCTTGATAGAGGTCAACTAGATGAAATTTCACACCAAATAACAAAGACCTAGGCCTTGTGGTTTCATAGAAGAAGTTTCTTAAAGATTTTCCATATATAAGTCTATGCAAAACCAAAGGGCCACCACGCGGGGGCATGTTTGGTCTCAGGTCTATAATTTGAACAATCTTTGTAGAGGTCCACTAGCTGAAGCTTCATACCAAATATCAAAGACCTAGCCTTGTGGTTTCTGAGAAGATTTTTCAAGATTTTCCCAATATAAGTCTATGTAAAACCAAAGGGCCCCAGGGCGAAACATTTTTGGCCCCAGCACTATAATTTGAACAATCTTGGTAGGGGTCCTCTAGATGAAGCTTCATACCAAATATGAAAGAATTTGGGTTTGCAGTTTCAGAGAAGAAGATTTTTAAAGATTTTCCCTATATAAGCCTATGTAAAACCAAAGGGCCCCGGGGTTGGGGCATTTTTGGCCCAAGGGCTATAATTTGAACAATCTTGGCAGGGGTCCACTAGATAAAGCTTCATACCAAATATCAAAGACCTGGGCCTTGCGGTTTCAGAGAAGAAGATTTTTAAAGATTTTCCCTATATAAGCCCATGTAAAATAAAAGGGCCCCCGGGCGGAAGCATTTTTGGCCCCAGCACTATAATTTGAACAATCTTGGTAGGGGTCCACCAGATGGAGCTTCATACCAAATATCAAAGACCTGGGCCTTGCGGTTTCAGAGAAGAAGATTTTTAAAGATTTTCCCTATATAAGCCCATGTAAAACAAAAGGGCCCCAGGACGGAGGTATTTTTGGCCCCAGCACTATAGTTTGAACAATCTTGGTAGGGGTCCACTAGATGAAGATTCATACCAAATAGCAAAGACCTGGGCCTTGTAGTTTCAGAGAAGAAGATTTTTAAAGATTTTCCCTATATAAGCCCATGTAAAACCAAAGTGCCCCGGGGCGGGGGCATTTTTGGCCCCAGCACTATAATTTGAACAATCTTGGTAGGGGTCCACAAGATGAAGCTTCATACCAAATATCAAAGACCTAGGCCTTGCGGTTTCAGAGAAGAAGATTTTTAAAGATTTTCCCTATATAAGCCCATGTAAAACCAAAGGGCCCCCGGTCGGAGGCATTTTTGGCCCCAGCACTATAATTTGAACAACCTTGGTAGGGGTCCACTAGATGAAGCTTCATACCAAATATCAAATACCTGGGCCTTGCGGTTTCAGAGAAGAAGATTTTTAAAGATTTTCCCTATATAAGCCCATGTAAAACCAAAGGGCCCCGGGGCGGGGGCATTTTTGGCCCCAGCACTATAATTTGAACAATCTTGGTAGGGGTCCACTAGGTGAAGCTTCATACCAAATAGCAAAGACCTGGGCCTTGCGGTTTCAGAGAAGAAGATTTTTTAAGTTTTCGGTGAAAAAATCTATTTTGGGCTCCTGTGACCTATATAAGCAACGGACCGGAACCATTTTAACAACTTTGAAAGGGGACCACCTAAGGATCATTCCTGTGAAGTTTGGTCAAAATCCGATCAGTGGTTTAGGAGGAAATGTCGTTTGAAGAAATTGTTTACGCACAGATGACAGACAAAAAGTGATCCTAATATAAAACACAAGAGGGCCATGATGGCCCTGAATCGCTCACCTGATCCATACAGTAACAAGTGGGCCCCAGGGATAAGCCCATGTAAAATCAAAGGGCCCCGGGGCGAAGGCATTTTTGGCCCCAGCACTATAATTTGAACAATCTTGGTAGGGGTCCACTAGATGAAGCTTCATTCCAAATATCAAAGACCTGGGCCTTGTGGTTTCAGAGAAGAAGAATTTTAAAGGTTTTCCTTATATAAGCCCATGTAAAACCAAAGGGCCCCGGGGCTGGGGTATTTTTAGCCCCAGCACTATGATTTAAACAATCTTGGTAGGGGTCCACTAGATGAAGCTTCATACCAAATATCAAAGACCTGGGCCTTGCGAATTCAGAGAAGAATATTTTTAAAGATTTTCCCTATATAAGCCCATGTAAAACCAAAGGGCCCCGGGGCGGGGGCATTTTTGGCCCCAGCACTTTAATTTGAACAATCTTGGTAGGGGTCCACCTGATGAAGCTTCATACCAAATATCAAAGACCTGGGCCTTGCGGTTTTAGAGAAGAAGATTTTTTAAGTTTTCGGTGAAAAAATCTATTTTTGGCTCCTGTGACCTATATGTGCAACGGACCGGAACCATTTGAACAACTTTGAAAGGGGACCACCTAAGGATCATTCCTGTGAAGTTTGGTCGAAATCCGATCAGTGGTTTAGGAGGAGATGTTGTTTGAAGAAATTGTTTACGCACGGATGACAGACAAAAAGTGATCCTAATATAAAACACAAGAGGGCCATGATGGCCCTGGATCGCTCACCTGATCCATAGAGTAACAAGTGGGTCCAGGAAAGGGCCATTATTGACCCCAGGGTTATAATGTGCATAATGTTGAGGGAGGTCTAAAAAGGTGAAGCTTCATACCAAATATCAACAAAGGCTATAAATTGAACAATCTTGGCAAAGGTCCAGTAATATCTAAGACCTGGTCCTTGCAGTTTCAGCGAAGAAGATTTTTTTAAAGATATTCCCTGCATAAGCCTATGTAAAACCAAATTGCCCCGGGGCTAGGTCCACTAGATGAAGTTTCACACCAAATAGACCTGGGCCTTGCTGTATCAGAGAAGAAGATTTTCAAAGATTATCTCTATATATTATAAGCCTATGTAAAACCAAAGGGCCCGGGTAGAGGTCCACTAGATGAAGCTACATACCAAATATCAAAAGCATGGGCCTTGCAGTTTCAGAGAAGCAGATTTTCAAAGACTATCTCTATATAAGTCTTATGTAAAACCAATGGGTCTCGGGCAGGGGCTTTTTGGCCGTAGGGCTATAATGTGAACAATCTTGATAGAGGTCCACTAAATGACATTTCACACCAAATATCAAAGACCTAGGCGTTGTGGTTTCACAGAAGAAGATGTTTAAAGATTTTGACTATATAAGCCTATGTAACACCAAAGGGCCCAAAGGCAGGGGCATTTTGGCCCTATGACTATAATTTGAACAATCTTGGTAGAGGTCCACTAGATGAAGCTTCATACCAAATATCAAAGACCTAGGCCTTATGGTTTCAGAGAAGAAGATTTTTCAAGATTTTCCCTATATAAGTCTATGTAAAACCAAAGGGCCCCGGAGCGGGGGCATTTTTGGCCCCAGGACTATAATCTGAACAATCTTGTTAGAGATCCACAAGATGAAGCTTCATACCAAATATCAAAGACCTGGGCCTTGCGGTTTCAGAGAAGAAGATTTTTAAAGATTTTCCCTATATAAGCCCATGTAAAACCAAAGGGCCCCGGGGTGGGGGCATTTTTGGACCCAGCACTATAATTTGAAGGGTCCACTAAATGAAGCTTCATACCAAATAACAAAGACCTGGGCCTTGCGGTTTCAGAGGAAAAGATTTGTAAAGATTTTTCCAATATAAGCCCATGTAAAACTAAAGGGCCCCGGGGCGGGGGCATTTTTGGCCCCAGCACTTTAATTTGAACAATCTTGGTAGGGGTCCACAAGATGAAGCCTCATACCAAATATCAAAGACCTGGGCCTTGCGGTTTCAGACAAGAAGATTTTTAAAGATTTTCCCTATATAAGCCCATGTAAAACCAAAAGGCCCAGGGCTCGGGGGGTGGGGGGGGGGACCTGGGCCTTGTGGGGTGAAGCTTCATACCAAATATCAAAGACATGTGCCTTATGGTTTCCGAGAAGAAAATTTTTACATATTTTCCCTATATAAGCCCATGTTAAACCAAAGGGCCCCAGAGTGGGGGCATATTTGACCCCAGCACTATAATTTGAACAATCTTGGTAGGGGTCCACTAGATGAAGCTTCATACCAAATATCAAAGACCTAGGCCTTGCGGTTTCAGAGAAGAAGATTTTTAAAGATTTTCCCTATATAAGCCCATATAAAACCAAAGGGCCCCGGGGTGGGGTCATTTTTGGCCCCAGCACTATAATTTGAACAATCTTGGTAGGGGTCCACTAGATGAAGATTCATACCAAATATCAAAGACCTGGGCCTTGCGGTTTCAGAGAAGAAGATTTTTAAAGATTTTTCCTATATAAGCCCATGTAAAACCAAAGGGCCCCGGAGCGGGGGCATATTTGACCCCAGCACTATAATTTGAACAATCTTGGTAAGGGTCCACTAGATGAAGCTTCATACCAAATATCAAAGACCTAGGCCTTGCGGTTTCAGAGAAAAAGATTTTTAAAGATTTTCCCGATATAAGCCCATGTAAAACCAAAGGGCCCCGGGGCGGGGGCATTTTTGGCCCTAGCCCTATAATTTGAACAAACTTGGTTGGGGTCCCCTAGATGAAGCTTCATACCAAAAATCAAAGACCTGGGCCTTACGGTTTCAGAGAAGAAGATTTTTAAAGCTCTCCCCTATATAAGCCCATGTAAAACCAAAGGGCCCTGGAGTGGGGGCATTTTTTGCCCCAGCACTATAATTTGAACAATCTTGGTAGGGGTCCACTAGATGAGGCTTCATACCAAATATCAAAGACCTGGGCCTTGCAGTTTCAGAGAAGAAGATTTTTAAAGATTTTCCCTATCTAAGCCCATGTAAAACCAAAGGGCCCCAGAGCGGGGGCATTTTTGGACCCAGCACTATAATTTGAACAATCTTGGTAGGGGTCCACTAGATGAAGCTTCATACCAAATATCAAAGACCTGGGCCTTACAGTTTCAGAGAAGAAGATTTTTAAAGATTTTCCCTATATAAGCCCATGTAAAACCAAAGGGCCCCGGAGCGGGGGCATTTTTGGCCCCAGCACTATAATTTGAACAATCTTGGTAGGGGTCCACTAGATGAAGCTTCATACCAAATATCAAAGACCTGGGCCTTGTGGTTTCAGAGAAGAAGATTTTTTAAGTTTTTGGTGAAAAAAATCTATTTTTGGCTCCTATTACCTAGATGTGCAACGGACCGGAACCATTTGAACAACTTTGAAAGGGTACCACCTAAGGATCATTCCTGTAAAGTTTGGTCAAAATCCGATCAGTGGTTTAGGAGGAGATGTTGTTTAAAGAATTGTTTACGGACGGACGGACGCACGGACGGACGCACGGACGCACGACGGACAAAAAGTGATCCCAAAAGCTCACCTCGTCACTACGTGACGGTGAGCTAAAAATATTACAAATGTACTTCAAATCAATCATAAAATATATGCATCAAGAGCATATAATCCAAAAACCAAAAATGCAAGAGTTGTCTTCCTTGTTCATGACCCATTGCCTCAGCGTGATGAATGCACCTGTGAAGTTTCATGAACATACCATACGGTTTAGGAGTTATGGCCCGGACACGGTTTCCTATATGGTACTAAGTCAAGGGCATATAATTCAAAAACCAAAATTGCAAGAGCTGACTTCCTTGTTCAAGACACATCGTCTAAGTGTGATGAATGCACCTGTGAAGTTTCATGAATATATTCCACATGGTTTAGGACTTATGGCCCGGACAGGACATACCATTTGACTATATATGGATGTAAGTCAAGGGCAGATAATTAAAAAACTAAACAAGCAGGAGTTGTCTTCCTTGTTCATGACACATCGTCCAAGTATGATGGATGCACCTGTGAACTTTCATGATTATATTCCATACGGTTTAGGAGTTATGGCCCGGACACGGTTTACTATATGGTACTAAGTCAAGGGCAGATAATTCAAAAAAACAAAAATGCAAGAGTTGTCTTCCTTGTTCACTACACATCGTCTCAGTGTGATGAATGCACCTGTGAAGTTTCATGAATATATTCCATACGGTTTAGGAGTTTTGCCCCGGACACGGTTTACTATATGGTACTAAGTCAAGGGCAGACAATTCAAAAACCAAAAATGCAAGAGTTGTCTTCCTTGTTCATGACACATCATCTAAGTGTGATGAATGCACCTGTGAAGTTTCATGAATATATTCCATACGGTTTAGGAGTTATGGCCCGGACACACCATACCATTTGACTATATATGGATGTAAGTCAAGGGCAGATAATTAAAAAACTAAACAAGCAGGAGTTGTCTTCCTTGTTCATGACACATCATCTCAGTGTGATGAATGCACCTGTGAAGTTTCATGAATATATTCCATACGGTTTAGGAGTTATGGCCCGGACACGATGTCACTGGACGAACGAACGAATGGACGGACGGACAGGGGTAAAACTTAATGCCCTTCCGGTATTCTCTGAATATGCGGGGGCATAAAAAAGCAAGAGTTGTCTTCCTTGTTCATGATACATCGTCTCAGTGTGATGAATGCACCTGTGAAGTTTCATGAATATATTCCATACGGTTTAGGAGTTATGTCCCGGACAGGATGTCGGGACGGACGGACAGGGGTAAAACTTAATGCCCTTCCGCTATTCTTCGAATAGGCGGGGCATAAAAATCCTGGGCCAATTGTTTAAAACTAATGATGTTGTTAGTTAACGTTTTGTTAAAACTGATCATTGAATATGGCAAATATACAAATATTTTTGCAGAAAAAATGTGAGCAGCTTTTGCATATGCAAAAGCTGCTCACATGTTTTCAGCAAAAATACCAAATTTTTTAATAATGTACTTGCTAGAACATTTAACAATATGACTACTAACAAACTTATAAAGCTAGTGATGCTTTGAACTGGGCCCTGGTGTAAGAGCTAGAGTTGAAACAAGAAATCAACTACCCTGCAGCAGAATAGCATTTTTGACTTCAATTTGTTTGATTTGAGGTTTAACATCCTGGTCAACACTAAAAAGGTCATTTTGGAGATGTTGGTCATTTTGAAATGACATCTCAAGCCCTGTCGCCCAATGAAACCAATAGGGTTTATTAGCATGGACGGTCCACCTCGCACCGCAGTTCCTGGACAGGCTTAGTTCCTCTAAGCGGTTTACCAGTACTAGTGTGCGGGCCAGATTCAGCATTGCGTGGAATCATCATGCAGCCCATATATTTCTTCAAGCCCCTATGGGCGGGGGCCGTTGCTCCTGACAGATGAGCGTTAAATAAATTACCTTCATTACTTGTATTTACTTGATTTTCTTCATATTAGACAAACAAGAGGGCCCAGAGGGCCCTGAATCGCTCACCTGAGAATCAGTGTCTCTAGTACATTCTTGGCTCAAGGGCTATAGTAGCTGAAGCTTCATACCAAATATCAAAGACCTGAGTCTTGTGGTTTCAGAGAAGAAGATTTTTAAATATTTTCCCTATATAAGCCTATGAAAAACCAAAGGGCCCCAGGGATGGGAGCATTTTTGGCCCCAGGGCTATAATTTGAACAATCTTGGTAGAGGTCCACTAGATGAAGCTTCACACCAAATATCAAAGATCTGAGCCTTGCGGTTTCAGAGAAGAAGATTTTTAAAGATTTTCCCTGTATAAGCCTGTGTAAAACCAAAGGCCCCCAAGGAGGGAGCATTTTTGGCTCCAAGGCTTTAATTTGAACAATCTTGGTAGAGGGTCACTAGGTGAAGCTTCACATCAAATATCAAAGACCTGGGCCTTGCGGTTTCAGAGAAGAAGATTTTTTAAGATTTTCCCTGTATAAGCCTATGTAAAACCAAAGACCCCCGGGGCGGGACCATTTTTGGCCCTAGGGCTGTAATTTGAACAATCTTGGTAGAGGTCCACTAGGTGAAACTTCACACCACATATCAAAGACCTGGGCCTTGTGGTTTTAGAGAAGAAGATTTTTATAGATTTTCCCTATACAGGCCTATGTAAACCCAAAGGGGGGGGGGGGGCATTTCTGGCCCAAGGGTCATAATTTGAACAATCTTGGTAGAGGTCCACCAGATGAAGCTTCATACCAAATATTGAAGACCTGGGCCTTTCGGTTTCAGAGAAGCATATTTTAAAGATTTTCCCTATATAAGCCTATGTAAAACCAAAGGCCCCTGGGGTGGGAGCATTTTTAGCCCCCAGGGCTATAATTTGAACAATCTTGGTAGAGGTCCACTAGATGAAGCTTCACACTAAATATCAAAGATCTGAGCCTTGCAGTTTCAGAGTAGAAATTTTTTAAAGATTTTCCCTGCAAAAGCCTATGTAAAACAAAAGGCCCCCAAGGCGGGAGCCTTTTTGGCTCTGGGGCTTTAATTTGAACAATCTTGGTAGAGGTCCACTAGCTGAAGCTTCACACCAAATATCAAAGACCTGGGCCTTGCGGTTTCAGAGAAGAAGATTTTTAAAGCTTTTCCCTGTATAAGCCTATGTAAAACCAAAGACCCCCGGGGTGGGGGAATTTTCAGCCCCAGCACTATAATTTGAACATTCGTGGTAGAGGTCCACTGGGTGAAACTTCACACCAAATATCAAAGACCTGGGCCTTGTGGTTTTAGAGAAGAAGATTTTTAAAGATTTTCCCTATACAAGCCTATGTAAACCCAAAGGCCCCCGGGGCAGGGGCATTTCTGGCCCAAGGGCCATAATTTGAACAACCTTGGTAGAGGTCCACCAGATGAAGCTTTATACCAAATATTGAAGACCTGGGCCTTTCGGTTTCAGAGAAGAATATTTTAAAGATTTTCCCTATATAAGCCTATGTAAAACCAAAGGCCCCTGGGGCGGGGGCATTTTTAGCCCCTAGGGCTATAATTTGAACAGTCTTGGTAGAGGTCCACTAGATGAAGCTTCACACTAAATATCAAAGATCTGAGCCTTGCAGTTTCAGAGAAGAAGATTTTTAAAGATTTTCCCTGTATAAGCCTATGTAAAACCAAAGGCCCCCGGGGCGGGGGCATTTTTGTCCCTTTGGCTATAATTTGAACAATCTTGGTAGAGGTCCACTAGGTGAAGCTTCACACCAAATATCAAAGACCTGGGCCTTGTGGTTTTAGAGAAGAAGATTTTTAAAGATTTTCCCTATACAAGCCTAAGTAAACCCAAAGGCCCCCGGGGCAGGGGCATTTCTGGCCCAAGGGCCATAATTTGAACAACCTTGGTAGAGGTCCACCAGATGAAGCTTTATACCAAATATTGAAGACCTGGGCCTTTCGGTTTCAGAGAAGAATATTTTAAAGATTTTCCCTATATAAGCCTATGTAAAACCAAAGGCCCCTGGGGCGGGGGCATTTTAAGCCCCTAGGGCTATAATTTGAACAGTCTTGGTAGAGGTCCACTAGATGAAGCTTCACACTAAATATCAAAGATCTGAGCCTTGCAGTTTCAGAGAAGAAGATTTTTAAAGATTTTCCCTGTATAAGCCTATGTAAAACCAAAGGCCCCCGGGGCGGGGGCATTTTTGGCCCTTTGGCTATAATTTGAACAATCTTGGTAGAGGTCCACTAGGTGAAGCTTCACACCAAATATCAAAGACCTGGGCCTTGTGGTTTCAGAGAAGAAGATTTTTTAAGATTTTCCCTATATAAGCCTATGTAAACCCAAAGGCCCCCGGGGCGGGGGCATTTCTGGCCCAAGGGCCATAATTTGAACAATCTTGGTAGAGGTCCACTAGATGAAGCTTCATACCAAATATCGAAGACCTGGGCCTTTCGGTTTCAGAGAAGAAGATTTTTAAAGTTTACATTTTAAAAATCTATTTTTAACTCCTGTGACCTAGATGTGCAATGGACCGGAACCATTTGAACAACTTTGAAAGGGGACCACCTAAGGATCATTTCTGTAAAGTTTGGTTAAAATCTGATCAGTGGTTTAGGAGGAGATGTCATTTGAAGAAAAAGTTTACGCACGCACACACGGACGCCGGACAAAAAGTGATCCCAAAAGCTCACCTCGTCACTACGTGACTGGTGAGCTAAAAAATATGGGGCCAATTGTTTAAAACTAATGATGTTGTTAGTTAACATTTTGTTAAAACTGATCATTGAATATGGCAAATATACATATATTTTTGCAGAAAAAATGTGAGCAGCTTTTGCATATGCAAAAGCTGCTCACATATTTTCAGCAAAAATACCAAATGTTTTGTTAAAGCTGATCATTGAATATGGCAAATATAAAAATATTTTTGCAGAAAAAAAGTGAGCTGCTTTTGCATATGCAAAAGCTGCTCGCATGTTTTCAGCAAAAATACCAAAAGTTTTGTTAAAACTGATCACTGAATATGGCAAATATACAAATATTTTTGCAGAAAAAATGTGAGCAAAAGCTGCTCACATGTTTTCAGCAAAAATACCAAATTTTTTAATAATGTAAATAATAACAATATGACTACCACAAGCTTATTAAGCTAGTGATGCTTTGAACTGGGCACTGGTGTAAGACCTAGAGTTGAAACAAGAAATCAACTACCCTACAGCAGAATAGCATTTTTGACTTCAATACAGTCCAGTCAAATGGGGAGAAACCTTGTTTATTTTGACATCACTCTATAATCATGTGATACCATGTGAGTTAATGTATTCATTGAAGTATGAACAATGTACTTCTTAACAGTTACAGAGTGGGCCCAAACCCACTGGGGCTTGAAAAAACTAGAAATGCATCCATAGGACACGGATGCCCCCGCCTGAAATATGTCTATGTTCGTATTCATCTATAGAAAGTTATTGACCGTGTTTAAGTTTTGGACCCTTTTTATGGCATTTGACCTCTAAGTATGACCTTGACCTTGGAGGTACGCATCTGGGTTTGCACGTGACACATTGTCTCATGATGGTTAACATTTCTTCAAAATAATTTCAAAATGCATCCAGAAATAAGTAAGTTATTGGCTGCGTTTAAGTTTCGGACCCTTCATTTGACCTTTCACCTCTAAGTATGACCTTGACCTTGGAGGTACGGACCTGGGTTAAGCATGTAACACATCGTCTCATGATGGTTAACATTTCTTCAAAGTAATTTAAAAATCCATCCAGAAATAAGAAAGTTATTGACTGCGTTTAAGTTTCGGACCCTTTTTTTGACTTTTGACCTCTAAGTATGACCTTGACCTTGGAGGTACGGACCTGGGTTTTGCATGTGACTCATCGTCTCATGATGGTTAACATTTCTACAAAGTAATTTCAAAATCCATCCAGAAATAAGAAAGTTATTGACTGCGTTTAAGTTTCGGACCCTTTTTTTGACCTTTGACCTCTAAGTTTGACCTTGACCTTGGAGGTATGGACCCGGGTTTTGCACGTGACACGTCGTCTCTTGATGGTTAACATTTCTGCCGAGTAATTTTAAAATCCATCAAGAAATAAAGAAGTTATTGACCGCGTTTAAGTTTCGGACGCATGGACGGACAGGGGCAACGCTATATGCCCTTTCCACCATTCTTCGAATGGCGGGGGCATAATAAATGGGTTGCATGATGATTCCATGCAGAGCTGAATCCGACCCCCATAGGAGTACTGGTAAACCGCTTAGAGGATCTAAGCCTGCCCAGGCAAAGCAGTGCGAGACGGACTTACCATGATTATAAACCCTCTTGGTTTCATTGGGTGACAGGGGTTGAGATGTCATTTCATCTCCATGTCGGGTAAAAGTCCCACAAAATTGGAAGCAACATCTACAAAATGACCTATATAGTGTTGACGGGGACGTTAAACATCAAATCAAACAAACAAAACTGTTAAACAGTTAAAGGGAATAGATATACCTTCAGGGGAGGCAACTCCTTCAAAAGTATTTTTGTCTCCCATGTCAATAGTGGTCAACTCCTAAAGGAAAGAATTTGCTCCTGAGAAGCAAATCCTTTTTTAAAGAGTAGACCCCTTTTTTTGTGGGGCCGGGCTTATAGAAAAGCGAACAGGAAGTTTTAAGAGTTCTCTCTCTATGAACTAGAAATGCGTCCATAGGACACGGATACCCCTCGCCTGAAAATATGTCTATGTTCGTATTCAGCCATAGAAAGTTATTGACCTTGTTTAAGTTTTGGACCCTTTTTTTCACATTTGACCTCTAAGTATGACCTTGACCTTGGAGGTAAGGACCTTGGTTTTGTGTGAGGCAGATTGTCTCATGATGGCCAACATTTCTGCCATGTAATTTCATAATCCATACAGAGATAAGAAAGTTATTGCCTGCATTTAAGTTTTGAACCATTTTTTTACCTTTGACCTCTAAGTATGACCTTCACCTTGGAGATACGGATCTGGGTTTGCACGTGACACATCATCTCATGATGTTTAACATTTCTTCAAAGTAATTTCAAAATCAATCCAGAAATAAGTAAGTTAATGACTGCGTTTAAGTTTCGGACCCTTTTTTTACCTTTGACCTCTAAGTATGACCTTGACCTTGGAGGTACGGACCTGGGTTTTGCACATGACACATTGTCTCATGATGGTTAATGTTTCTACAAAGTAATTTCAAAATCCATCCAGAAATAAGACAGGTATTGACTGCGTTTAAGTTTCGGACCCTTTTTTTTTTACCTTTGACCTCTAAGTCTGACCTTGACCTTGGAGGTACGGACCTGGATTTTGCTTGCGACATGTCGTCTCATGATGGTTAACATTTCTGCCAAGTAATTTTAAAATCCATCAAGAAATAAGGAAGTTATTGACCGCGTTTCAAGTTTCGGACGCATGAACGGACGGACGGACAGGGGCAACGCTATATGCCCTTTCCACCATTCTTCGAATGGCGGGGGCATAAAAATGGCGGAAAAATCTTCCAGGTGTTCCCATTCCCCTTAACTATAGGGGTTTTAGTGTAAATGGACTGAGAATGGAAATATGTCAGCCTGGATACAAACCTCTGTCATCTTAACTTTACAGCAACTCACAATCTCCTGCATCTGTTCTCGTTCAGCTACGATCCTTGCTTCATCGTCTCTCAGTGCTACTAGTCGCAGCTCCAAATCTGACCTCTGACCTGACAGTTCAAGCCCTTTAGCTTTCAGTGTTCGATGTAGCGACAACACTGCTTCTTCTGCAAGTTTCACTTTAGTGAACCCGGATGACATCTTTTCTTCCAGTTTGGCCTATATGAAGAGATAGAGGTTCTTGCACAAGTGGTCATTTCATATGAAGTTTTTATGCCCCTGGAATCGAGATTGGGGGGGGGGGGGGCATATAGATTTTGGACTGACTGTCTGTCTGTTTGTCTGTCTACAAAACCTTAACATTAGCCATAACTTTTGAATGGTAATAGAGGTAGGTTTCAAATTTCCCAAGTTTAAACCTAATCACAAGACCTTTCCAGTGGTACCATAATTTTTTATCATGTGACCTTGACATTTGACCTACTTTTTCAAAATTTTAACATTGGCAACACTGGGCATAACTTGTGAATGGGGCTGTCCGGAGGCATCACTGTTTCACAAACACATCTTGTTTAAACGAGACTTTGGCTTGTTTAATAAATTTCATACTCGTGTAAGATTCTGTTTATCGTATTACGATCTTAAATTAGATTTAATCAACAAAGAAGTTCAAAAGAAAACAGGATTGTCATGGACGACGTCATGATGTTACTCACCAGTAACCATGTGTTATTACACTTGCGGTCATATGAATTTTATTACATTACATTATCCACTAAATATCAGTATATGAGCCCCGCCAAGCGAATTTGTGTCTTCGAGCATTCCGTCATGACAAATTATAACTGCGCATGCCCAGCCATTCAGAGGGGCCAGAGATATGGCTTTCTGGCTGAAGGTTCCTCTTGATTCACTGCTTGTATGAGCGAGCAGCGAAGGTTCTGGCGAGACTGCACCTTCGCTGCTCGCATAGACGATAAGTACCAAAATCGCTTGACGGGACCCATATGATAAAAATAAATACAGGGAAACATCAATGGCTCAAACACCTTCGGAACAATGAAAAGTTTGAGACAAGGATAATGTGAACCACTGAAGGTTAATCATATGTCATGTCAGGAGGAAAATTGGAGATAATGTAAGGATATCTTTCAATTTTCTTTAAAATAATACGAGGACTGTTCAAATATAAATGCAAGTAGAACGTTTTCTCATGCACTAATGCGAAAATCACCTGGAAATAAATATCACAGCGTAGAAAAACATTTTACCTATACATTGATACAAAACCTGTTAAAATCCGTCCACTTTAGCCATGTATATCGTTCGATAAACACTGTCTACTCTTGTATACTAATACAAAACATGGTTGGAAGAATGTCAGAGTACGCCGTTGAAATACGGTCCTATATTAAGAATCGTTGTATTCTTGGTATACGGTGCAAAGACATTTTTGATGATATATGTTCGGTTTATGGGCATAATGAAATGTCTTTTCCGACAGTTTTTCGTTGGTTTAAGAAATTCAGCTGTGGGCTAGGCTCAACAGAAGATGCACCACATGATCGTCGGCCGAAAAGAGCAACATCTGCCAAGATGGTTGCTAGAGTGAAAGAAATAGTTGCTACCGATGCACGATACACCACTAGACAAATAGCTAGTATGGTTGGCATCTTATTAGGAGCAGCTCATACAATTCTGAAACGGGATTTGAAAATGAGAAAGATCTGTGCTAGATGGATTCCCCATCTGTTGACAGATGAGCAGAAAAAGACACGCGTTCAGTGCGCCAAGAAGTTACTTAAAAAGTTTCCAAATTACAATGCACGGTTTTTCCCTAATGTCCTCACAGGTGACGAGACATTGGTTCACTTTTTTGAGCCAAAACGAAAGATTCAGAACAAAATATGGGCAACAAATTATTGCAAAAGACCATGCATTGCAAAGCGGACCATGAGCGTCAAGAAGGTAATGTATGCCATATTCTTTTCAAATCAGGGCCCTGCTATTCAGGTTGCTGTGCCTAAAGGCAAATCTGTAAATGCAAAGTTTTACAAGAATAAAGTTCTTCGAAAATTGAAGGAATATTTCAAAGAACGAAGACCCGCAACAGGTTTGGCCAATGTAAGATATGCGTCATCGCACAAGGCATTCATTGCGCAAGACTAGCTGAAGCAGGAAAAGGTTGTTGAACTCCCTCACCCGCCGTATTCCCCTGACCTTGCCCCGTATGACTTTGTTTTGTTCCCGCGGCTGAAAAAATACCTTTCTGGTCGAAAATTTGTACAGCGCAAACACCTCGGTTCTGCAATATTCCAGTGCCTTCATAGTATACCTCGAAAAGACTACCAAAATGCATTCAATGATTGGATCAGAAGACTGAAAGTTTGTATATCTGTTAAAGGGGAATACTTTGAGGGGACAAAATAAATTTTTCATCGAAATCTATCACGGAATCATTTTTATATGCTTAGTTGCATTCATATTTGAACAGTCCTCATAGTATGTTGTGTGTACTCATTAGAATTGCCTCAATGAGGTGATTCTAATGAGTACATACTGCATACATATTCATTTTTTTTTTTCATTTTACAGCCCTTTCAAGCTTATTTCACTTATTATGAGTCAGCTATTAATCAGAGGTGGGCAAAAACCAGTTACATGAGAGAAACCACCTGACCTTCCATTGTAGAAATTTCCATCTAACATGTGACCAGACATCAGGCTTGAACTACCAGGGGTGAGAGACCTACTGCTTAAGAGACTGTGCTTTCATCAATTAGGCCACACAGACCTGTCAATATTTTCAAAAATAAAATAGAAAAAAAATATCCTTTACTAGACAAAAAATATTTGTTACCTCGAACTAATGCAAGAACTTTCTAGGGACTCAAGAACGACATTATATGTCAGTATGATTTGGGTAGACAGGATTTTTATTTAGGTTTAGTAAATTAAATGCATAGCTTATAGGTTTATAACCACAACTGCATCAGGGAGTTGACTCTTTGGCTCAGTGGTTAGAGCAGTGGAATTTCACTCAAGCGACCCAGGTTCTAATTCCAGCATAGGCAGGGTTATTCTCCAGATATGCTTCTTTCCTTTGTTATGGCTTTCATGTCATAAGATGGGGGCTCTTCTAGGATCAGACTTTATTTTTCGTAAAATGGCTTCTCCTCTCTTGAAGAGGGGCTGTGTTATGGACCGCGTTGCCTGCCTCCAATTATCTACCTTGGTAGATTAACCCTTGTCCTGCTGAACATTTAAATATGCCATGCCCACTACCAATTATCAACCAATCAGATAACTTGATGCAAATTATTGCAAAAAATTCACAATTGGAACAACAAACAATGTAGATCCTGATCAGATGGCTTCTTCAGAAGCCATCTGATCTGGATCTACATTGTTTGAAAGATATGACATATCCGGGCTCAGCAGGACAAGGGTTAAATGCATAGCTTATAGGTTTATAACCACTCTCTGACAACTGGGTCAGGGAGTCGACTCTTTGGCTCAGTGGTTACAGTAGTGGACTTCCACCCGAGTGGCCCTAGTACGAATCCCAACATATAGTTGGCCATCCAATCCCAAAAAAAGATTGATATTTTTACTTTTGATGGCAAAATTGAGTAGAGTACAGTGATTTATCTACCTCTGCGTCATGCGTAGATTACGCAAATTTTCCCGGCGTGACGCAAAAAAAATCCCGACATGCGTATGCCTGACGCAACGTTTTTTTCGCGCCGGTGCTTTCTTAAGTACCGGTTTTTAAACGTCTCGAGAATTTCCGGTCGTTTCCGTTTAGGCCAAAATAAAAAATACCTGTGTTTCCGATAACCCGACCGACCCTAATATTTTACCGCCAACCCTAATCTTTTTTTCCCGGTTTCCGCGGCCGCAAAAATCATTTTGGGCACTTTCGGTTCATTTCGGTAATTTCGGATAACTTCGCAGCGTGGCTGGCCGTAAGGATGGCAACAGAATGTAACGGACTAACATAGCCAACGGCTACCGCTGAACGACTACTATCTGCGATCAAATTACTTTCCTTTGAAGTCTATTGTGACAATAAGAATTATCCGAAACTTATTTTCACACCTGCTGCGGCAGTTAGACATATGTACGATGTTGTTAGTCGACGCTTCGATAATCATAAATAACGCAGGCTGATGTGCAGGCTGACCCGTGTCTTTTCTGGTCGCACATGTTTTCAAGAGTTCGTCGTATTTCCCGCCATCATTTTAGCATGTGCTGCTGTTGCAGTCAGGGCAAATTTTCCCGCGGTTTTTGCATGCACTTGAAGGAAAAACAAATCTGTGCGGCTGGTGAAACGCAGATCAGCTTGCGCAGTCTGATCAACATTTGCTCTTTACACACACCTTCTATGGCCTCGAGCATTTCAAAAGACTAGCAAGTAAAGAATTTGGCCACATTGGCTAGATTCACAGGCTGACCTGATTCTTCGTTAGAGGAAAACTTTTTTAGCTGTGCGCCGGCTCATTTGCATGTAAATATATAATATATATTATAAATATAAAGTTTCTTATATTATAAGAAAATTTTAACTTCTTGTATATATGGAGCATCTTCTGTGTTCGCGTAAGCCAATGAGTGCTAGGGTCAGACTGTTCAACTCTTCCTTAGAAAATGCCTCCCGAGTTATGAACTGAATCCGCAGACTGATCAGTCTTTACTGTACAAAAGAATTCAATGATAAGGGTGCCGACAGCGAAGAAACTGATCAGGCTGCTGACATGGACAGCCTATTCATGAGAAAGAAACACTCCCCACACCCCCCCCCCCCCCCCCCCCCCCCCCAAAAAAAAGAAGAAAAAAAAAGAAGATAAAATTAATTACATGTAGATTTTAAGCACCACTGCATTTTTATGCTGAAATTAGCCCATGGGCTGTTGTTTTGGCAAAAAGAAAATCTTGGTACTGGCCATAATAAGCCGACACTTTTGATCTTTGCAAGCTCATGTTTATCATGCGTTTCAAAGGACACCTGCTAACAACCATATTACGCACTTAAAAGTTGGACAGAAATAACAAACTTGATAGGTACATCAATCTTTGAATACATAAACATGTTAGTATGCCTGGGAAAATATGGCGTGATATTTCACTAGCATTTTTATACCCAGACCAAAAAGGAGGATATAGCAGTCAGCCTGGCATCTGTCTGTCCATCCGTCCGTCTGCAGTCACTCCCTCGTCCTTGTGACATGCCTTGCCATAACTCCTATACCCTTTGAAATATATTGATGGTACTTGTTATAGTTGTACATGAGGTCAAGAAGACATGTCATGAGCAAGAACCATAACTCTGGGTGCACAGGTATTTTGGTTATCTCCCCTACAATACTTACCTTGTAATTGCCAAAACTCCCAAACCCCTTGAGATATATTGATTTAACTTGGCACAGTTGTACTCAAGGTTACTAAAGTCTGTTATGTGCAAGAACCACAACTGTAGGTGTCATGGTATTTCAGTTAACTCCCCTGACAATATAATCTTGTGATTGCATTAACTGCAATACGCTTATAGTTTGAGATATATTGATGGGACTTGATAAGATACAACTTGTGTACTGGCCCCCACCCATCGGGGCTTGAAGAAATAGATAGTCTGCATGATGCTTCTACGCAGAGCAGAAACCAACTCAAATTGTTCTTATTATTTATTACTTTATGTAAAACACAATTTAGTCCAGAAAAGACTTTTAAACCAGATCAGGCTCCTCAAATGAAACAATGTTTAACCTTTAGCCTGCTGTTGGTGACAAGCCCTATCTTTGCAACCAGTGTAGCTCTAGATCAGATAGCCATCTGATCAGGATCTACACTGTTTGACATTCAGTTTATGCATCAAGTAATCTGATTGATTCACTGATTGATTCAAAGTCACAAATGGATGTGGCTTAATTGAATATTCAGCAGGTTAAAGGTTAAGAGTAATCAGTAACCACGTGAATTTAGTTTTAGATATATGAATTTATAAAAACCTATGTAGATCTCATCATACTGTTTCTTTTGTAGCAGATTTTTGTCATCAGATAAAACCTCTTGCAAAAGAAAAAGTGATATTTTATACATTTGTTCTACATCTAAAACCCCCATTGCTTACTTTATTATGGTAGACACCTATTTTCATACTTGTCTCTGTCCCGATAAATTTGACTCACTATTTTGAAATTTGACTCAGTGTTTTGGAGTGAGTAAGTCAGTTTGACTCAGCCAGGCCAAAAGGTAGATAAATCACTGAGAGTATGGCACCCATGCTAAATGTAATCCTTGATGTGTGTCAACAATCATAGGGGTGGATGCCACGTCTGGAAATGCGTCTGGGGCTCAGAAGTAGGTCAAAGGTCAAATGAGTGCAAAATAAACATAAAACTACTCATAACTCTCTTTTAACACATATTTGGGGAAATTGTTTGCTTAAAATCATCACAAAACTATTCAGGTGCAGTGAACAATGAAAAATTATTTTAAATGTACCCTCAAAGTATGTCAGTCTTATAGGTCAGGGGTCATTTAAGTGCAAAACTCGTGAAAAATTGATGTTTTCTGATCAAATTTTGTCATATTCAGTATAAAGATGTGTTAATGACCAGTATTTATTATCAAAATATTAACAAGAGGTCCATGATGGACCTAATTCGCTCACCTGAGTCAAGTTGTATTATCTTTTGATGATGTTTTTATTTTTGTCTATGTGCTATTTGTTCAATGTAGCAGAACCATTTAAGAACTTAGTTGGAGATTTTGTAAAATTTTTCTTAAATTCAGTCACTGTGTTCAAAGGATGTGGATTCTCGGCATCCAAAACGCCTCAAGTGTGGAGAAGCTTGGGACTGAACCCATGAAACTTGGTTTATTAGGCAAGTAGTTTAACCATTTCACCATAGAAGCTTCTAACACTAATTTTCTGATAACATGAAATTGTGTTAGTTTGCACTGGAGTTTTTGTATTTGAATATAAATGACGTTAAGTTTTGTTTTTGGAAATAATGACATTAGATTTTTGAGCATAAACACTTCAGTTTGTTTTGAGTCCTACTGATATTATGCAAGCAGTGCCAGAGCTATGTATAATAGTCTTATCTTCAACTGCCTGTTGATATTTTGACAGGTCTAAAACCTTGTTGTTTTTATATAAATGTACAATTTCAAAGAGAGATTAAGATGTTTCTGTTTAACCCTTCAGAATTATCTTCTGCTTTGTGTTGGCTGGTTACTTTAAAGTCATTATTGCAAACAGTGTGGATCCAGATCAGACTGGTCCTCTTATGCCCTTTTTGTTTAAATTGAGATTTAACGTCCCAGTCAACACTATTTAGGTCATTTTAAAGATGCTGTATCCAATTTTGTTGGAATTTTACCCTACACTGAGAAGACATCTCAAGCCCTGCCACCAAAAGAAAGCAATATAGTTCATGTGCATAGATGATCCAAATTGCACCACCTTGCCCGGGCAGGCTAGACCTAAAATAATAATATCCAACAACCATTGCATTCAGCAAGGGAAACCATTTTAGCAGCTTTGGTAAAAGGTCACCCAAGGAACATTTCAGTAAAATTATTTCGAAATTTAGCCACTGGCCTAGGAAAAGCTGTCATCTAAAGGCCTTTTCTATTTTTAACTCTGGTGGCCATTTTGTTCATTGGAATAAAACCATTTTCACAAGTTTGGATGAGGGTCACCCTAGGAACATTTCTGCAAAAGTATGGCAGCCATTTTGTTCAGCAAAGCAGAATGTTTTAGTAATTTTGGTGGAGGGTCAGCCAAGGACTGCCTCTGTGAAATTATTTCGAAATCAGGACATTGGCCTAGGAGGAGATGTTGTTTATAGGTTTTCTATTTTTAGCTCTGGTGGCCATTTTGTTCAGCGAAGTAGAACCATTTTAGCAATTTTGGTAGAGGGTCACCCGAGGAACATTTCTGTAAAATGATTTTGAAATCGGGCCATTGGCTTAGGAGCAGATATCGTTTTAAGGTTCTTCTTATTTTATATCTGGTGGCCATTTTGTTCAGCAGAGCAAAAACATTTTAGCAATTTTGGTAGAGGGTCACCCAAGGAACATTTCTGTGAAATTATTTTTAAATTAAGGCATTGGCCTAGGAGGAGATGTCGTTTAAAAGTTTTTCTATTTTTAGCTCTGGCGGCCATTTTGTTCAGCCATGCAGAACCATTTTAGCAATTTTGGTAGAGGGTCACCCGAGGAACATTTCTGTAAAATGATTTTGAAATCCGGCCACTGGCTTAGGAAGAGATATCTTTTTAAGGTTTTTCTTTTTTTAGATGAGGCAGCCATTTTGTTCAGCAGAGCGGAACCATTTTAGCAATTTTGGTAGAGGGTCACCCAAGGAACATTTCTGTGAAATTATTTTGAAATCGGGACATTGGCCTAGGAGGAGATGTCGTTTAAATGTTTTTCTATTTTTAGCTCTGGCAGCCATTTTTGTTCAGCAGAGCAGAACCATTTTAGCAATTTTGGTAGAGGGTCACCAGAGGAACATTTCTGTGAAATGATTTTTAAATCCGGCCATTTGCCTGGGAGGAGATGTCGTTTTAAGGTTTTTCTATTTTTAGATGTGGAGGCCATTTTGTTCAGCAGAGCGGAACCATTTTAGCAATTTTGGTAGAGCGTCACCCAAGGAACATTTCTGTGAAATTATTTTGAAATCGGGCCATTTGCCTAGGAGGAGATGTGATTTGAAGGTTTTTCTATTTTTAGCTCTGGCAGCCATTTTGTTCAGCCATGCAGAACCATTTTAGCAATTTTGGTAGAGGGTCACCCGAGGAACATTTCTGTGAAATGATTTCGAAATCAGGCCATTGGCTTAGGAGGAGATATATTTTTAAAGTTTTTCTATTTTTAGATGTGGTGGCCATTTTGTTCAGCAGAGCGGAACCATTTTAGCAATTTTCGTAGAGGGTCACCTAAGGAACATTTCCGTGAAATTATTTTGAAATCGGGACATTGGCCTAGGAGGAGATGCCGTTTAAAGGTTTTTCTATTTTTAGCTCTGGTGGCCATTTTGTTCAGCGGAGTGGAACCATTTTAGCAATTTTGGTAGAGGGTCACCAGAGGAACATTTCTGTGAAATGATTTTGAAATCCGGCCATTTGCCTAGGAGAAGATGTGGTTTTAAGGTTTTTCTATTTTTAGATGTGGCGGCCATTTTGTTCAGCAGAGCGGAACCATTTTAGCAATTTTGGTAGAGCGTCACCCAAGGAACATTTCTGTGAAATTATTTTGAAATCGGGACATTGGCCTAGGAGGAGATGTCGTTTAAAGGTTTTTCTATTTTTAGCTCTGGCAGCCATTTTGTTCAGCGGAGCAGAACCATTTTAGCAATTTTGGTAGAGGGTCACCCGAGGAACATTTCTGTGAAATGATTTTGAAATCCAGCCATTTGCCTAGGAGGAGATGTCGTTTTAAGTTTTTTTTCTATTTTTAGATGTGGCGGCCATTTTGATCAGCAGAGCGGAACCATTTTAGCAATTTTGGTAGAGGGTCACCCAAGGAACATTTCTGTGAAATTATTTTGAAATCGGGACATTGGCCTAGGAGGAGATGTCGTTTAAAGGTTTTTCTATTTTTAGCTCTGGCAGCCATTTTGTTCAGCGGAGGAGAACCATTTTAGCAATTTTGGCAGAGGGTCACCCGAGGAACATTTCTGTGAAATGATTTTGAAATCCGGCCATTTGCCTAGGAGGAGATGTCATTTAAAGAAATTGTTGACGCACAGACGGACGGACGGACGGACGGACAGACGGACGACGGACGACGGACAAAAAGCGATCCCAATAGCTCACCTTGAGCACTTCGTGCTCAGGTGAGCTAAAAATACATTTTTTACGTTTATTTGATTAGAAAATCTGCCCGAGAACGTGGATATGGGTTAAATAGGATAAAAAGGGATACTAATGTTACAGACTTGAATCATTGATGATCCACGATATTGATATAGCACTGGATTCTTTCTTTGTGACTTTGTTTCTACCATGGGTCTGAAACATTGCCTTTGCGCACCTAAGTCAAAGCGCGACTTCCGGTAAGCTATCCTGTCCGTTGACAGGTCTTTTTAGTCAGTCCCCACCCCAGCTGACTGAACCGGGTCGCCAGGCCGGTTTTAATCATGATTTATCTTTTACAACACAGACAGTCATTGTTAAAACAGCAAAGGCGATTTAAAATGATTTACAAGCATTAAACTGTTCCTCTATTATGAGACGGACCAATTTTAACACATTTCTTTGTATAAGATAACTAGACATCAAACTTTAACCTTACCCCTTTAATTAAAATGTCGCATCTCGGATAATTGGCAATAGATAAACCAATTGACAAACTTTATGCGTGACTAAGCAGATGCAAAAAAGATTGATATTTTTACTTTTGATGACAAAATTGAGTAGCGTATAGCACCCATGCTAAATGATGTGTGTCAACAATCATAGGTGTGGGTGCCACGTCTGAAAATGCGTCCGAGGCTCAGAAGTAGGTCAAAGGTCAAATGAGTGCAAAATAAACATGAAATTACTCATAACTCTCTTTTAAGGTATATTTGGGGAAAGTGCTTGCTTAAAATCACCATAAAACTATTCAGGTGCAGTGAACAATGGAAAATTATTTTAAATGTGCCCTCAAAGTATGTCAGTCTTATAGGCCAGGGGTCATTTAAGAACAAAACTGGTGAAATATGGATGTTTGCTGGTCACATTTTGTCATATCTAGCATAAGGCTGTGTTGATGACAAGTATTTATCATAAAAAAAAAATAAAAATACATTTGTTACGTGTATTTGATTGTAAAAGACAGATTTGAATTCCATAAGTTGGTATCAAAGATGGCTGTAGGACAGTTATTCACTTTTCTTATAAAATAGAAGTGAATGCAATGATCAGGAATAAATTCAATTAATCCACAGCTCCCATCAATGACACCAGAGGGAAAGAAACACAAAAATGAAATAAATAGACCCGAATTGAAACATCAATAGCGGAAAGCCAAAAGGACAGTTACTTTCCCACAAAATGGCCAATTGGCTATCCAAAACAAAAAATTATATTAAAGCAATACACGCACTCAAAAACAAACGAAAAACAGAAGAACGGCCTTGGAATGGTCAGTGGAACGAATTCAACTGACAGGGGAGGGGGGGGGGGATTATGCAGCTGCAATCCTCGCCCTTACTTCCGTCGCGATTTAGACAAATATTTTGTTCCGTCCGCATGAAGGCCTAACACATCAGTGCAACATCTCCAAGAACACAAAAATCAAACAACCAGAGATGAAACAACGGTGAGGACTGTACAGCAAGAAACCACTGAAATGCTGGAGCAAAACAAAACCAACAGTTAGACTCCGATGGACCCGACCAGAGACAGAGCATCAGGCACATACCAACAATACATAAAATTAAATTCTTTCTAATTGTCAGTAAGTCTTTACGCTGGACCCGTCATAGAATCTGAGGCCTGCCAAGGCAAAGTTGTGCGAGTCGGACCGTGCATGCATATAAACCCTGCATTAGTTTCATTGGGCGGCAGGGCTTGAGACTCCATTTCATCTCGCCCTTACTTCCGTCGCGATTTAGACAAATATTTTGTTCCGTCCGCATGAAGGCCTAACACATCAGTGCAACATCTCCAAGAACACAAAAATCAAACAACCAGAGATGAAACAACGGTGAGGACTGTACAGCAAGAAACCACTGAAATGCTGGAGCAAAACAAAACCAACAGTTAGACTCCGATGGACCCGACCAGAGACAGAGCATCAGGCACATACCAACAATACATAAAATTAAATTCTTTCTAATTGTCAGTAAGTCTTTACGCTGGAACCGTCATAGAATCTGAGGCCTGCCAAGGCAAAGTTGTGCGAGTCGGACCGTGCATGCATATAAACCCTGCATTAGTTTCATTGGGCGGCAGGGCTTGAGACTCCATTTCATCTCAATGTCGGGCAAAGTCCCACAAAATTGGAAGCAACATAGAATCTGAGGCCTGACCAACCTACGTACAACAAAAGGGGGAAGCAAAGTTGCTAATCGTGATTGGGTTAAATCCCATGCATAAATTCTGTCGAATGACATTTATGTTGCACCCAATCGGGGCTTGAAGAAATAGATGAGCTGCATGGTGCTTCCACGCAGAGCTGAAACCGCCCGCACACGAATACTGGTAAATGGCTTAGAGGACCTGAGCCTGCCCTGGCAAAGCGGTGCGAGTCAGACCGTCCACGCTTATAAACCCTATTGGTTTCATTGGGCGACAAGGCTTTTCATCTCGATCTGT
This sequence comes from Lucinisca nassula, assembly GCA_963580285.1. Taxonomy (NCBI): domain Eukaryota; kingdom Metazoa; phylum Mollusca; class Bivalvia; order Lucinida; family Lucinidae; genus Lucinisca; species Lucinisca nassula. The sequence continues at coordinate 120,413,428 of OY757022.1, read as the reverse complement.
GGTTGTTTGATTGTTTGTGTTCACGGAGATGTTGCACTGATGAGTAAGGAGGCCTTCATGCTGACTGAACAAATTATCTGTCTAAATCAAAGGGCGAGGATTGTGGCCACGTAAAATCGATTTAAGCCACTCAGTGGAATTCGTTTCCGCTGACCGTTCCAAGGCGGTTCTTCTGTCGCGGTTTATTTTTGTTAAGGTTTGTCTTTGGGTGTTTGTGTCTCTTATATTATTTTAATTTTGGATAGCCTATTGGCCATTTTGTGGAAAAGTAACTGTCCTTTTGACTTTCCGCTATTGATGTTTCCATTATGTCTTTTGTTTCATGTTTTTGTTTCTTTCCCTTTGGTGTCTCTGATGGGAGCTGTGGAATGATTGTATCGATTCCTGATCATTGCCTCCACTTCTATTTTGTGTTGTCATTTCACCTCAAGCAACGTCTCCAAAATGACCTCTACAGTGTTGACGGGAACGTTAAACCTAAAAAAACCAATCCTTTTTATATCGAAGAATGGTTTTACGAAATTGGGTGCTGAAGTCATTGCAATTATATTTTTTCTGAATTTACACACTAAGTCGCTATAAAATTCGTGTTCGGATAGACCTTGTTGCACAAAAGATTAAGTCCAACATCGAGTTTGAAATTAAATCGGAATGACGTTAATAAAATTTTGAAAAGGTTTTGCATAGTTTATGATACCGATAACCCTGATTAAGAAGTTTAGCAGTTAACAATTTATTACGAGTATTGAAGTCAGTTACTTGATGAGACACTCTGGCAAATCAAATTAATTACGAAATATAAACGCCATAGGATGCCGGGCGAGGAGCATCACCGACCAACAAAGGAAAATTTACAATCTCAAATTCAAAAGCATCGCATTTGTCATAAATTTTTGCAGGAAACACACCATCTACGTGTAACAATAGACAGATGTAAATCCAAAAACGGGGCCTCGGTATCAGAAAAAAATGTTTTATTTAACTGAAGTTCTGGGGGTAAATTTGACTGATCAAACCATCGAAACAGGTATTGTCAATATTTAATAAATCATCAAAATATCTAGAAGTGGAGCTATGAAGTTAAAATGGCTTGTTATTTATATATGATTAGGTCTATCATTTAAGATTATGCGGAAGAAAGCTAGTATCAGTGATATCGGAGAAACCCCTATTTGGTTTGCATTGCATAGACTTGTCAATGTTGAAGTAAAAACACTCAATCATATGGGCGCAAACGCGAGCTGTTACCCTTTACATTGTAGTGATCTGAACGTCTCTTACTTGTAAAATACAAACTTTGAATACTGTTAAACACTTAAATTAAGTGGCCGCAAATTTTAACGCTTTTTATGAGTAGACCTTTTCGTGGATTTATATTTCGGCGGATTTGCGATTTCCAAAGAAAAAAAAATAGGTCGAATCTCCAAAGCCCTGTAGGATGACAAAAAATCATTGGAAATGATCATCAACAGCGTCATGCAGAAACTGTGGTAATTAATTAAAAGTTTTGTGTTCACCGCATGATTAACCTAATGTGCTACCTTAACAATCCAAATGTCTGTCTGGAGGTGTGTCACTTTGCTCTTATCTGATTGGTTTGCCCATCCTATTGAGCTCACAGTTAAAACCATCAATCAATTACCAATTGTATCCACAATTTTGACAATAACTCTCAAGGTGCGTTTGTTTTCATTCAGCAGCTTTGAGATGTCTTATGACTAGGACATTGTCTTTCTTTATTTCGACTTCTAAAGAAGAAACTACACTTTTTCTTTTGTCACTGATGATGTCTATGACTAACTGACACATCATATTTGTGATGTGTAGAATATATTCTCTTGCACTATTTTAAGATTTATTGGCGGATTTTTATTTTGGCGTTTTTTTCCTTGACTGCAAATAGCGCCAAAATAAAATGACCGCCAAAAATAAGTGTTTTACGGCAGCTGCACGTGGCCTTTGACGATGACCCAGTTGTGCTATTATTAGATATATCTTCATCATATACTATATCCTTCAGATATCATTATGACGTTTAGGAAAACACAGTCGATTTGGAATGTTACTTATAATAATGGATGACATGTGAAGAATCAACGTATTTTGCAAAATAAACATATTTTGCCAAATATGTACTTAAATGACCTTTGACCTACGGACGATTAGGTTGGCCATTATGCTGTTTGTATAATATTTGGGTTTTATGCTTCCTAGATAAGGAAATGGCAACCCATGTGACTTTATTTCAGTTGACCTACTAGATATCTCTTTGTACAATAAATATTGGTGCATATTTAAAGAAAATTTGTACTTAAATAACCTTTGACCCTGACCAAATTTATGATATAACTTCTTTTCTCACATATAATGCATAAGTAATATGTCCTTAGTACATTGCTGGTGTTTTAGTTAACTTTATTTGGTCTGTTTAGATAGAGAGAGGGTACAAATACCAGTATGTACAAATTATATTGTATTTTTGCACTCATTTGACCTTTGACCTAATTCTGAGGCTCAGGGACATTTTCAGAAGTGGCATCCACCCCTATCACTTTTGCAACACACTAAAGAACACAATTAGCATGGATGCCAAACTCTACTCAATTTTGCCATCAGAAGTATTTTTTCGTGGTTTGGCTGGCCAACTAATAGGTCAGGTTTTCCTTCGGATATGCTTCTTTCCTTTGACTCTTTGGCTAAGTAGTTAGAGTAGTGGACTTCCACCCCAGTGACCCTGGTTCAAACCCCTGCATAGGCGGGGTTTTCGTTCAGATATGTTTCTTTTCTTTGTTACGGCTTTCATATCATAAGATGGGGTTTCGGCCAATATTTTGCCAAAAATGGCTTTGTGCCAAAATTGGCTTCTCCCCTTTTGAAGAGGGGCTGTGTTACGGACAGCATTGCCTCCTTTCAATTTTCTACCTTGGTAGATTAAATGCATAGCTTATAGGTTTATACCACTCTCTGACAAATGCACCAGGGAGTCAACTCTTTGGCTCAGTGGTTAGAGTAGTGGACTTCCACCCAAGCAGCCCTGGTTTGAATCCCAGCATAGGTAGGGTTTTCCTTCAGATACGCTTCTTTCCTTTGTTACGACTTTCTTGTCATAAGTTTGGGGCTAGTCCGGGATCGGACTTATTTTGCCATGTCATAAGAGGATATAAGATGGATCCCAAAAATATATAAACTATGTATTTAGATAAATGAACATAAATGGTAATTTATCTATGTAGTCTATATATTTTTGTTTGGATTTGTTTAACTAACACAGCTTTAGTTTTGGACCCTAACAAAGTGCCATGAAGAGGTTGTGATTTAATGCCAAAAAAAGGGGTCCCAGTTAGGGCTGGCTAATCGGAGCTAAAAAGATAATCGATTATCATTCTTGTCATTGCGATCGATAATCGATTAGTGATCGCTAAGGTTTTTGTCATAATTTTACCTGTCTGGCTGTCTTCTGAGCAATACTCTAATCATATGTAACACTTTATCATATGTATATTTGAACAGACAGGCCTGAGCAAACAGTGTAGACCCAGATGAGACGCCGCAGAATGCGGCGTCTCATCAGGGTCTGCACTGTTTGCCACTCAGCCAGCTATTTTAGGCATAACTTTGGGTAGTAAATTGTACCTATCAAGCAATCGATTAAAAGTAAATGAGAAAAGATTATCATTTTTGTGGAATTAATCGATCGATTAATCAATTATACGATTAATCGTGTCAGCCTTAGTCCCAGTTATTGTCTCCTTTGCACAGCCCATCCTGGTCCTGCCCATTCCTCTTAATTACCTGTATTTGCTGTGATTGTTCTAAGTCTTCCAGAAGCTGTGTGTATTCTGACAGCTCTGACTGGAGTTGTTGAACAAGCTTCTGAGAGGCGAGAAAATGATCACGGTAATTGGTCTGTTCATATTCATCTTTTAGTTGTCTGATCTGTAAACAATATGCAAAGGTCTAAATGAAAATCTATTTGCGACTTAATCCATTTTATACGGGAAATCTCGAAAAAGGGTCACTTTCAAACAGTGAAGGCCCAGATCAAACGCCGCAGAATGCGGCGTCTGTCAGGGCCTTCAATGTTTGCAGAAAGTTCAATCATTTTCTAGATTTTCTGAAAATAGCTCAACCAGATGCTCCTTAATTTCGAAATAGACTCCTGCTGTAATATACAAGAGGGCCAAGATGGCCCTGAATCGCTCACCTGATTTCAAAGATGTCAAATAGTTTCTGAAAGTTCTGGTGGCCAACTTGTTCATCAGAGCAGAACAATTTTAGCTAATTCAGAAGAGGGTGACCTAGGCAACAGTCCTGTGAAGTTAAAATCAAATTGGCCCAAGAGTTAAGGAGTTGGCATTTAAATCAAATGGTTGACCGTTTTCTATTTTCGGCTCTGACGCCCATTTTTTTCATCTGAGCCAAAGGATTTTAGCTATTTTGGTAGATGATCACCTTAGCAACATTCTTATGGAGTTTGAAATTGTCCCAAGAGTTTAGGAGGAGTTGGCATTTAAAGCCAAGTGTTGATGATTTTCTATGGTTAGCTCCGGCAACCATTTTATTCATTCAAGCCAAACAAATTTAGCTAATTTGGTAGAGGGTCACCTAAGCAACATTCCTATGAAGTTTGAATGAAATTGGCCCAAGGGTATAGGAGGAGTTGCTGTTTACACGTTTCTAATTTTAGCTCTGGTGGCCATCTTGTTCATCAGAGTGGAACGATTTTAGCTATTTTGGTAGTGGATCACATTTGCAACATTCCTATGAAGATTGATCGAAACTGGCCCAAGGGTTGAGGAGGAATTGGCATATAAAGCAAATTGTTGACATTTTCTATCTTTAGCTCTGGTGGCCATTTTGCTCATCAGAGCTGAACTGTTTCAGCTATTTTGGTAGGGAGTCACCTAAGCAACATTCCTATGAAGATGGAATAAAATTGGTCCAAAGATTTTGGAGAAGTTGTCATTTAAAGATTTTTCTATTTTTAGCTCAGGTGGCCTGTTTTCTCATCCGAGTGGAATCCTTTCCGCTATTTTGGTAGACGGTCACCTGAGCAACATTCCCATGAAGTTTGACTGAAATTGGCCCATGGGTATAGGAGGATTTGTTGTTTAAAGATTTTTCTATTTTTAGCTCTGGTTGCCATCTTGTTCACCAGAGCAGAAGTTTTAGCTATTTTGGAAGAAGGCCACCTAAGCAACATTCCTATTAAGTTTGATTGAAATTGGCCACAGGGTTTAGGAGGAGTTGGCATTTAAAAGCCAGTTGTTAACATTTTTCTATTTGTATCTCTGGCAGCCATTTTACTAATCGGAGCGAAACCATTTTAGCTATTTTAGTAGTGTGTCACCTAAGCAACATTCCTGTATGAAGTTTGAATGAAATTGGCCCAAGGGTTTAGGATGAGTTGTTGTTTGAAGATTTTTCTACTTTTAGCTCTGGTGGCAATCTTGTTCATCTGAGTGGAACTGTTTTAGTTAGTTTGTTAAAGGGTCACCTAAGCAACATTCCTATGAAGTTTGACTGAAATTGGACCAGGGTTTAGGAGAAGTTGGCATTTAAAGAAAATTATTGATGTTTTTCTATTTTTCGCTCTGGTGGCCATTTTGTTCATTGGAGCGGAACCATTTTAGCTATTTTGATAGAGGGTCACCTAAGCAACATTCCTGTGAAGTTTGAATGAAATTTGCCCAAAAGGTATAGGTGTTGTCGTTTAAAGTTTTTTTTTTCTATTTTAAGCTCTGGTGACCATCTTGTTCATTTGAGCGGAAGGATTTAAGCTATATTGGTAGAGGGTCACCTAAGCAATATTCCTATGAAGTTTGATTGAAATTGGCCCAAGGGTTAACCTTTACCCTGCTGTAGGCGACAAGCCCTATCTTTGCAAACAATGTAGATCCAGAGCAGATGGCTTCTGAAGAAGCCATCTGATCAGGATCTACACAGTTTGACATTCAGTTTATGAATATGTAGAAATAAGCTGCATCAAGTAATCTGATTGGTTCAAAGTCAGAAATGAGTGTGGCTTAATTGAATATTCAGCAGGTTAAAGGTTAAGGGGTTAGCATTTTAAGCAAATTGTTGATGCCGCATGACACACGACAGATATGACCAATCACAGTAGCTCACCATGAGCACTTTGTTCTCAGGTGAGCAAATAATGGAGAGGACTCTATTCAGTACAAAATGGATTGAATAATAAAAAATTACTTCTGTCTCATGTACAGTCAAATATGTCTCATCTAGAGTCAAACCTGTGATAGCTGTCAAATCCAAATAACAGCCATCTGACTAACTTATAAAGGCCAGTAGCCCAAATCCCACGTATACAATCACTTGATTTTTTTTTTTTTTGGGGGGGGGGGGGGGGGGGGGGGGTTGACTACCAGAATATTTCACTTATTTTGAGCCAATCATTAATCAGATGTGGGAAAAAATACAAATTACCTGGAGAAAAACCACCTAATCTTCCATTGCAGAACTTGGTGTCTCAAATGTGACCCAAGCAAGGCTCAAACCCACAGCACTGAGAGATCTAATGATAGACATCACTCTTACCTGCTAGATCATGGAGGCCTGTATGCAATTACCTTTGATAAGAGCAAACTGTGAATAAAGGTAAAAAATAGACTTTCGATTTTAACCTTTATAGACAAAGTTTACTTTATGTAATTTTGACCGGAATCATTAAGGACAGATTTTAAAAGGACCTTGACCTTGGAGGTACTAACCTGGGTTTTGCAAGCGGATGGTGAACATTTCTGCGAAGAAATTTCTAAATCTATCCAGAAATAAGAAAGTTTTTGACCATGTTTAAGTTTTGGACCCTTTTTATTTTACCTTTGACCTCTAAGTACGAACTTGACCTTGACAGTATGGACCTGGGTTTTGTGGGTGACACATCGTCTATGATGTTTAACATTTCTGCAAAATAATTTCAAAATCCATCCAAAAATAAACAAGTTATTGACCACGTTTAAGTTCGGACGCACACACGAATGGATGGATAGGGGCAACAGTATATGCACATTCCACCATTCTTCAAATGGTGGCGGCATAAAAAACTAGAATTGCGTCCATAGGACTCGGATGCCCCAGCTGGAAATATGTCTATGTCCGTATTAATCCATATAAAGATATTGACTGTGTTTAAGTTTTGAACCCTTTTTTTCACTTTGGACCTCTAAGTATGACCTTGTTTGTTTTTGTTTGTTTGATTTGAGGATTAACGTCCCCGTCAACACTGTAAAGGTCATTTTGGAGACGTTGCTTCCAATTTTGTGGGACTTTTACCCGACATTGAGATGAAATGACATCTCAAGCCCTGTCGCCTAATGAAACCAATAGGGTTAATTAGCATGGACGGATGCCTCGCACTGCGTTCCTGGACAGGCTTAGATCCTCTAAGCGGTTTACCAGTACTAGTGTGCGGGCCGGATTCAGCTCTGCGTGGAAGCATCATGCAGCCCATATATTTCTTCAAGCCCCAAGTATGACCTTGACCTTGAGGGTAAGGACCTTGGTTTTGTGTGAGTCAGATTGTCTCATGATGGCCAACATTTTTGCCAAGTAATTTCAAAATCCATCCAGAAATAAGAATTGACTTCGTTTAAGTTTTGGACCCGTTTCTGACCTTTGACCCATAAGTATGACCTTGACCTTGGAGGTACGGACCTGGGTTTTGCATGTGACACATCGTCTCATGATGGTCAACATTTCTGCAAAGTAATTTCAAAATCCATCAAGAAATAAGAAAGTTATTGACCGTGTTTAAGTTTCAGACCCTTTTTTTTTTTACCTTTGACCTCTAAGTATGACCTTGACCTTGGCGGTACGGACCTAGATTTTGCATGTGACACATTGTCTCATGATGGTTAACATTTGTACAAAGTAATTATAAAAGCCATCCAGAAATAAGAAAGTTATTGACTGCGTTTAAGTTTCCGACCCTTTTTTTTACCTTTGACCTCTAGGTATGACCTTGGAGGTACGGACCTAGGTTTTGCACGTGACACATCGACTCATGATGGTTAACATTTTTGCAAAGTAATTTTAAAATCCATCCAGAAATAAGAAAGTTATTGACTTTGTTTAAGTTTCGGACCCTTTTTTAACCTCTAAGTATGACCTTGACCTTGGAGGTACGGACCTGGGTTTTGCATGTGACACATTGTCTCATGATGGTTAACATTTTTGAAAATATATCTATGTTTGTATTAATCCATAGAAAGATAATGACTGTGTTTAAGTTTTGGACCCTTTTTTCACTTTTGACCTCTAAGTATGACCTTGACCTTGACCTTGAGGGTAAGGACCTTGATTTTGTGTGAGGCAGATTGTCTCATGATGGCCAACATTTCTGCCAAGTAATTTCAAAATCCATCTAGAAATAAGAAAGTTACTGATTGCGTTTAAGTTTAGGACCCTTCTTTTGACCTCTAAGTATGGCCTTGACCTTGGAGGTACGGACCTGGGTTTTGCATGTGACACATTGCCTCATGATAGTTAACAATTCTGCAAAGTGACTTCAAAATCCATCCAGAAATAATAAATTTATTGACTGCGTTTAAGTTTCGGACAGAGGGACGGACGAACGGACGGACAGAGGCAACGCTATATGCCCTTCCACCGTTCTTCAAATGGCGCGGGCATAAAAATAAGTGGCAGGAGGAAGGTGTGGATGAAGATGATTTGAGAATAATGAATAAAGGAACAGAACAGTTACGGTCAAAGGGTCAATATAATTTCAACAGAAGGCTGTCAGGCCCAAAAGTAATGGTAGCTGATCTAAGACCTCAGTTATCATATATGTTGCTTTCTTGGGTTTTTGGCTTGCAGCGACGGCTGCAAGCCATTTAGATTGGAAAAGTGGTTCCGGATTTAGACTTCTCTTTCTATGTTATTTTGGATGCTCAGGTGTTTTTTTAAAAACAAAAATCAGAGATACAGTCAGCTTTTTCCGGTGTTCAGGTTCCCTCACCCTATAGCCCAATAGCTTTCGCATATTTTAATAGAATACAGGGTACCAGTTTAGTGAGAGATGGTCTAGTGTCAGAGCTATCGTTTCTGTGCGAAAGTTTAACTAAACACCGAAGCGAATTTATCCACTAGGCCACGATCTACTAAGCACTACCGTCAATACAGTTTACCTGACCATATTCATAAATCATCTGTGTAGCAGTCTACAATTCACTCGAAGGTCAAAACTCGATGGTTTTTTATGCCCGCGCCTATTCGGAGAATAGCGGAAGGGCATTAAGTTTTACCCCTGTCCGTCCGTCGGTCCCGACATCGTGTCCGGGCCATAACTCCTAAACCGTATGGAATATATTCAAGAAACTTCACAGCTGCATCCATCACACTGAGACGATGTGTCATGAACAAGGAAGACAACTCTTGCATTTTTGGTTTTTAGATTATCTGCCCTTGACTTAGTACCGTATAGTAAACCGTGTCCGCGCCATAACTCCTAAACCGTACGGAATATATTCATAAGACTTCACAGGTTCATTCATCACACTGAGTCGATGTGTCATGAACAAGGAAGACAACTCTTGCATTTTTGGTTTTTGGATTATCTGCCCTTGACTTAGTACTTATAGTAAACCGTGTCCGGGCCATAACTCCTAAACCGTAGGGAATATATTCATGAAACTTCACAGGTGCATTCATCACACTGAGACGATGTGTCATGAACAAGGAAGACAACTCTTGCATATTTGGTTTTTGGATTATCTGCCCTTGACTTAGTACCATATAGTAAACCGTGTCCGGGCCATAGCTCCTAAACCGTATGGAATATATTCATGAAACTTCACAAGTGCATTCATCGCACTGAGACGATGTGTCATGAACAAGGAAGACAACTCTTGCATTTTTGGTTTTTGGATTATCTGCCCTTGTCTTAGTACCATATAGCAAACCGTGTCCGGGCCATAACTCCTAAACCGTATGGAATATATTCATGAAACTTCACAGGTGCATTCATCACACTGAGACGATGTGTCATGAACAAGGAAGACAACTCTTGCATTTTTGGTTTTTGGATTATCTGCCCTTGACTTAGTACCATATAGTAAACCGTGTCCGGGCCATAACTCCTAAACCGTACGGAATATATTCATGAAACTTCACAGTTGCATTCATCACACTGAGACGATGTGTCATGCACAAGGAAGACAACTCTTGCATTTTTGGTTTTTGGATTATCTGCCCTTGTCTTAGTACCATATAGCAAACCATGTCCGGGCCATAACTCCTAAACCGTATGGAATATATATACATGAAACTTCACAGGTGCATTCATCACACTGAGTCGATGTGTCATGAACAAGGAAGACAACTCTTGCATTTTTGGTTTTTGGATTATCTGCCCTTGACTTAGTACCATATAGTAAACCGTGTCCGGGCCATAACTCCTAAACCGTACGGAATATATTCATGAAACTTCACAGTTGCATTCATCACACTGAGACGATGTGTCATGAACAAGGAAGACAACTCTTGCATTTTTGGTTTTTGGATTATCTGCCCTTGACTTAGTACCATATAGTAAACCGTGTCCGGGCCTTAACTCCTAAACCGTATGAAATATATTAATGAAACTTCACAGGTACATTCATCACACTGAGACGATGTGTCATGAATAAGGAAGACAAGTCCTGCATTTTTGGTTTTTGGATTATCTGCCACTGACTTAGTACCATATAGTAAACCGTGTCCGGGCCATAACTCCTATACCGCATGGAATATACTCATGAAACTTCACAGGTGCATTTATCACACTGAGACGATGTGTCATGAACAAGGAAAACAACTCTTGCATTTTTGGCTTTTGGATTATCTGCCCTTGACTTAGTACCATATAGTAAAGCGTGTCCTGGCCATAACTTCTAAACCGTATGGAATATATTCATGAAACTTCACAGGTGTATTCATCACACTGAGACGATGTGTCATGAACAAGAAAGACAACTCTTGCATTTTTGGTTTTTGGATTATCTGCCCTTGATGCATATATTTTATGATTGATTTGAAGTACATTTGTAATATTTTTTATGAATGGCATTTGGCGGGGGCATCCGTGTCCTATGGACACTTTTTCTAGTGTTGAAATTTTTATAGGGTAGATTCCTGACGTCAGAAGTGTTAACTAGAGTAGATCAACTGAACTGCTGCGTCTTTTTTTATCGTGTCCGATCAATATCTTTCTTATTCCTGGATTGATTTTAAAATAACTTGACAGTAATGTTAATCATCATGAGAGGATGTGTTGTGCGCAAAACCCAGGTTGGTTTCTAAAACCGAGTTATCATGTTCAAAATGATTCTTTGAGCTATGTTTTTTTCATTTCCTTGTTCTTTATAGTGTTTTAACATCAACATTTTCCTACTCCTCTGATAGCGCTGCCGGGGCGCTAGGCAGTTTCACTGACAGTTATATTGAAGGTATTGCCACCAATAAATGAACAAAATTTACGGCGTACTAACAGTCAATTGGTCCAGTTTTTATCAAGATTAAGATTCACCTTAAATAGCTTTATACTGTTTATTATTATTTAGACTTTCAGATAAAAACTGTTACCATTGGTAACATTGTTTACTTTGGTTGTCTCTTGTTTATACTATTTTTATACTTTGCTAATAAAAGATGTTAACATTTAATGTCTCTTCCTCCTTTGTCTTATACTCCCTTGTATGTATATTTGTGTCGTCACCTAACAATTACATGTTTACTGGCCACATGACATGAATGTATACTCAGTATGTATGGAAGACCGCCTCCGTGGTCCAGTGATTAAGGTCGCTGACTTGTAATCACTGGAGGGTCATGGTTTCGAGCCCCGCTACCGTCCATGATCGTTTATGTGAGAACATTTGGTAGTTTGTGTCGGATGATCGGAGTCTAGTACTGGTACTTTCCAGGAACGATGGTTAGGAAACTAGCCGCCTGTATATGACTGAAAGATTGTTGAACGGGCGTAAAACCTAGCAAAACAAACAGTATGTATGATGTGTTCTACCACATTATTGTCTCTCATAAATCTGTAAGGGACATTTATTTTGTTTTGTTTGTCCATTTCTACTTGCCAAATCGCATACCGTCCGTGCTCCATAAGTCCATTATTCCTCCTGTCTGTCTGTTAACAATGTCTTCTTCCAACTACTATTCAGATACCACTGAGCAAATTTCAATAAAACAGGGTCATCACAATGATCCCTTACTATCATAGTTGGTCAAAAGTGAGAATGTGATCATTGGGTCACATGTCAATTGGGTCACATGTCAATGCCTCAGTTACCTTAACATTGAAATATTTCTTCCAATAAATGTCAGAGTAGTGCCACATAGAAAATTGACACCTCATGGGTTTGTCCATTCCAATGTGTAGATAAACCATATATTGCCTTAGAGTACACTGCATCAAAAGTCTATGTCCCATTAACAAGAACAGTGCAACTTGCTTCCTCACCAGTACTTTCATCTACATCAACTAGTACATCCATGTGGTGGCAATATGGCTACATTTACACCAGGAACAGTACCCTTAAAACCAGGCAAGCCTTTCCTTTTAAAAGGAATCTTTATCTGAGTTTAATAGCAAAAGCACATACCTCTTCAGAATGCTGTGTTCTCAGACTGGCAACCTCAAGCTCTGTCAGTTTGATTTTGTTCTGCAACTCTGCTACCTCTGTCTTATGACTCTGAGTTTGTTCTCCTAGTGTGGCCTCCAGCTCCTCACAGCGATTAGCCATCTCCTAGTAAAAGAAAATTTTATATATAAGCCAGAGCATGACAAAATCTACAACAAGAGGACTATGATGGCCCTGGATCACTCACCTGATCCATAGAGTAACAAGTGTGCCCCGGGGAGGGCCATTATTGAGCCTAGGGTTATAATGTGCATAATGTTGAGGGAGGTCTAAAAAGGTGAAGCTTCATACCAAATATCAACAAAGGCAATAATTTGAACAATCTTGGCAAAGGTCCACTAGATGAAGCTACACACCAAATATCACAGACCAGAGCCTTGCTGTTTCAGAGAAGATATTTTTTTTAGGATATTCCCTAAATAAGCCTATGTAAAACCAAATGGCCCAGGGGCGGGGGCATTTTTGGCCTAAGGGCTATAATTTAAACAATCTTGATAAAAGTTCCACTAGATGAAGCTTCACACCAAATATCAAAGCCCTGGGCCTTGCTGTTTCAGAGAAGAAGATTTTCAAAGATTATCTCTATATAAGTCTATGTAAAACCAAAGGGCCCCCGGCGGGGGCATTTGTGGCCCGAGGGCTATAATTTGTTCAATCTTGGTAAAGGTCCACTAGATGAAGCTCCATACCAAATATCAAAGACATGGCCTTGCAGTTTCAGAGAAGGTTTTTTAAAGATTTCCCTATATAAGTCTATGTAAAACCAAAGGGTCTCGGGCGGGGGCACTTTTGGCCCCAGGGCTATAATTTGAACAATCTTGATAGAGGTCCACTAGATGAAATTTCACACCAAATATCAAAGACCTAGGCCTTGTGGTTTCAAAGAAGAAGATTTTTAGAGATTTTCCCTATATAAGACTATATAAAACCAAAGGGCCACGCGGGGGGATTTTTGGTCTCAGGGCTATAATTTGAACAATCTTGGTAGAGGTCCACCAGCTGAAGCTTCATACCAAATATCAAAGACCTAGCCTTGTGGTTTCAGAGAAGATTTTTCAAAGTTTTCCCTATATAAGCCCATGTAAAACCAAAGGGCCCCGGGCGGGGGCATTTTTGGCCCCAGCACTATAATTTGAACAATCTTGGTAGGGTTCCACTAGATGAAGCTTCATACCAAATATCAAAGACCAAGGCCTTGCATTTTCAGAGAAGAAGATTTTTAAAGATTTTCCCTATATAAGCCTATGTAAAACCAAAGGGCCCCGGGCGGGGGCATTTTTGGCCCCAGCACTATAATTTGAACATTCTTGGCAGGGGTCAACTAGATGAAGCTTATTACCCAATAGCAAAGACCTGAGCCTTGCAGTTTCAGAGAAGAAGATTTTCCCTATATAAGCCCATGTTAAACCAAAGGGCCCCCAAGGGGGTGGGGGGGGGGGGGGCATTTTTGGCCCCAGCACTATAATTTGAACAATCTTGGTGGGGGTCCACTAGATGAAGCTTCTTACCAAATATCAAAGACCTGGGCCTTGCAGTTTCAGAGAAGAAGATTTTTCCTTTATAAGCCCATGTAAAACCAAAGGGCCCCGGGTGGAGGTATTTTTGGCCCCAGCACTACAATTTTAACAACCTTCGTAGGGGTCCACTAGATGAAGCTTCATACCAAATATCAAAGACCTGGGCCTTGCGGTTTCAGAGTAGAAGAGTTTTGAAGATTTTCCCTATATAAGCCCATGTAAAACCAAAGGGCCCCAAGGCGGGGGCATTTTTGGCCCCAGCACTATAATTTGAACAATCTTGGTAGGGGTCCACTAGATGAAGCTTCATACCAAATATCATAGACCTGGGCCTTGCGGATTCAGAGAAGAAGATTTTTAAAGATTTTCCCTATATAAGCCCTTGTAAAACCAAAGGGCCCCGGGGCGGGGGCATTTTTGGTCCCAGCACTATAATTTGAACAATCTTGGTAGGGGTCCACTAGATGAAGCTTCTTACCAAATATCAAAGACCTGGGCCTTGCAGTTTCAGAGAAGAAGATTTTCCCTATATAAGCCCATGTAAAAACAAAGGGCCCCGGGGCAGGGGCATTTTTGGTCCTAGCACTATAATTTGAACAATCTTGGTAGGGATCCACTAGATGAAGCTTCATACCAAATATGAAAGACCTGGGCCTTGCGGTTTCAGAGAAGAAGATTTTTAAAGATTTTCCCTATATAAGCCCATGTTAAACCAAAGGGCCCCAAGGCGGGGGCATTTTTGGCCCCAGCACTATAACTTGAACAATCTTGGTAGGGGTCCACTAGATGAAGCTTCATACCAACTATCAAAGACCTGGGCCGTACAGTTTCAGAGAAGAAGATTTTTCCTTTATAAGCCCATGTAAAACCAAAGGGCCCCGGGGTGGAGATATTTTTGGCCCCAGCACTACAATTTTAACAACCTTGGTAGGGGTCCACTAGATGAAGCTTCATACCAAATATCAAAGACCTGGGCGTTGCGGTTTCAGAGAAGAAGAGTTTTAAAGATTTTCCCTATATAAGCCCATGTAAAACCAAAGGGCCCCAAGGCGGGGGCATTTTTGGCCCCAGCACTATAATTTGAACAATCTTGGTAGGGGTCCACTAGATGAAGCTTCATACCAAATATCATAGACCTGGGCCTTGCGGATTCAGAGAAGAAGAGTTTTAAAGATTTTCCCTATATAAGCCCATGTAAAACCAAAGGGCCCCGGGGCGGGGGCATTTTTGGCCCCAGCACTATAATTTGAACAATCTTGGTAGGGGTCCACTAGATGAAGCTTCATACCAAATATGAAAGACCTGGGCCTTGCGGTTTCAGAGAAGAAGATTTTTTAAGTTTTCGGTGAAAAAAATCTATTTTTGGCTCCTGTGACCTATATGTGCAACGAACCGGAACCATTTGAACAACTTTGAAAGGGGACCACCTAAGGATCATTTCTGTGAAGTTTGGTCAAAATCCGATCAGTGGTTCAGGAGGAGATGTCATTTGAAGAAATTGTTTACGCACGGACGACGGACAAAAAGTGATCCCAAAAGCTCACCTCGTCACTACGTGACGATGAGCTAAAAAGGCTTGAGGGACCAGCAAAGATTAGATCAGCCTGCACATTCACGCAGTCTGATTAGTCTTCGATGATCGCATATACCGTCTATAGGCTAATATGTATGCAAAGAGACATAATCAAGAGGTCTTGTCATAGTGGATGGGTGGGCATGTTGATTTGAGTCTCTGCTGGTAGCAAGGGTCTTGTTGTAGGTTTTGTCATGCGCCAGCTCATATATCATTACAGTTATTTGATGGCTGTTTGGACAATAGTCAAAACTATTGCCCTGAGGTGTTAGGATGACCTGAATCACAATTGCCCAAAAACTATCACGAAAACACGCCTATATAATTTTGACCCCCTTGAACCCCACTTTCATATAGTACAACTGGGGTGTACAGGGGTAAACCTTGTTTTTCTTATTTCTGCTATAAAATATAGATTGTGGGTACTCGTTAGAACCGCCTTGATGAGGCGGTTCTAACTAGTATCCACAATCTATATTTTGAGCAGAAATAAGAACAAGAGGGCCATGATGGCCCTGGATCGCTCACCTGATCCATAGAGTAACAAGTGGGCCCTGGAGAGGGCCATTATTGACTCCAGTGTTATAATGTGCATAATTTTGAGGGAGGTCTAAAAAGGTGAAGCTTCATACCAAATATCAACAAAGGCTATAATTTGAACAATCTTGGCAAAGGTCCACTAGATGAAGCAACACACCAAATATCAAAGACCTGGGCCTTGTGGTTTCAGAGAAGAAGATTTTTTTTAAAGATATTCCCTACATAAGCCTACGTAAGCCGAGGCGGGGGCATTTTTGGCCTCAGGGCTATAATTTGAACAATCTTGGTAGACATCCACTAGATGAAGCTTCACACCAAATATCAAAGATCTGAGCCTTGTGGTTTCAGAGAAATAGATTTTTAAAGATTTTCCCTGTATAAGCCTATGTAAAACCAAAGGCCCCCGGGGCGGGGCATTTTTGGCCCTAGGGCTATAATTTGAACAATCTTGGTAGAGGTCCACTAGGTGAAGCTTCACACCAAATATCAAAGACCTGGGCCTTGTGGTTTTAGAGGAGAAGATTTTTAAAGATTTTCCCTATATAAGCCTATGTAAACCGAAAGGCCCCCGGGGCGGGGGCATTTCTGTCCCAAGGGCCATAATTTTGAACAATCTTGGTAGAGGTCCAATAGATGAAGCTTCATACCAAATATCGAAGACCTGGGCCTTTCGGTTTCAGAGAAGAAGATTTTTAAAGATTTTCCCTGTATAAGCCTATGTAAAACCAAAGGCCCCACGGGAGGGGGCATTTTTGCCCCGTAGGGCTATAATTTGAACAATCTTGGTAGAGGTCCACAAGGTGAAGCTTCACATCAAATATCAAAGACCTGGGCCTTGTGGTTTCAGAGAAGAAGATTTTTAAAGATTTTCCCTATATAAGCCTATGTAAATCCAAAGGCCTCCGGGGCAGGGGCATTTCTGGCCCATTTTTGCCCCCTAGGGCTATAATTTGAACAATCTTGGTAGAGGTCCACTAGGTGAAGCTTCACACCAAATATCAAAGACCTGGGCCTTGTGGTTTCAGAGAAGAAGATTTTTAAAGATTTTCCCTATATAAGCCTATGTAAATCCAAAGGCCCCCGGGGCAGGGGCATTTCTGGCCCAAGGGCCATAATTTGAACAATCTTGGTAGAGGTCCACTAGATGAAGCTTCACACCAAATATAGAAGACCTGGGCCTTTCGGTTTCAGAGAAGATTTTTAAAGATTTTCCCTGTATAAGCCTATGTAAAACCAAAGGCACAAGGGGCGGGGGGATTTTTGGCCCTAGGGCTATAATTTTAACAATCTTGGTAAGGGTCCACTAGGTGAAGCTACACACCAAATATCAAAGACCTGGGCCTTGTGGTTTCAGAGAAGAAGATTTTTAAAGGTTTTCCCTATATAAGCCTATGTAAATCCAAAGGCCCCCGGGGCAGGGGCATTTCTGGCCCAAGGGCAAAAATTTGAAAATCTTGGTAGAGGTCCACTAGATGAAGCTTCACACCAAATATAGAAGACCTGGGCCTTGCGGTTTCAGAGAAGAAGATTTTTAAAGATTTTCCCTGTATAAGCCTATGTAAAACCAAAGGCCCCCGGGGCGGGGCTATTTTTGGCCCTTGGGCTAGAATTTTAAGTTAACAATCTTGGTAGAGGTCTACTAGGTGAAGCTTCACACCAAATATCAAAGACCTGGGCCTTGTGGTTTCAGAGAAGAAGATTTTTAAAGATTTTCCCTATATAAGCCTATGTAAACCCAAAGGCCCCTGGGGCGGGGGCATTTCTGGCCCAAGGGCCATAATTTGAACAATCTTGGTAGAGGTCCACTAGATGAAGCTTCATACCAAATATCAAAGACCTGGGCCTTGCGGTTTCAGAGAAGAAGATTTTTAAAGTTTTCATTTTAAAAATCTATTTTTAGCTCCTGTGACCTAGATGTGCAATGGACCGGAACCATTTGAACAACTTTGAAAGGGGACCACCTAAGGATCATTCCTGTGAAGTTTGGTTAAAATCCAATCAGTGGTTTAGGAGGAGATGTCATTTGAAGAAAAAGTTTACGCACACACGCACGCACACACGCACACACGCACGACGGACGACGGACAAAAAGTGATCCCAAAAGCTCACCTTGTCACTACGTGACAGGTGAGCTAAAAATATTACAACGTTTCCTCTTAAAATTCTCGTTTTTTCGGTGGTTAAGTGTACAATGCATTTGTATAGGCGTGTTTCCATAATGAAAGGAAAAGGGCAATAGCGCATCAGGTCCTCCAAATCACTGAGGGGCACTGTGAGCATGGGATCACATTCCCCGCCTGGGCGTCTTCCAGGTTCACTAACTTTGACTAACACATCAACATAAAACATGTCATTGAGTGCAAAATATAGGTCAGGGTCACCAGATCAAGGTACCTGCCAAGTCCGTACATTGAAGAGAAGCACTATGCAAATATGGTGGTTGTAGGCCTTATAGTTGAGAAGATATCCAGTGTCAAGGAAAATGTGTCAAAGTTTCGGGAGCACAAAATATAGGTCAAGGTTACCAGGTCAAGGTACCTGCTGAATCAGTACATCTAGGAGAAGCCCTGTGAAAGTTTGATGGTTCTAGAACTTTTATTTGAGGAGATCTGGAATGTCATGTAAATGGTGTCTAAGTCCATGGAGTGCAAAATATAGGTCAAGGTCACCAAGTCAAGGTGTCTGACAAGTCAGGAGCTCAGCAAGATGTTTCATGTAAGGTTTAACCCTTTACCACTCAGAAAATTATCCAATACAGCATCTTAACAGAACACTGATATAGGTAAATCAATAACCAATAGTCCATATCTGGCTGATAGGCCTGACAGTCTTATCTGAACAGAGATATTGGCATTTTTGTGTGATTTTCACCCTTATGTTACAAAAATGATTATTTTAGTATTTTCTGTACATTTGACAATATTTATGTAAATGTAAAGTTTCTAGGAAATTAAATTTTCTTTCCAATGGTACTAAATTTATTATAGTTTCTCGTTGCGTTTTGAAAATATGAAGTGTCAAAGTAAGCAAAATATTTTCGTTAGCAAAAATTTCTGTTTTGGGTTGGTCAGAGAAAGTATTTTTAACCACCATTGCCCCAGAAAAGAGGGGGTATCCACGTATTATTTTTCTTATTTCCGCACAAAAACGTATTTGTAGGTAATCATTAGGGCATGTCACTGAGGGTCTTCCAACAAGTTTCCATAACATACTTTTTATGCAGAAATAAGATCATGTTCATAAGTCTGTGAAATGAACATCTATCTGAACCCGGTATACATTATTTTACTTATTTCTGCACCAAGACCAAGGTTGTGGGTACTCGTTAGAACTGCCTCAATCGGCACCCACGACCTATGTTCTGAGTATAAATAAGAAAAATATAAAAGTTTTCAATGGAAAAGTAGCCATTTTGGAGAAATTAAAGAATGTGCTATGACACATGGGTGTGTTTTGTTTATGAAAAAATCAGTACTTTTGCATAAGATTAAAATAACTATTACAGCCTATCTATCCTTTTTTGAACCCCCATCCCCAACTTTACCATTGTTTTTTTTTTTTAATAAATGTATCAACCAGCCCATAGCCAGCTCACCCCAAAGAGCCGTCTCTGTATTTTTTTTTATTTTTTTTTTATAAATAAGATTTGTTTGTTTGATTAGAGGTATAACATCCCCATCAACACTATTTAGGACATTTTGGAGATATTGCTTCCAATTTGGTGGGACTTTTACCCAACACTGAGGTGCAATGACATCTGATGCGCATGGTCATTGTACAGCATCTGGTCTGGGTCTGTGCCATCGCATGTGCTGTCTACAACCCTGTAGACCCTGATCAGACGCCTTATAATATTTGTCTGGGCTCTGATACCGATCTGCACTGTTTGTACCTTTGTGTTCTGTCTATTGTCATACAGACTAACGGGTGGATGACGTCAGGTTGATAGCTACTGGTCTGGGTCTGTGCCGTCTACAATCCTGTAGACCCTGATCGGATGCCTTATAATAATTTTCTGGGCTCTGATCCCGAACTGCGCTGTTTGCACCTTTGTGTTCCGTCTATAGTTATACACACAGACGGGTGGATGATGCCAGGCTGATCGCTATATCCCCCGAACATGTTCAGACTAGGGATAAAAAACACCACCGTCGGCAATGAGTCCCTGATCAGACGCCGCATTACCTTTGTGCAGCGTCTTGTCCGGGTCTGCGCCGACCCATATGCCGTCTACAAACCTGTAGACCCTCATCAGACGCCGTTTAATAATTGTTAAAGTCTGATTCGAATCTGCATTGCTTGCATCTGTCTGTTGTGTCTACGGACGGACGGACATGTGAACGGACGCCAGACTCAATTTTGTTTGCGGACGGACGGACGTCAGGCTGATTGTTATATCCCCGAACCTATTTGGTCAGGGGATAAAAAATAAAACGCACCGGCGGCGGTCAGACCATGATCAGACGTCGCATGGTCTGTGTCGTCGCATATGCCATCTTCCAACCTGTAGACCCTATCCAGACGCCTTATAATCATTGTATGGCGTCTGATTCAAATCTGCACTGTTTGCACCTTTGTGTTCTGTCTATTGTTATACAGACGGTTGAGTGGATGACGCCAGGCTGATCGCAATATCCCCCGAACATGTTCAGACTAGGGATAAAAACACCACCGTCGGCAATTAGTCCCTGATCAGACGCCGCATTATTGTTGTGTAGCGTCTTGTCCGGGTCTGCGCCGACCCATATGCCGTCTACAAACCTGTAGACCCTCATCAGACGCCGTTTAATAATTGTACAGGTCTGATTCTTATCTGCATTGCTTGCATCTGTCTGTTGTGTCTACGGACGAACGGACGGACATGTGAACGGACGCCAGACTCATAATTTTGTTTGCTGACGGACGGACGGACGCCAGGCTGATAGTTATATCCCCGAACCTATTTGGTCAGGGGATAAAAATAAAACGCACCGGCGGCGGTCAGACCATGATCAGACGCCGCATGATCATTGTACAGCGTCTGGTCTGGGTCTGTGCCGTCGTATATTCCGTCTACAAACTTGTAGACCCTATCCAGACGCCGTATAATAATTGTATGGCGTCTGATTCAAATCTGCACTGTTTGCACCTTTGTGTTCTGTCTTTTGTTATACAGACGGTTGGGTGAATGACGCCACGCTGATCGCTATATCCCCGGAACCTGTTCAGACTAGGGTTAAAAAAAAACACCACCGTTGGCGATAAGACCCTGATCAGACGCCGCGTCGTTGCGCAACGTCTTGTCCGGGTCTGCGCCGTCTCAGATACCGTCTACATACATGTAGACCATCATCAGACGCCGTTTAATAATTGTACATCTGATCCGGATCTGCATTGTTTTCATATGTCTATTGCGTCTACGGACGGACGTTTGAACGGACGCCAGGCTCCGAACCTGTTCAGACTAGGGATAAAAAACAACACCGTCGCCGCTAAGACCCTGATCAGACGCCGCATAACCGTTGCACAGCGTCTTGTCACTCATAATTTTGTGTCTACGAACGGGCGAATGAACGGACGCCAGGATCCGAACCTGTTTAGACTAGGGATAAAAACACCACCGTCGCCGATAAGACCCTGATCAGACGCCGCATAACCGTTGCGCAGCGTCTTGTCTGGGTCTGCGCCGTCTCAGATGCCTTCTACAAACATGCTGACCCTCATCAGACGCCGTTCAATAATAGTATGGCGTCTGATCCGAGTCTGCGTTGTTTGCATCTGTCTGTTGTGTCTACGGACGGACGGACGGACATTTGGACGGTCGCTATATCCTCCAAACCTATTCGGTCGCGGAAAATAAAATAAAACGAACCGTCGGCGGTTGGAGCAGAATCAGACGTCGCGGCAATAATTGTGGAGGGTCTGATCCGGGTGCCGTAGCATTATACGGTCCAAAAACCTGAAGACCCTGATCAGGTGCCGCTTAATAATTGCATCTGTTTGTCTGTTAACGTGTCGGCGGTGAGACCCTGATCAGACGTCGCATATTTTTTTTTTTTAGAAATTAATATTCATTAAAGGGGCTGAAACTATTGACCAATGAAAGGCCTTCTACCCATCTGTGGGTTTTATTGCCCTTCCGATGACCACCTGGGTACACTTTTGGGTACTGTTACGTAATTTATTGCGGCTCAATGCTCGGCACGCTCCGGGTGGCATCCGCTGTATAAACATTCCTAGGGTATCATAATCCCCAATTAACTAATTATCTTGAACCATAAATCCTTAGAATCTAACTGATTATACAGCGCTAATTGTCTCTACCTAAATCATGCAAATCATGCGCGACCGACACACAAATATTGCGTCATTCAGTAACTCAACCCAGTAATTTTCCATTACGGTTAGGCAAGGTCATCGTGATTCAGTAGAAGAAACCCCTGGTGTGTTTGGTTGTAAATTACACAAAAACTTTGTATAGA
Source organism: Lucinisca nassula (assembly GCA_963580285.1). NCBI lineage: Eukaryota > Metazoa > Mollusca > Bivalvia > Lucinida > Lucinidae > Lucinisca > Lucinisca nassula. The sequence goes on along the minus strand of OY757022.1, from coordinate 120,390,684 downwards.
AACATATTTGTTTTTTTCGCAAATATTGTTGGCAAAAGACCAAACTTAACATTAATAAACATCCGGCGTTTTTATATTTAGGAAAAAGGTAAAAATGACGCGATTGATTTTGAGACACGGGGAAACACGTATTTGTTCAAATGGCCGATATACGGGCAAATACGGATCGGAGTGGTAATGGATAGAGACGTAAATATACGGGTCGGTGTGGTAATGGATAGATACGGCGAAACACGGGTCTGAGTGGTAAAGGGTTAATGGTTGTTTAGTCTTGTAGCTGATTACAAAACTAGCTTTAATGTAAATGTTGAACTTAGACTTAAATATCAGTCACTGGAGCACAAAATATAGGTCAAGGTCACCAAGTCAAGGTGCCTGCCAAGTCAGGAGGTCAGTGAGATGTTGCATGTAAGGTTTGATGGTTGTTTAGTCTTGTAGATGATTACAATACTAGCTTTGACATATACATTGAACTTCGACATAAATGTCAGTCACTTGGGCATAAAATATAGGTCAAGGACACCAGGTCAAGGTGCCTGCCATGTCAGGAGGTCAGGGAGATGTTTCATGCAAGGTTTAATGGTTGCTTAGTCTTGTAGACGATTACAATACTAACTTTGACACAAATGTTGGCCTTTGACTTAACTGTTGACAGATGGATGGCTGGATGGATGGATGTGGATGGATAAATGGATGGACGGATGGATGGAAGGAAGGAAAAGTGGATGCCAATGTCGCACCCTGCTACAAGCAGGTGGTTTCAGAGGATATGTTTGAAAATGTTGATAGACGACAGACAAAACAACAGACTACAGACAACTGACCCTTGCGATACTATAAGCTCACCAATGAGCCTTTGGATCAGTTGAGCTAAAACAACATGACCAAGAATATACTATATTCTTGGTCATGATTTTTCCATGTAAGATCAAGAATACATGTATACACACTTGCCATAAGCTAGTGCACTTAATCAGGAAACAATTAGCACTGTGTCTCTTAACCCTTATCTTGCTGAATATTCATTTAAGCCACACCCATTTCTGTCTCTCAACCAATCAAATTATTTGATGTCATTTATTGCTACAAATTCATAAACTGAATACCAAACAGTGTAGATCCTGATCAGATGGCTTCTTGAAGCCATCTGATCTGGATCTACACTGTTTGCAAAGATAGGGGTTGTCATGAACAGCAAGATAAGGGTTAACTCCCTGAATTCATACCCAAATTTTGTTTTTCTCCTCATCTTTCTCATTCTCTCTATCTGTGATTTGTTTCTCTAGTTTCCCCATGTTTCCCTTTGTCTCCTTCAGTGAAGTTCTCAGTTTGTCACGCTCGTGTTCTACAGTCTTCACAAGTGACTCTAGCCTCTCATTCTGGAGTTTCAGTGTCTCAAGTTCATTCGCTAGTGCCCTTGGATGCTGCCTGCGAACATCCTCTGCTGTCAACCTTGTGAATAATAAAGAATGTGAGATTTACAGTGAAAATACTATTACAATGTCATGTTTCAAGGCTGGATCTTGAGCAAACAAACAGATTTAAATGAGTTAAGATTTTCTTGCAGTGTTTGTTCCATCTGATTATATTTGCCAATATTTAACCCATTTTGTACAGGAACCCTCAAAACTGGCCATTGGCAAACAATGAAGGCCCAGATCAGATACTGCAGAATGTGGCATCTGATCTGCCTGAAATGTTTGCAGAAAGCTTAACCATTCCATATTACTGAACTCAACACTCCTTAATTTCAAAATGGACTCCTGCTGTATATAAGGTAGTCAGCGGGTCAACAGGGGGGTGGGGTGGGGTGGGGTGGTGGTGGTGGGGATTCAATTCCATTCAGTACAAAATGGGTTAATATACACATTATCATGTTGAAATACAAGACTACATGTACCAATACCAATAAATCATATAAAGGTGAAGTTTTTATGAGTGGCACTGCTTATCTGTGAGATGATAAAGTATTACAGAATAAGAAAATTATGGACAGTTTCCTCACCTTTTCCCAAACTTGTTGACTAACTTCACAGGTGTCATAGTTGTTCCTGTTGTAGCCATAGGGAGATCTTCCATTTCTGTGTAGACTGTCTCAACATCTGGTTGGACCTGAACACCTACCTCTGCCATCTCCAGACTGGTACTGACACCAACATCAGTTGTTGTAGAAGTGTCTGTCATTGTACCCTCATCATGAATGGGACTAGTGTCTACACTTGTATTAGCATCACTTGTATCTGTAGTTTCTGTGTTCACACTTACACTATTTGTATCAATAACTGAGGTGTTGGTACAAGTGTCATTAGTGATTACAGTTTCACTCCTATTGTCAATATCATCAGAGAAGCTTTCATCAGTGCTCACACTGACACTCTTCACTTCAGGCTGGTCTCTGATAATATTTACATAAATAGTAGCAGGATTGTCAGTACCAACTTCAGCATCAACTGTATCAACATTCTCAGTATTGACACTTGTGTTCTGTGTGTCATATAGCACAAATGGTGAAGTTGCTGCAGAACGAAGGTTAAGGTTATCAGTATTAACACCTGTGTTCTGTGTATCGTATGGAACAAATGGTGAAGTCATTGCAGAATGTACATCTGGATTGTTCTGAACAGCTGCATCACATGCCACAACAGGCTTTGGTGAATATGCAGCATTATTTATGAGGACTGTAGAGTCAGTCAATTCAGATCTATCATGCAGTTCTATTTCCCCTATAATAACAGATGTGTCTTGTGTATTTGCAATGTCTGTTACGATTCTAGATTTATTATCAGTTAAATCTGCACTATATGTTGGTAAAGCTTCAGCATCATTAATATTAGAAGATATACTGCTCGGTTTTATGCAATCTGGGGAGGAAGGACTTTGTTTCCAAGGGCTGTAAACTGTGTTAGAGTCAGTGTTCAAAGACATCATATATGTAACACCTTGAGGATTTAAAACTGGATTGGACACCGATGAACACGCTGGACTGATCATTTCTTTACCTGATTTTTCATACTGACCTGTGTCATCATCACAATCACCTTTCATATGATCAGCTGAAAGAGCTTCCGTACCTCTGTCCTTATTTGTTACAATTTCACTATCATCTCTGACACTTGTTAAATGTTCTGAATCTTCGATAGTTTCCGGTTCAAGATTCTGTGGGATATCTATTTCAATAAACTTATGATCTAATAAATATTCATTTCCTGACATATTTGACCTCTCAATAAAACATGTACCCTCTTCAAGCAGAATTTCAGAATCTCTGTCTATTTGATCCTGTAGCTTATCTTTATAATATGAACCTTCAAAATTATCTTCTTTCATACTGTTGTTGCGGGAACAACTTCGCTTCTTTGTAAGACAGCAAATATGAGTTTTACCAAGACTTGAATTTCTTTGACCATCATGTACATCAGCTGTTTCACTGTCAATAGACAAGCTGTTCATACAATAATTATGATCAGGATCTCTTGCTAGGGTGTCTCCTTTTCCACTGAGAACATTACCGCTTCCCTGATGTAGTTTATCTAAGTTACCAGCACAGTATGTATGGTCTATCAAATTATTTCCATTCTCATGCACATTACTCATATTACTTAAACTATCTTCAGATTTATTTTTGTCTTCTTTACCTCCAATGAATGTAGCACTGTCTGTTCTGTTAATATCACACATTAATTCTTTTTCACATATTGTGTCAGTTTCAACAGCATTATTTTCTTTGCCAGTTTTATCAACATTATTCCTCTCACTAAGAATGTCTGCAACACATTTATCTATAACCTTTGCTATAGAGTTGTCAAGCTCTTTTTCCTCCAGTGTTTCTGACAGTTTATCGAGGTAAGTGGCCCCAGCATCTCTTGTAGCAGGATGTAATTTTTCAACCTGTTTGAAGAAAAATTCCAACTCATCACAAAAACATGCCTATATATATTTTTACCCCCTTAATCCCCATTTTATATCGTAAAACTGGGGTTTACAAAGGTAAATATTATTTTCTTATTTCTGCTCAAAGACTTTGGGTACTTGATAAGGCAGTTCTAACGAGTAACCACAATGACAAAGCAGTTCTAACTCGTACCCACAGTATACATTTTTAAGTAGAAATATGAAAAATATCAGGAATTTTATATGAAAATTTTCATTTTTTGGTGATAAAATTTTTATAATATATTTGAATAGGTGTGTTTTTGTAATGAACGAGCTGTAAAATAGCAAATTCTGGTATAATATCCGTACAGTACTCCTCCACATTTAAAATATACATTGCATTTTGTTAAAAGCCCATAGCAAATACATATAACCAGTAAAGACAGTATATTTTGTGGAAAATTTTCCCAAAATTATCCTTGATACTTCTTAATATGTGAAACTCTGATACAGGTGGCAATAAGATAAACCACATGTTTGAGGTGTTCAACGTCTGTTGCAGCCTGAAGTCAATTTTTCAATGACAGATATGAAGCAGAGGTTGTTAACAAGCTGAGGACTACAACAACTAGAAATGTGTCAATATCACACTGATGCCCCCACTCAGGAGCTGACCTCACCCCGAAACAGCTGTCATCAGACAGCATAACTCACCTGGAAAAGTGTCTGAGGTCATTGGCATAGGTGGGGGTATTGCTGATTAAACCTTTTTCTTAAAAATAACTATCATCATACCAAATATGAACTCAATCCATTGAATGGCTTGGAAAATAAAAATTTAAACTTTAAAAATTTCTAAATCTGCAACCTTGATCATCAGGTCATGGGGCAGCGGCAGGGGTATGGCTGAATGAAACGTTGAACCTGTATCTATCATGTTTATAAATATGAAACAAATCCATAGTATGGTTTTGAAAACATTAGCTCTAAAAATTTTAATATACAAGAATTTCTGAGTCTAAGACCTTGACCTAAGTCTGAATAAAACTTTGGACCTGTTACTATCATCATACCAAATATGAAGCAAATCCATTGTATGGTTTGGAAAATATGAGCTCTTAACATACTTTAAATTGATGTGACCTTGAGGTCACGTTCACGGGTGGGGTTATTGCTGAATATCACCTTGGACCTGTATCTATCATTGTACCAAATATAAACACAATCCATCATGCAGTTTGCGGATATCTTTTCTGAGTTCTATATCATAAATGTATGTTGTGTGTACTTATTAGAAATGGAGGCGATTCTAATGAGTATACATAGCATACGATTCCATGACATTTGCTCACAAGACAATTGCTCACAAGACATTTGCCCACAACCTTAATGGAAAATAGGACAATTGCTCACAACACCATTTTTTTTTTCAAGATTTTATTTTTATTTTGAAAGTCTTTTATTTATATTTTCTATAGTTTATGGGAACCATTTCTTCCTGAAATTATTATGTAACAGTTAATCAGCTAGCTTTCAACTATATAGTGATAACAAAGATATCAGTCGTTGGATGAAATGATAGCCCTATAATGAGCAGTAGTCAACTTAAATTATCAATATTATATATTAAGCAGCTTGATTTGAGGTTTAACATCCCCGCCAACACTATAGAGATCATTTTGGAGATGCTGCTTCTAATTTTGTGGGACTTTTTCCAGACATTGAGATGAAATGACATCTCAAGCCCTGTCGCCCAATTAAACAAATCGGGTTTATAAGAATGGATGGTTCGACTCGCACCGTTTTTTTTCTGGGCGGCCGTAAAACGTCTCCCCGTACATCAACCATAGTGCAGTTTATATTTTACTTTTGGTCCTTTGAGATCAGCGTGAATATTCTGAGAAATCGGAAATATATTATTGGTTTAGACACATATTCTAGACAGGTTTTTAATTATTTGGACCCCATTTTGATTTATATCAGTCTTTGAATCGACTGCCTATTCGAAATTCGCAAAATTGCAGTATGTTTCCTCTGGCTTTCTTTGCCGGATCATTACAGGGTCACCGATGAGGCTTTATTAGCCGAAACTACGTAGTATGACCCATCTTCTTTCTTATGAATGTTTTCATTGCTCTTAAAGGAACTCATTTTTGATTTTTATTAGATCATCTAAGCGGTTTACCAGTACTCTTGTGTGGTTGGTTTCAGCTCTGCATGGAAGCATTATGCAGCTGATCTATTTCTTCAAGCCAAGATGGGCAGGGGCCGTTAAGCAGCTTGATAAATATACTCATCATTCATTAAAATGAATCATTATTTATGTATTTACTTTTGGTTTCCAAAGTTTTATAAATTCATTTGATTTCCTTAATCAATTAAATGTGAGCTTTTTTATGTGTATCACCTAAAATTGGTGATATGATTCAATTTAATTACTTAATGTTAATAATAAACTACTTATGTTTCAATTATCACTAACTAGTTGAAATCCATTTATCACTAATTAGCTGAAATCCAAAGGAAAAATAATTCCCATAATTATAGATGATGTAAAAATAAAATCATGAAAAAAATGTGTTGTGAGCAATTGTCCTATTTTCCATTAAGGTTGTGGGCAATTGTCTTGTGAGCAATTGTCTTGTTGGCAATTGTCTTGTGAGCAAATGTCTGCGCACCATAGCATATATATGCAAGATAAAAGAAGGAAATCTTCCTAAGTTATCCCTATATCATATCTGGAGGAATTCCATGTGGACTACAGAATGGGCCCCGACTCATCCATAGTAAACAAGCCATCAGAATTCGAGCCATTGAAGTTCTACTGTATACCTAAACCTCTTTATAACAATATTCATTATAACAAGGTTGTGGATGTAACAGGGTTTTTTGGTGTCTTTTATGGATGGAGTAAGTTAATTGTATCAATTCCTGATCTTTGTTTTACTTCTACTTTAAAAGCGGATCCCAAAAATGTATAGATTATTTAGAAAAATTACCATGACCATTTGTCTATACAATCTATACATTTTTCGTCAGATATAACATGGCCATTTAACTATCAAGGTTTCTGCTATGGTTTCCAACAATAGTGTTATAATGCGGATTCACTGAACATAAATGTAAATGTAAATATTTGCACAACAGGGCTAGAAAATTCTACTCTACTGCTTGCCATGACAGGTAAATATTTTGTAGGCCGAGTAAATATTTTGTCTTGTCCCAATGAAATTTACCAAAATCTACATGCCTTTGGTCATACAGGATGAAGAATTTTCCAGCCCTGATTGTGCATCAATATTGGTAAAACAAAACTTGCAACAAATGCTAATTCTAATATACTTGCATATATAATAATGTGATGTCTGACTGGACAACACTGAAAATTTGTGATGGTAGATTCTGTGATATACTTTAATGAAAAAAACAAGAGGCCCAAGAGGGCCTGTCGCTCCACCGGCTAACTTCAGACAATAGTCATATTTATTACATTAACCAATTGTATACTAGTGGACTCTTCTATTGCTATATGTTGGACCAGTCCATTTGTCATACTAGACTATGAAGTGAGCATATGCTCACTAATACCCCCGGCCAAAGCCATCGGTAACTTAGTTCCTGAAAAATCTTCACAAAATTTAAGGTAACTCACAAAATACACATCTCAGTAGCAAATATAACAATGGGGAATAACTCTAAAGAACCTGGCCTCATAGCCCCAAGTTTCTTTCCCACAATACAACTGGTTATGCATGTTGTTTGTACCAAATTTTAAGTTTCTAGGTACAGTAGTTCCTGAGAAATCTTTGACACAAAATTTAAGGTAACTCATAAAATACACATCTCAGTAGCAAATATAACAAAGGGGAATAACTCTACAGAACCTGGCCCCACAACCCCAATTTTCTTTCCCACAATACAACTAGTTATGCATGTTGTTTGTACCAAATTTCAAGTTTCTAGGTACAGTAGTTCCTGAGAAATCTTTGACACATAATTTAAGGTAACTCACAAAATACACATCTCAGTAGCAAATATAACAAAGGGGAATAACTCTAAAGAACCTGGCCTCATAGCCCCAATTTTCTTTCCCACCATACAACTAGGTATGCATGTTGTTTGTACCAAATTTCAAGTTTCTAGGTACAGTAGTTCCTGAGAAATCTTTGACACAACATTTAAGGTAACTCAAAAAATACACATCTCAGTAGCAAATAAAACAAAGGGGAATAACTCTAAAGAACCTGGCCCCACAGCCCCAATTTTCTTTCCCACAATACAACAAGTTATGCATGTTGTTTGTCCCAAATTTCAAGTTTCAAGGTACAGTAGTTCCTGAAAAATCTTTGACACAAAATTTAAGGTAACTCACAAAATACACATCTCAGTTGCAAATATAACAAACAGGAATAACTCTAAAGAACCTGGACCCACAGCCCCAATTTTCTTTCCCACAATACAACTAGTTATGCATGTTGTTAGTACCAAATTTCGAGTGTCTAGGTACAGTAGTTCCTGAGAAATCTTTGACACAACATTTAAGGTAACTCACAAAATACACATCTCAGTAGCAAATATAACAAAGGGGAATAACTCTAAAGAACCTGGCCCAACAGCCCCAATTTTCTTTCCCACAATACAACAAGTTATGCATGTTGTTTGTACCAAATTTCAAGTTTCAAGGTACAGTAGTTCCTGAGAAATCTTAGACACAAAATTTAAGGTAACTCACAAAATACACATCTCAGTTGCAAATATAACAAACGGGAATAACTCTAAAGAACCTGGACCCACAGCCCCAATTTTCTTTCCCACAATACAACTAGTTATGCATGTTGTTACTACCAAATTTCGAGTGTCTAGGTACAGTAGTTCCTGAGAAATCTTTGACACAAAATTTAAGGTAACTCACAAAATACACACCTCAGTAGCAAATAAAACAAAGGGGAATAACTCTAAAGAACCTGGCTCCACAGCCCCAATTTTCTTTCCCACAATACAACAAGTTATGCATGTTGTTTGTACCAAATTTCAAGTTTCAAGGTACAGTAGTTCCTGAGAAATCTTTGACACAAAATTTAAGGTAACTCACAAAATACACATCTCAGTTGCAAATATAACAAACGGGAATAACTCTAAAGAACCTGGCCCCACAGCCCCAATTTTCTTTCCCACAATACAACTAGTTATGCATGTTGTTTGTACCAAATTTCAAGTTTCTAGGTATAGTAGTTCCTGAGAAATCTTTGACACAAAAAAAGTTTACACACACACACACAGAAAAGTTTACACACACACAGAAAAGACAAAAACTATATACCCTTTCGGCATACATAGTATGCCGGGTGTATAATAAGGGGTGTCAGGCCTATTTTTTTCTATTTTTGATGGAAAATTCTGTTAGCAAATAGTGCAGGCCCTGATCAGACATGGTGTTCTGTGGGGTCTGATCTGGGCCAGCACTGTTTGCCAAGGTACCCATTTAGGTTTTCCCGCATGCAATGGGTAAAAAAGAAACAAGTGATCCACCCAAGGAATGTCCATTCTATATTTTTTGGACCCCAGAGCCATGGTTGGCAGGATTTATGTGAGTGACCATTTGGCATTGCTCCGTTCTAAATATCTAAAGCTCTGGGCCTTATGGTTTCAGAGAAGAAGACTTTTTTTAAGTTTTTCCTATTATAAGTCTATGGGAACTAATATGCCTCTGGGCGTGACCAATTTTTTACCCCACTTGACGTTGCTGCATACTTAATGTCTAAGCTCTGGGCACTGATGGTTTCAGAGAAGATTTTTGTCAGTTTTTCCCAGAATAAGTCTATGGGAGCTTATGGGCCTCAGGGTGTGGCCAATTTGGACCCCAGGGGCATAGTTGGCAGGATTTATGCAGTTGAATACTTCAAGTTGCTACATACTAAGCTCTTGGCCTTATGGTTTCAGAGGAGAAAAGTTTCAAGATTTTGTCATTATTAGTCTATGGGAGCTACTAAGCACCGGGGCGTTGCCAATTTGGACTCAAGAGTTATAGTTCGCAGGACTTAGTAGGTGACCACATAACTTTGCTACATACTACAGTTCAACCTGTATTAAGCAAGTGCCTAAGGGATAGTCAAAATATGCTTGCTTAAGACAGGTTCTTGCTTAATACAGGTGAAATTTAACACATCTGCTTTTCTTGGGAACTGAATGCCTGCTTGCTTAAGACAGGTTGCTTGCTTAATAGAGGTGGCCACTAAGACAGGTTTTACTGTAAATGTCTTAGCTTTAGGCTTTATGGTTTCAGAGAAGAAGTTTTTCCGTTTATTGGTCTATGGAAGCTAATGAGCCAAAGGTGGTGGCCATGGCGGCCATATTTTTTGTCTGATCAAAATTTCTTCAATGAATCTGACAATGGTAGACACAAGGAACATTCATGAAAATTAAGAACGAAATCCATTTAGCGGTTTTGGAGAAGATTAAAAAAAAAAAGATCCCTTTATGAGTCTATGGAAGCTAATTAGCCAATGGGCGTGTCCATGGCGGCCATGTTTTTTGTCTGATCAAAATTGCTTCAAGGAATCTGACAGAGGTCCACCCAAGGAACATTCATGCAAAGAAAGAATGAAATCCATTAAGTTTAGCGGTTTTGGAGGAGAAGGTTTTTAAAACTTTTCCCCATACAAGTCTTTGAAAGCTAATGAGCCAAGGGGCATGGCCATGGCAGTCATGTGGGGCATGGCCATGGTGGCAATGTTTTTGGTCTGATCTGAATTTCTTCAAGGAATCTGACAGAGGTCCACCCAAGGAACATTCATGCAAAATAAGAATAAAATCCATTGAGTGGTTTTGGAGGAGAAGATTTTTAAATATTTTTTTTTGGTTTCGATGCCATTTTGTTCTGCATGTAACAAAATTCTTTGAAGGAATTCAGAAGAGGACTATGTGAGAAACATTCCTGTGAAGTTTTGTTACAATCGACAAAGTAGTTAAGGAGGAAATGTTTAAAGAAAAAAGTTAACGCACGGATGCACAACCGCACAGACGCACAACAGACACAGGGCCATAACATATAACATAAGACCCGCCGGTCTTTGGCCAGTGGAGCTAAAAAATGAACAGATTTATGTTTTTATTTCTTTATTTATTTATTTTTTCCTTTCCTCCGTCGGATTCGGTATGTCTCCCTTTTCAACTAAGCCATTTTAACCCTCAGGGATCTGGAGAACTGTTGACACTGTAGTATAATTAGGTCTAATAAATCAATCTCCCTCAGTATTTTGAATTTATTTTGAAACATCAAGTCGTATAAATAGAGTTTGTGTTGAAAACATCAGTTCTATCACCAATGTGATGGGCAAGTGAAATTTCTGATGTTTTGAATTTTAGAATGACAATTTGTAGGTGGACCTCTATAGATATGTGATAGTCAGCAAAATTGGAGGAGATTAATTCAGATACAGGAAGGTACTGTCCGTCGAGGAATAGTTGACAGTGACATCACGACTTGTTTTTGTTCTGAACAATGCAAAGCTTATGGGGCTAACGGTAAAATAGGTTAAATAGTCAGCTACGTCACTGCCAGCTATTTGTTGGCGAACTATACTTTTAAATAAATAAATAAACAAGAACTTTTGAAGAAGAGAAGACTTTTTTAACATTACACTACATGTTATATATTGAAAATAAACCCCGCCCACTGCAGCCATGTTTTTAGTCGGATCAAAATTTCTTCAAGGAATCTGACAGAGGTCCACCCAAGGAACATGCATGCCAAATAACTATGAAATAAAACAAGAACTTTTGCAGAAAATATTTTCAGCATTACACTTTATGTTATATAGTGAAAATAAGCCTCGCCCATGGCGGCCATGTTTTTTTGTAAGATCAAATTTTTTTCAAGGAATCTGACAACAGTCCACCCAAGGACAATTCATGCAAATTACAATGAAATCCCACAAGTACTTTTGCAGAAGAAGATTTTTTAGCATTACATTATATGTTAAATAGTGAAAATAAGCCCCGCCCATGGCGGCTATGTTTTTTGTCGGATCAAAATTTCTTCAAGGAATCTAAAAGAGGTCCACCCAAGGAACATTCATGCAAAATAAAAACAAGGCATCGCATGTGATACAAATCCCCTCGCACTAGACAACTTCGTGTGTGGAAAATACTGAAATGGCAAAAGTCCAACTTGCTTGAGATATTATCATATGCAACATTTGTGTAAAGTTTGTTTAAAAATCCTCCAATAAATGTACATTCTAGAGTGATGACGTTTCTCTAAAAATAGCCATAGTGACCTTGACTTGAGGCCATGACCACGAAAGTAGATCTTGCTCAAGATATTATCATAAGCATCTTTTGTGTGAAGTTATATTAAAATCTGTTAATAAATGTAGACGGTAGAGCGATGACAAAGTTTTTCTAAAGATAGCTACAGTGACCTTGACTTTGAGGTCATGACCTTGAAAGTCGAAGTAAGTCGAGATATTATCATCAGAAACATTTGTGTGAAGTTCTATTACAATCCATCATTAAATGTAGGCCCTAGAGCAATGACATAGTTTTTATAAAAATAGCCACAGTGACCTTGACCTTGAAAGTCTAAATAGCTCGAGATATTGTCATAAGGAACATTTGTGTGAAGTTATATTGAAATTGGTGAAAAAATGTAAGCACTATGGCAATGACAAAGTTTTTCTAAAAATAGCCATAGTGACCTTGACCTTGAAAGTCAAACTCGCTCGAGGTATTGTCATAAGGAACATTTGTGTGAAGTTATATTGAAATTGGTGAAGAAATGTAAGCACTAGAGCGATGACAAAGTTTTTCTAAAAAATAGCCACAGTGACCTTGACCTTGAGGCCTTGACCTTGATAGTCGAACCCGCTTGAGATATTGTCATAAGGAACATTTGTGTGAAGTTATATTGAAATCAGTGAAGAAATATAGGCGATAGAGTGATGACAAAGTTTTTTCTAAAAAAAGCCACAGTGACCTTGACCTTGAGGCCATGAGTTGGAAAGTCGAACTCGCTGGAGATATTTTTATAAGGAACATTTGTGTGAAGATATATTGAAATTGGTGAAGAAATGTAGGCGCTAGAGCGATGAAAAAGTTTTTCTAAAAATAGCCATAGTGACCTTGACCTTGAAAGTCAAACTCGCTCAAGGTATTGTCATAAGGAACATTTGTGTGAAGTTATATTGAAATGGGTGAAGAAATGTAAGCGCTAGAGCCATGACAAAGTTTTTCTAAAAATAGCCACAGTGACCTTGACCTTGAAAGTGGAACTCACTTGAGATATTGTTATAAGGAACATTTGTGTGAAGTAATATTGAAATTGGTGAAAAAAATGTAACCGCTAGAGCAATGACAAAGTTTTTCTCAAAATAGCCACAGTGACCTTGACCTTGAAAGTCGAACTCGTTCGAGGTATTGTCATAAGCAACATTTGTGCGAAGTTATATTGAAATCAGTGAAGAAATGTAGGCGCTAGAGCGATGACAAAGTTTTCTAAAAATAGCCATAGTGACCTTGACCTTGAAAGTCGAAATGGCGAGATATTGTCATAAGGAATATTTGTATGAAGTTATATTGAAATTGGTGAAGAAATGTAAGCACTAGAGCGATGACAAAGTTTTTCTAAAAAATAGCCACAGTGACCTTGACCTTGAGGCCTTGACCTTGATAGTCGAACCCGCTTGAGATATTGTCATAAGGAACATTTGTGTGAAGTTATATTGAAATCAGTGAAGAAATATAGGCGATAGAGTGATGACAAAGTTTTTTCTAAAAAAAGCCACAGTGACCTTGACCTTGAGGCCATGAGTTGGAAAGTCGAACTCGCTGGAGATATTTTTATAAGGAACATTTGTGTGAAGATATATTGAAATTGGTGAAGAAATGCAGGCGCTAGAGCGATGAAAAAGTTTTTCTAAAAATAGCCACAGTGACCTTGACCTTGAGGTCATGACCTTGAAAGTCCAACTCGCTCAAGATATTGTCATAAGGAACATTTGTGTGAAGTTATATTGAAATCAGTGAAGAAATGTAGGAGCTAGAGGGATGACAAAGTTTTTCTAAAAATAGCCACTGTGACCTTGACCTTGAAGCCATGACCTTGAAAGTGGAACTCGCTCGAGATATTTTTATAAGGATCATTTGTGTGAAGTTATACTGAAATTGGTGAAGAAATGTAAGCGCTAGAGCGATGACAATGTTTTTCTAAAAATAGCCACAGTGACCTTGACCTTGAGGTCATGACCTTGAAAGTCAAACTCGCTCGAGATATTTTTATAAGGATCATTTGTTTGAAGTTATATTGAAATTGGGGGAGAAATGTAGGCGCTAGAGCCATGAAAAAGTTTTTCAAAAAATAGCCAGAGTGACCTTGACCTTGAGGTCATGACCTTGAAAGTCGATCTTGCTCCAGATATTGTCGTAAGGAACGTTCGTGTGAAGTTCTATTAAAATCGGTTAAGAAATGCAGGGGCTAGAGCGATGACAAAAGTTTGTACATATGTACGTGGTGCTAGAGCGATGACAAAAGTACGTACGTACGTGGCGCTAGAGCGATGACAAAAGTACGTACATACGCACGTATGTACGGGACAAATGCTATATCCCCCCTCACAACTATGTTGTGCGAGGGGATAATGAAATCCAACAGGTGGATTTGGAGGAGAAGATTTTTAAAGATTTTTAATTTTTTGTGTGGTTTTGTTGCCATGGCAACCAGAGTTCTGGGTGTAACAAAATTCTTTGAAGGAATTTAGAAGAGGACTAAGTAAGGAACATTCCTGTGAAGTTTGGTTACAATTGGCCCAGTAGTTTAGGAGGAGAAGATGTTTTAGCATTACACTATAAGTTAAATAGGGAAAATAAGCCCCGCCCATGGCGGCCATGTTTTTTGTCGGATCAAAATTTCTTCAAGGAATCTGAAAGAGGTCCACCCAAGGAACATTCAGGCAAAATAAAAATGAAATCCAACAGGTGGTTTTGGAGGAGAAGATTTTTAAAGATTTTTAATTTTTTGTGGTTTTGTTGCCATGGCAACCAGAGTTCTGGGTGTAACAAAATTCTTTGAAGGAATTTAGAAGAGGACTAAGTAAGGAACATTCCTGTGAAGTTTGGTTACAATGGACCCGATAGTTTAGGAGTAGAAGATGTTTTAGCATTACACTATATGTTAAATAGGGAAAATAAGCCCCGCCCATGGCGGCCATGTTTTTTGTCGGATCAAAATTTCTTCAAGGAATCTGAAAGAGGTCCACCCAAGGAACATTCATGCAAAATAAAAATGAAATCCAACAGGTGGTTTTGGAGGAGAAGATTTTTAAAGATTTTTAATTTTTTGTGGTTTTGTTGCCATGGCAACCCTTTGAAGGAATTTAGAAGAGGACTATGTAAGGAACATTCCTGTGAAGTTTGGTTACAATTGGCCCAGTAGTTTAGGAGGAGAAGATGTTTAAAGAAAAAGTTAACGCACAGACGGACGCACGGATGCACGGACGCACGACGGACACAGGGCCATGACAATAGCCCCGCTGGCCTTCGGCCAGTGGAGCTAAAAACACTGTTTAACATTTGGTTTTAGGCAGCGAACATGACTGCTACTATTTTTGGTAAAAATCGAGAATTTTTAATCCTTACAAATAAATAAGTGTATTAGAATAGGGATAACTGCACTGATAATTGTCATTGGAGGAGGTAAATGGTCAGTTTTACATATGCAAATTATGTTTTGTGGCTCCACTGATGCTTTGTCGTAAAACAAAATTTCAAACCACAAAACCGCAGATTTACCTCCCCAAACAAGAAACCTTGAATACAGTTATATCTGAAATCAGCAGAGGTGACAAGCTGAATATATGAATATCTATAGATGAAATTTCAGAACACTAGCATACATGGTTATAAAGTTATTCTATATACCCAGAAAGCAATACAATTAAATGGCCAGAAATTGCAAAGGGCCATACCTCTAACAAAATCTCATTAAATTGGTTGAAAATTTAATCAGGTGATCTCCGCCTTAGTCCCAATCAGTATACCAAATATCAAGGCTCTAGCTCAAATACCTTTTGAGATATCTTGCTAACCAGATGGACTTCTCATTTTACAAATATTACTAGACTATCAAGTGAGCATATGCTCACTAATACCCCCGGCCAAAGCCATCGGTAACTTTCTGGCAATTCAAAGCCATCAAGTTTGACAAAAACCTATCAATGGCACAAATTACCAAAATGACAAAGGGCCATAACTCACAAAGTATTTTTCGGAATTTTGTCAAAAGTTAATCAGTTCATCTACTCATCACCACCAATCTATTCACCAACTTTCAAGGCTCTAGCTCCAATAGTTTTTGAGATATCTTGCTGACAAAATTTTATAAAAAAAAAATTCTTAGAGCAATAACTCTTGAAAGGGGCATAATCCTGACGAGAAAAAAAAATACGCGTCAGCTAATTTTCCATGAGGAATCCATATATGAAATTTCAAAACCCTAGCATACACGGTTCTAAAGTTATGCTATGCATCACTTTTACCATACAGATCAATGGCACAAATTACCAAAATGACAAAGGGCCATAACTCACAAAGTATTTTTCGGAATTTTGTCAAAAGTTAATCAGTTCATCTACTCATCACCACCAATCTATTCACCAACTTTCAAGGCTCTAGCTCCAATAATTTTCGAGATATCTTGCTGACAAGATTTTATTAAAAAAATTTCAAAGGGCAATAACTCTTGAAAGGGGCATAATCCGGAGGAGAAAAAAAATACGCGTCAGCTAATTTTCCATGTGGAATCCATATATGAAATTTCAAAACCCTAGCATACACGGTTCTAAAATTATGCTATGCATCACTTTTACCATACAGATCAATGGCACAAATTACCAAAATGACAAAGGGCCATAACTCACAAAGTATTTTTCGTAATATTGTCAAAAGTTAATCAGTTCATCTACTCATCACCACCAATCTATTCACCAACTTTCAAGGCTCTAGCTCCAATAGTTTTTGAGATATCTTGCTGACAAGATTTTATTTAAAAAATTTCAAAGGGCAATAACTCTTGAAAGGAGCATAATCCGGACGAGAAAAAAAATACGTGTCGGCTAATTTTCCATGAGGAATCCATATATGAAATTTCAAAACCCTAGCATACACGGTTCTAAAGTTATGCTATGCATCACTTTTACCATACAGTACAATGGCACAAATTACCAAAATGACAAAGGGCCATAACTCACAAAGTATTTTTCGGAATTTTGTCAAAAGTTAATCAGTTCATCTACTCATCACCACCAATCTATTCACCAACTTTCAAGGCTCTAGCTCCAATAGTTTTTGAGATATCTTGCTGACAAAATTTTATAAAAAAAATATAACAAAGGGGAATAACTCTAAAGAACCTGGCCCCACAGCCCCAATTTTCTTTCCCACAATACAACTAGTTATGCATGTTGTTTGTACCAAATTTCAAGTTTCTAGGTACAGTAGTTCCTGAGAAATCTTTGACACAATATTTAAGGTAACTCACAAAATACACATCTCAGTAGCAAATATAACAAAGGGGAATAACTCTAAAGAACCTGGCCCCACAGCCCCAATTTTCTTTCCCACAATACAACTAGTTATGCATGTTGCTTGTACCAAATTTCAAGTTTCTAGGTACAGTAGATCTTGAGAAATCTTTGACACAAAATTTAAGGTAAGTCACAAAATGCACATCTCAGTAGCAAATATAACAAAGGGGAATAACTCTTAAGAACCTGGCCACACAGCCCCAATTTTCTTTCCCACAATACAACTAGTTATGCATGTTGTTTGTACCAAATTTCAAGTTTCTAGGTATAGTAGTTCCTGAGAAATCTTTGACACAAAAAAAAGTTTACACACACACACACAGAAAGTTTACACACACACAGAAAAGACGAAAACTATATACCCCCATGGCATACTCCGTATGCCGGGGGTATAAAAATCTGTGCAAAAAGTGAAGGTGCTGATCAGATGCTGTATTTTGCAGCATCTGATCCGTGTCTACACTGTTTGCCAATGTCCCTTTCTTAGGACTCTGGACACAAATGGGTACCGTAAAAAAATTTGGCTATAAGGCGATTCAGTTTTTCAGAGGTGGGATTTTGCTTATACTCTTTTATAAGACGGGTCAAATTTTTGCCATATCTGGCGGGGCCTATCTGCTACCGCCAGATGCCGTTTAGATGTGAGAAATCGGCCTTGTGTTGTCAGAAAATCCCTCTGCTTACCCCTCACATGGCTTGTTTATGTCTGTTGACATTCTGTGTCTTCGTTTGTGAGAGTTACAATGAGACAACTCTTATTGAATCTGAATAGGTAGGTCTATTAAGCGTTGGGAAAAGGGGGAAATTTATTTCCATCCAAAATATTTAGAGATATTTGTTGCAGCTTTTCTATAAGTAACTGAACCTTTTTTTTTATCGGGGAACACAACACCTAGCTATTCAGATTCAGAACCAAGGCCCAAGCTAGCACAAAATAGTGGGCAAACGTCGGGCCGATACGTCGTAAGTTGGCCCGGTACATGCTTTGCTGGCTATGGCTAGACAGCTGCACAGACTTCTATTTAATAGACGACAGGGTCGACAAATCCATTTCCCAGCCGCCCAGGACAACAGAAATCACGCCGACATGTGCACTTTGACCTTATGTCGCCCGGTCGGGCAAGTGAAAAAAAATCGTCTACAACTGTCTGTCTTTTTGAGTCCTTAAATACGGTAAAACTAGACCAGTAAGTAAATCGCAATAATTGCTGCACTGTCAATTCAGAGACAAACCATCTGTGTATTTATTACGGTTCAAGTATGACACTATTGTTAATACCTGTCATAGAATTGCCACCCTGCGGTGCATGTCGATAAGTTTTGTTTGTTTGATTTGAGGTTTAACGTCCCCATCAACACTGTGAAGGTCATTTTGGAGACGTTGCTTCCAATTTTGTGGGACTTTTACCCGACATTGAGATGAAATGACATCTCAAGCCCTGTCGCCTAATGAAACCAATAGGGTTTATTAGCATGGACGGTCCGCCTCGCACCGCGGTTCCTGGACAGGCTTAGATCCTCTAAGCGGTTTACCAGTACTAGTGTGCGGGCCGGATTCAGCTCAGCGTGGAAGCATCATGCAGCCCATATATTTCTTCAAGCCCCTATGGGCGGGGGCCGGCATGTCGATAAGATGTGAAAATATGGTCAAGTTATGTCTCTAATTTTTGTTTATCCTCCAATCATAAAATTTAATCCACAATCAATGTGAAAATGATTTAATCGCTCCTCAGACAATTAGCTACATCAAAGGTAGATGTTTGCATAATAAAAACAGACTATTCTACGACCTTATTAATGGTTATGTTTTGGCGCCAAATAGCTGACGCTGGGAGGGAAAAGTCAAACGCTGTTGTTGGTTATTGACACGGAGCTTCTGGGGATAATTCGGGAGCTGTGCAAAGCGCTGGTTTTCTATCCACCTCTATTCACAACCGTTTAGCTATCGAGAAATATTTTTTACCGGTTCCAAACATTTTTTTATGAAAGAAATACACAAAATGACATTAAACATGTGTGGGGGTGCTGGCGTCGGATGACGTCCTTTACCGATAACGTGCAGAAAAATGGTAGCGGTGGTTTGTGGGCAGCAATTTATATCAATTCAAAAATCACTGATCGGCTTTTTCCGTATGTCTGGTCTTCGCCGGACATTGCCGGTAAAAAGCCTGCAGTCCATGACCTCGGCTATAAGACGGGGTCATTTTTTTTTGCTCATTTTGGAGGGGAAAATCATCGTCTTATAGCCGAATTTTTACGGTAAAACAACAAACCCATCAACTGGGTAAATAGTGGCATAAAAGATGCATGCAGTTATATTTTTTTATTTTTTTTTTTATTGTTTTTTGGAGGGTGGGGTGGGGTGGAGGTTTCTTTGCTGAACAGATTAACCTGCCATGTTTATTACCTGATCAAATGCGGTGTGACAAGTCGTCTCATTCTTATCCTCATATATCAACGTTGATGGCTCACATTTCCTAGTATAGAGAACAAAAGCAATTAGAACATTCAACAATATCAGACAAAACAACGTTGGTACTTCACCTGCTTATTTTAAGTCTTCAAAACACGATGCCTGGAACTCCATTACCCACGAGGCTGCTTGCTGGGATAGAAGTGGTGCTGAACAAAATCTGGGGCTAATATGGCAATATATAAGTACAATCTATTATTTTGCTATTAGAAACTAGAAATGCATTCTTAGGACAAGGATGCCCCCGCCTGAAAATATGTCTATGTTGGTATTAATCCATAAAAAGTTATTGAGTGTTTAAGTTTTGGACCCTTTTTTGACATTTGACCTCTAAGTATGATCTTGACATTATCTAATGATGGTGAACATTTCTGCAAAGTAATTTCAAAATCCATACAGAAATAAGAAAATCATTGACCGTGTTTAAGGTTAGGGCCCTTTTTTTACCCTTGACCTCTAAGTACAACCTTGACCTTGGCAGTACTGACCTGGGTTTTGCCAGCAACACATCATCTCATTATGGTGAACATATCTGCCAAGTAATTTCAAAATCAATCGTGAAATAAGTAAGTTATTGACTGTGTTAAAGTTTCGGACCTTTTTTTACCTTTGACCTCTAAATACAACCTTGACCTTGGAGGTATGGCCCTGGGTTTAGCACACTACACATTGGCTCATGATGGTGAACATTTCTGCTAAGTAATTTCAAAATCAATTCAGAAATAAGAGTTTCAGTTTGGGCCCTTTTTTGACATTTGACCTCTAAGTATGACCTAACTACTGAAGCTTCTCACATGCTTTTGTCCACATGAATATCGCTGACCCTATACATAATTCACATTATCTGTAAAACCTGAACTCAACTGGGCTAGTGCGCTGGGACACTGGCAAACAGTGTAGACCAAGATCAGATGCCTCTCAAAGCAGTTTACTTAAAGTACAGTAATTTAAGGTTAAAAGAAACAATATAAGTCTCCTTTCAGGATACACTCACAGAAAATCAACCCATCGGGGCTACTCACCAGGCTATCTGTGCTTTCACTGCTATGCTGACATGGATGCTGATGCAGATAGATGACAACTGCAAAACTGTGTTTTGTCCTTTTGTACAGCTTTTACGGCCTTTTCAATATTATGTCATTTATTTTGAGCTGATTGTTAATCAGATGCAAACTTAGGCTCGGATTCCAAGAGAAAAACATCTGACCTTTGTAGCAGAACTTGGCATCTCACATGTTACACAAGTGAGGCTCGAACCCAAATCAATGATTTTGAGACGGGCTTTTGTATTCGGTATGCACAAAAATAAGAATTAAGAAATAACGTAATTATGTGTCATAAATGAACAGAAGCGTCATAGTAAACAGTTACTTCCTAATATTACTGTAATGATCCTAAGTTTTGGGACATATAGACATTAGCAAACAGTGCAGACCTGATCAGACTGCTCCTGAAGGAGCAGTCTGATCAGGGTCTACACTGTTTGCCATTTTACTTTTGGACTCCTTGCTAGATTGTGAAACAAATTTGTTAGTATGTTTGGAGAATAGCAGCAAGTTCTCAAGGTGTCCAAACCTTTAGAATTTGTAATGTACTTGGTTTGTCCATTTGATTTAAGCAGAATGGATACACCTTCAGGAGAGGCAGCATAAAAAAAAAAAGAGATATTTATTGTCTCCCTTATCAATAGGGGTCTACTTTGTTTGTATTGGGGTTTAACAGCCCAGTCAACACTATTTTAGGTCATTTTTGAGCCGGTCAGTTTACCTAGCCACACTTTTCCTGGACAGGCTTATACGTATGCGGTTAACCAGTACAGTGCACATTCTTTCGCCAGAAACTGACAACTGCCCTTCTGGAATCAGCAGAAGGGAGATAATGACCGTAGAAAAGATTTCATGATCAATCTCCACGAAAGAATGTTGCTGACCCCGGCAGGAATCGAATCCGTGTCCTCCTGATCACCAGTCAGACGCGCATCCAAGCTCCCGAGGCCTGCATAGGGGTCTACTACTAAAGGAAACAATTTGCTTCTCACGAGTACATTCTTTAAGAATTTTCTGCCATTGTTCGAAGGGAGACAACTTGTGGGACTTCCTGTTCACTTTTCTATAAGCTCTGTCCCAGGGAAAATGGGGTCTACTCTTAAAGGAAAGGATTTTCTTCAGGAGTTGACCCCTATTGACATGGGAGACTAAAATACTATTGCATGAGTTGCCTCCCCTGAAAGTGTACCCCATCCTAATCCCACAAAAAGTAATGTTTCAGGCAGAAGAAATAATTGTAGAAATTTCATCGAAAGCACATGCATATTCTCACATGTTGCATAAAAATTCTGCAAACAAGAGATACACACTGTCTATGTATGAACATCTGAGGTAAGAAAATAACTAAGTTGATAATGTGGAAAAAGTGACAAGATATGATCCAAAAATTATATCCAATGCACATACACACACGCATACCATGAAGAAAACACATGCAAAATTTCAAAATGATTGGAACAAAACAGTAAGAGGAGTTGTGTTCACAAAAAGTACCCACTGTATATCTATCAAGGGTGAAAAATGACAAAGTTCAGAATGTAGATAAAAGTGACAAAAACTGATCCAAACTAGAGAAAGTGACCAGTGGGTCACGTATACCCCCGGCCAGCGTCACCCTCTGATATATCTTTCGAGCTTGTATGTGATATGAATGAAGTCAAGAAGCTATAAGAATCTATAAATGTGCTTGTAAAAGCTAAACCAAACATAAAATTTCCAAATGGACCAAGGGAGTGAGGGCATCAAATAGAACATACAGGCATCTATAAACTTTGACATAAAACTTTAACCAAATGCAAAAATTTCTAAGTCCGTGACCTTGAGGTCAAGGTCACCATGGGTGGGCGAAGGGACATGCATCATGAAATCATTTATCAAAAATGAAGAGAATCTAACATGTGGTTACAGGGATATCAGCCATGAAAAAGGTTTAACACAAAACTTTGACGTAAAAGTAGATGAACAGACAGACAGACAGCCCTACCAGGGGCTTGACACAGAGGCTTAGATATTCCATATGAAAGGTAATGCTATAGAGATATCCTTTACCAAACATGAAGAGAATCTAACATGGGGTTACAGAGATATCAGCAATGAAAAAGGTTTAACACAAAACTTTGACGTAAAAGTAGATGAACAGACAGACAGACAGCCCACCCAGGGGCTTGACCCAGGGGCTTAGATATTCCATATGAAAGGTAATGCTATAGAGATATCCTGTAACAAACATGAAGAGAATCTAATATGTGGTTACAGAGATATCAGCAATGAAAAAGGTTTAACACAAAACGTTGACGTAAAAGTAGATGAACAGACAGACGGACAGACAGACAACCCACCCAGGGGCTTGACCCAGGTGCTTAGATATTCCATATGAAAGGTAATGCTATAGAGATATCCTGTACCAAATATGAAGAGAATCCAACCTGTGGTTACAGAGATATGAGCAATCAAAAAGGTTTAACGCAAAACTTTGACGTAAAGGTTGATGAACGACCGAACGAACGTACGAACGAACAAACGAACGAACGAACAAACGAACATACGAACGAACCAACGAACGGACGGAAAGACGAAAACGATATACCCCCTGACATACTTCGTATGCCGGGGGTATAAAAATGTATCCAAATCACATGAACTTCCTCATACCATGAAGAAAACACAGGCGAAGTTTCAAAACGAATTGTACAAAACTGTAAGAGGAATTGTGCTCATAAGACACCATGGGTAAAATGTTGACAGACGGATGGAGGGAAGGTTTGAAACTTCCAGACTAAGTCTTCCTGCTAAAGCAGGTGCACCAAAAATATCCTAATTACAGTGAAATTTTGCTGGCTCAATCACCCATGGCTCGTTTACCATGGCTGATTCCAACTGATTGTTGAGTTTCCTGATAAGACATTGTTTGTTTGTATTGGGGTTTAATTGCCCAGCCAACACTATTTAGGTAATTTTTGAGCCGGTCAGTTTACTTATCCACACTTTTCCTGGGCAAGCTTATACATAAGCGGATAACCAGTACAGTGCACATTCTTTTGCCAGAAACTGACAACTGCCCTTCTTGAATCAGCGGAAGGGAGAGAATGACCATAGAAAAGATTTCATGATCAATCTCCACGAAAGAATGTTGCCAATCCCAGCAGGTATCGGAGACATACTTACCGTATTCCTCCAATTTAGCGCCCTTGGCCCTTAAAAAATTGAAAAAGAGGGGATGCTTATTAGAGACATAATCTTACCAGAACGGAGAGTTTAAAACTCATGACACACAGTTTTCTATTACAATATAGTAGAATCATGACTTGTAAAGTACCAAATGGTCAACACAGACACTCTGCGATAGCAGTGGGACTTAGAAATACCTTGCATGATTCACTTTACAGCAGATACAGCAATGATTGAAAGGCTTATCTTTACTTAAGGTACGCCAAAATAGTTTTTCCTCTGACAACAGAAGGGGCGCTTATTATTTTGTACTTGGAAAAACAGTGAGGGGGCGCTTATAGGAGGAGGGGCGATAAATGGGAGGAATACGGTAGGTATAATTTTGAAGATATTTAATTTTGTACAATCATTAGAATCACCTCGATGAGTTGATTTTAATGAGTATGATTACCTCGATGAGTTGATTTTAATGAGTACAAACACCATACCTTTTTTAAATACAAGAACTATACTTCAACACATGGCTCTACGAAAAACCCTCAGTAGCTCAAACTACCCCTGCCTCGAACAAATTTTCATGGTCCCAAAGGTGTTCGGTTGTCAGGTTGACCATAATGGGGTTTAATGACATGTCAACCCTTGTGGTCATCCTGTGACATCTCCCAGGGAAAAAAAGACAGAAAAGACAGACAAAATGGAAATGGGTGACAGGGAAGAAAGAGGGATATGAAGTGTAGAAACAGAAGAAATAACAAACCTTGCCTAACTGTAAGCCAATATCAGTTGGACATCCCAGTGACGCAAGATACACGACACCTTCGCCTCATCCAACATCCTATTAACCCTTGACCTGCTGAATATTTATATATGCCACACCCACTACTGATTATCAACCAATCAGATTACTTGATGCAAATTATTGCACCAAATTCATGAGCTGAATGACAAACAATGAAGATCCTGATCAGATGGCTTCTTCAGAAGCCATCTGATCTGGATCTTCATTGTTTGAAAGAGAAGGCATATTCGGGCTCAGCAGGACAAGGGTTAAAGGTGATTGAGCCATCAAAGTTTCAGTGTACCTGGTGCGATTTTTCATCTGTGGAGTACAGAGAGGAGTGACTGGTTTGAGTCTGGCTGTGGGTTTGGAAAGTTTCTGATCATCTGTGGTGGGTCTCGGTATCTGTGACAGATCCATAAGAGGCTTTCTTGGAGTTGTCATGGTTACCACTGGAGTTGATGTTATCACTTTACCATTCAGAATAACCTGTAAAGAAAACTGAATTTTAATGCATTTTGTACCAGAAACCCCCAAAACGGGTAATTGACAAAAAGTGCAGGCCCAGATGAGACGCTGCAGAATGGAGCGCCTGATCAGGGCCTACATTGTTTGCAAAAAGTTCAGCCATTTTCCAAATCAGTTTTGAAGAAAACACAAACTGATATCCCTAAATTGTGAAATGGACTTATGCTATATATGAGGAAGATTCCATTTGGTACAAAACGGGTTGAAGTTATATTAGGGGTTTGTTGATTACATACTGCTAATCATTATCAGGCAAATTACATAAATCAATCATGCTTTTCCATACCAGTAACAGATTTACCTTTAAAATGCCATGAGTGAGTGAGTGTTTGAGTTTGACATCTCACCAACATCTAAGGTCATACGGAGATGGGACCTCTGTTTAAAGACTCATTGTGTCCAGGAAAAGTGTGGATTGGTAAACTTACCGGCTCAAAAATGACCTACATGTAAAATAGTGTTGACTGGGCTGTTAAACACCAATTCAAACAAACAAATCTGCATCAACTGATTTTTAGCAGAAGCTGGAAGATAGAATGTCACGTAACCTTTCACCCTGACAAAAATGGCATCCTACTTGGAGATGGGCCATTATCAGATAAATGGAAAAAATAACCTCTGTCACACTGAAAAATTAAATACCTTAATTTAACCTTATTTTTGTATCAAATTGGTAAAATAATGATTAAAGTTACAAAATTTGGCACATGATACATTTTTAAAATCATCACGAACACGCCTATATAATTTTGACCCCATTGAACCCCACTTTTATATAGTAAAACTGGGGTTTTCTGGGGGTATACCTTATTTTTCTTATTTCTGCTCTAAAATATAGATTATAGGTACTGGTTAGAACCGCCTCGATGAGGCGGTTCTAACGAGTGCCCACAATCTATATTTTGAACAGAAATAAGAAAAATATCACAATTTTTCATCTTTAAAATTTCATTTTTTCTGTGATAAAGGTGGCAATGTATTTGTATAGGCGTGTTTGCGTAATGTATTAACAATAATGTACGACCCAGAAAATGTGACAGATGTTATGTTGACAATATGTTTGTCAATAAATGACAATGTAAACTGTGTTATTTTTTATAAAATAGTTATTTATTAAAGAGTTGATCGTAAAGTATTTCTTTTAAACAAATATTTGGCAAATGAGGAATGTTTGTTTTTCTGTTCTCAGGTTTGTTTTAAAGTGACGGACGTCATTTATTTTTTTGAACACTATTTAATTTGTGAAGTAAATTTTCAAAGAAGGCACAGATTATCACTCGAGTAGAAACCTGTCTCATTTGCTTCTGTTTCAGCCTAATGCCTTATGGTATGCAATAATGGCAACATGTTGTGTAGGTTTAATTATTTTTGTAAAGTGTGTGTGGGCGTTACATTTGACAGTTTGACCAATACAGAAAAGTGACAGATGTTATGTACTTTGACATTTGATTTAGTTTAGGAAAACAATGTTTTGAAGGGTAGATTTGATCACTATACATGTATTATCACTATTCTACAGAACAACATTTCAGACATATTTTCTTAGTTGAGAAAGAAAAAAGAAATAGCGCTCCTATTTTTTTTTTTAACAAAGTGTGATCGGACGTTATTACTTGTCAAGTCAACTGTCACTGCCCTTCATACATCAAAATGTCAAAACATAAAGGGCATCAATAAAAAGGTAATCTTTAGGTGATTGCAATGCGGTTACCAGAAAATCAAAACCAAAATACAGGCTTTGTGCAATATAGTTATCTATTGACTGAAAACCATCATCGCTAATATGGCTGTTGTCAGTAAACAACCAAACAAAATTCGGAAGTTACCTTTGACATTCAACATTGTGACGGATGTTACAGGGAAAAAATATTTGACTGACAGGTAAAATAAACCCGCTAAGCTGCCTTGTAAAGCCTGACTACCAAAACCAATGACGTAGTACAAAAGACGGTGTTGATGCAACTTCATTTCAGTGTGAAAATTACCCAAGCATTCTTTGTATTATGTCATGGAGCTTACGAGTTTGACCGACAGACAATATCACTTTGAAAAGCAGGTCTTTTCCAAAAATGAATCATTATAGGAATGAATTTCATTTTTGTGGATTTTATCGATGTGTAAATCACTCACAAACTGCATGAAGCCCGAAGGAAGGTGAGTTGAGCATGAAAATAGAGAGTTAATCTTACCTCTTCTCCAACAGATGGGATATTTTCTTTTATCTCATTAACATTCATGATTAGCTGTATCTGAAAATAATAAAAGAATTGCGCTTATTTTTCTGTGTCCTAAATACTGATAAATTGAGACAAAATAATAAAAAAAAAATGTGTTTAGGGTTTCTCAACCACAGTTTTTGTGATTTTTCCTTAATTTCCTAAAACAAGAGGACCATGATGGTCTTATATCGCTCAGCTGAGCTAACAGGGACTTATGCAGATGACAAGGTAAAAAACAGGCATTTGCAGCAATGAAGTGGACATAACTCTATGAGTAATATGCCAACATTGTTTGTTTTCAAACTCATTCAAGCTTTTATCCATAACTTACTTATATATAAGTTTCAGGAAGATCTGTTTGAAACTTACTGACTTATGGTGAAGTTCAAATAGGCAAATTAACTTATCTGCCATTACTGGGCAAAGTGAAATCACGGAGACTGTTGTAGTCAGTTCAGCCATGTGATTGGGGACGTTTGAAAAATATACAACCTGAACGGTTATTAATCATTTATAAATCTGACCAACTTTCCCATTCAGCAAAGAATCAGCCCTCGATAAACGTAATTAAGTCCTCAATTTAGTTTTTTATAACGAAAATTAAAGCACAACTTCATCACCTGTCTTTACACAATTGACTGCTGTAATTACGCTAATAGGCAATTGGATAATTTGATATGAGTGGTCTCCCTTGAAATACAAATTAATCCTGCAATTCAAACAGCTTTGCTTTCTTGAAACGCTTTCAAATAAAAGAAAAATATAGCCATCGGAAGAGATGGCAAATCCCCCGACCAAAAGCCAATATGGTTTGGTTTGATTTCAGGTTTAACGTCCCCGTCAACACTGTAAAGGTCATTTTGGAGATGTTGCTTCCAATTTTGTGGGACTTTTACCCGACATTGAGATGAAATGACATCTCAAGCCCTGTCGCCAAATGAAACCAATAGGGTTTATTAGCATGGACGGTCCGCCTCGCACCGCGGTTCCTGGACAGGCTTAGATCCTCCAAGGGGTTTACCAGTACTAGTGTGCGGGCCGGATTCAGCTCTGCGTGGAAGCATCATGCAGCCCATATATTTCTTCAAGCCCCTATGGGTGGGGGCCTTAAAAGCTAATATGGCCTTCAGAAGATTGTTCACCAATAGAAAGTGCACCAGAATTAAACCAGCAATATATCACAAAAGTATTGGAGTTTTGGCCATCACTAGATTATACTTCAGGAGAGATAACTAAAAAACCAGGGTACTCAGAACTGTGGTTCTTGCCCATGACATGCCTGCTTAAGCTCATGCATTTCTGTACAAAGTACCGTCAATATGTCTCAAAGGGTGCTGGAGATCACAAGCTGGTCATACTGTTATATTGGAAGGGTACCGGTAGATAACTCAAATATTTATCATAGCACCCAGAATTGTGTTTCTTAGGCATGAAGCGCCGTCTCAACCTTGTATACAATTATTCCAAGTACCATCAATATATCTCAAAGGGTATTGGAGATGTGGCCATCAAAAAGGTTATATTGTCAGGGAAGATAATTAAAAAACCAGGGCACCCAGAGTTGTGGTTCTTGCACATGACACACCTGATTAACCTCATGTACAACTGTACCAAGTACCATCAATATATCTCAAAGAGTGTTGGAGATGTGGCCATCACAAGGTAGTGATTTTATATTATTGGAAGCGGAGATAACTCAAAAACCATGGCACCCAGAGTTGTGGTTCTTGTACATGACACACCGTCTCGGCCTTGTGAACAACTGTGCCAGGTATCATCAATATATCTTAAAGGGTATTGGAGTCATGGCCATCACAAGGTAGTCACTCTATTTTATTGGAAGGGGAGATAACTCAAAAACCATGGCAGCCAGAGTTGTGGTTCTTGTGCATGACACATCGTCTCGGCCTTGTGAACAACTGTGCCAGGTATCATCAATATATCTCAAAGGGTATTGGAGTTATGGCCATCACAAGGTAGTCATTCTATTTTATTAAAAGGGGAGATACCTAAAAAAGTATGGCATCCAGAGTTCTGGTTCTTGTGCATGACACGCCGTCTCAGCCTTGTGAACAATTGTGCCAAGAACTATCAATGAATCTCAAAGGGTATAGGAGTTATGGCCATCACAAGGCTGCGTTTAGGGAGGGAGGGACGGACAGACGAACGGACATTCTTACGAATGGATACTTAAAAGGCTAGGCGTCGGCATATTGACTACTTAAGCAGCAAATTCTCTAAAGCGGCAAGCCACCTAAGAGACAATTTTTGCCACTTAAGTACCAAAATAACAGAATAAAGTCCATTTGGACTAACAAATATATACTTAAGTGTCAAACATGTCCAAATTTTTTGCCACCTAAATGTTGTTTCGTTGGTGCGGACAGACGGACGGATGGACGCCAGGCTGATCGCTATATCCCCCGAACCTATTCGGTCGGGGGATAATAAAACAAACAATAAATACAATTTTAAAAGAGCATAATGTGTAACAAGAGCACCGCAAGCGGTGCCATGCTCGTCTGTTTTTCCATGTCACATAGACAAATCAGTGAAATTGCATCACAGAGTTATTGAACTTATACAAAATATAGCCTTTTTGATAATGCTCTGTTACAAACAGTACTGAAATGAGAGCAAAATATGTGTTTGAGAAAGAAATTGGAAAAGTGGAGATAATGCAGCCAAAATCAATAATAAATTTATGACCCTTGGTCAAAATGTAGCTCTTGTGATGATGGGTGAGTGTGAGTATGAAGTTTCATGAAGGCAGGCCAAATACTTCTGGAAATATGGTCAAGGTTAAGTTTTTTGTTAATTTTTCGAAAAATAGGTCAAAGTTCAAAGGTCAAGGTCACAGGTCAAAAAGCGTGGTATGACTGAAAAGGTCTTGTCCCAAGGAACATTCATGTGAAGTTGGAAGGCTCTGTTGTGAATAGTATTGAAATAAGAGACAAAAACAATTTAAAAAAAACGGAGAGAAAAGGGGAGATAATTCAATCAAATTGCAAGATGGAGTTATAAAACTTGTAGGGAATGTAGCTCTTGTGATGGTGAGTATGTGTATGAAGTTTCATGAAGGTAGGCCAAATACTTTTGGAAATATGGTCAAGGTTAAGGTTTTCGGTTAAATTTTCGAAAAATAGGTCAAAGTTCAAAGGTCAAGGTCACAGATCAAAAAGTGTGGTATCACTGAAAAGGTCTTGTCCCAAGGAACATTCATGTGAAGTTTGAAGGCTCTGTTGTGAATAGTATTAAAATGAGGGCAAAAAATGTGTTTCAGAAAAAAATTGGAAAAGGGGAGATAATTCGGCCAAAATCAACAATGTTGTTATGGTCCTTGGTCAAAATGTAGCTCTTGTGATGATGAGTATGTGTATGAAGTTTCATGAGGCTAGGTCTAATACTTTTTAAGTTATAGCCACAGTTAAGTTTTTTTGGAACGACGACGCCAGACGACGACAATGACAACGCAGACGCCGGAGTGATGACAATAGCTCGAAAGTTTTTTTTCAAAAAAAACAGACGAGCTAAAAATACCTAGGTTCACTTTTTCATTTTATTAATATAAACATTGCTTTTGATGCAAAGTTGTGCGAATAGATACCCAGTAGCAATTGAAATACTTCAGTATATACACTATGTTGAAACCTTTCAAGGATCATGACATGTCCCGGTGTTCATAGCGTCCACCGCTCGTTAGGCCTGGATGATGTGCTTGATTTGTTATCTTGAACTACTATCAAAGTAATTTCTTTGGTCCCTTTTACTTTGACATAACGAGAGTCACCTGTAATGTAAATTGATGCTGTGTAGGAGGAGCATATGCCTTACAAGTGTTTTACCCATTCAGTACCAGAAACCCCAAAATGGGTGCCCTGGCAAACAGTGCAGGCCCAGATCAGATCATCAGACGCCACAGAACGCGGTGTCTGATCAGGGCCTCCACGGTTTGCTAAAAGTTCAGTCATTTTCACAAAATTTTTTGAAGAAAACACAACCTGACACCCCTAAATTTTGAAATTAACTCCTGCTATATATAAAGAGAAAGATTCCATTTGGTACAAAAAGGTTAATGTGTACAGGTATGTGTGTGTATTGTGGGATGTGTGCTTGTTTTTGTTTGTTTGATTTGAGGTGTAACATCCCTGTCAACACTGTAAAGGTCATTTTTGAGATGTTGCTTTCAATTTTGTGGGACTTTTACCCGACATTGAGATGAAATGACATCTCAAGCCCTGATGTGTGCTTGTACAGTGAAGTTCCTATACAAGTATTGGGACCACCTTTCTTTAAAAGATTCCATTTGGTACAAAAAGGGTTAATGTGTACAGGTATGTGTATTGTGGGATGTGTGCTTGTTTTTGTTTGTTTGATTTGAGGTGTAACGTCCCTGTCAACACTGTAAAGGTCATTTTGGAGACTTTGCTTCCAATTTTGTGGAACTTTTACCCGACGATGAGATGAAATGACATCTCAAGCCCTGATGTGTGCTTGTACAGTGAAGTTCCTATACATGTATTGGGACCACCTTTCTTTAAGACTACTTTTGAATGTGTGGTCTTTCACTAGAGCACACTGGATGTAGGGGATGCAAAGAAAATACATGTACCTGAAACCTCAAAAATGTGCTTTTGAAATCATTTTTCATGGTGTTGGGTAGTGTTTATAGCGGAGCTTTGCTGTATTTGTTTTTGAATACATGTATATAAAGTTGTGTGTGTGATTAATGAACTTATTTATTTATAACTAACACCAGTCTGTTCATGGCTGTTTGTGTAACTGATATTCATCATGTTGTGTGAAAGAGGGAGAGAAAAGAAAAAAAAAATGTAATAATAATAAAATCAAAACTAGATCGCGCAGTCGATGGTATACAATCGCAAATACCCGCTTTTTCTATGAATAACACTAATGACTATGTATTAGCTAGCCAAAACTACATGTAAGTTAAAACAAGAGGCCCATGGGCCACTACGCTCACCAGAGGTCATGTGGTTTATACCATATACAGGCAAGGTGCCCATCTTGGTCATATGTTAACAATACCACAAATAATGTTCAATTGCCTCACCCCCATAGAGGCTTTTCATGTAATTTGGTTTCAATCAGCACAGCTCTTTTAATGGAGAAGAAGATAAAAATACCGAATCTGAGCCATCCAAAACAAAGGTCAGTAATGACCTTGACCTTTGGAATTAATAAACTTCCATTCAGCTAACTGCATATATCATTTTTGATGTCACAGCCTACCAGACAATCAGAAATATCCACTACTTTGCCATTTTTCCATACAAATGTCTAAGTGACCAAATTTGACCTTAACATAAAACAGGTCAAGGTCAACCAAAGGTCATCATTTGAACAAACTTGGTAGGGCCAGAGTCCCTGATGCTGCATACCAAGTTTCAAGATCATCAGTCATTCGGTTCTTGAGAAGAAGATTTTTAAAGGTTTTTACCATATATGGGCATGGCGGCCCATATTGGTCATGTGACCCAGTCCTCACGAACAAACTTTCGTTCCCTCATTTCATAGAGGCTCCACATGTAATTTGGTTTCAATTGGCCAAGTAGTTTAAGTGAAGAAGAAAATAAAAAAATACTGAATCTGAGGCGTCCTGAACAAAGGTCGGTAAATGACCTTGACCTTTGGAACTGATAAACTTCCATTCAGCTGATTGTAAATACCATTTCTGATGCCACTAGCTAATATACAATCAGAAAAATCCACTGTTTTGCCATTTTTCTATACAAATGCCTAAGTGACCAAATTTGACCATGACGCAAAACAATGTTTTACAAGAGATGGGCATGGTGGCCATATTGGTCATGTGACCCAGTCCTCACGAACAAACTTTTTTTCCCTCATTCCATACAGGCTCCACATGTAATTTGGTTTGAATTGGCCGAGTAGTTTAAGTGAAGAAGAAGATAAAAATACTGAATCTGAGCCATCCTGGACAAAGGTCGGTAAATGACCTTTACCTTTGGAACTAATAAACTTCCATTCAGCTGATTGTAAATATCATTTCTGATGCCACTACAATCAGAAAAATCGACTGTTTTGCCATGTTTCCATAAAATGTCTAAGTGACCAAATTTGAATTTGACGTAAAATAAGTCAAGGTCAACCAAAGGTCATCATTTGAACAAATTTGGTAGGGCCAGAGTCCCTGATACTGCATACCAAGTTTCAAGATCATCGGCCATTCGGTTCTTGAGAAGAAGATCTTTAAAGGTTTTTAACATATATGGGCATGGCGGCCATATTGGTCATGTGACCCAGTCCTCACGAACAAACTTTCTTTCACTCATTCCACAGAGCCTCCACATGTAATTTGGTTTCAATTGGCCAAGTAGTTAAAGTGAAGAAGAAGATAAAAATACTGAATCTGAGCCGTCCTAGACAAAGGTCGGTAAATGACCTTGACCTTTGGAACTGATAAACTTCCATTCAGCTGATTGTAAATACCATTTCTGATGCCACTAGCTAACATACAATCAGAAAAATCCAGTTTTGCCGTTTTTCCATACAAATGTCTAAGTGACCAAATTTGGCCTTGACGTAAAACAGGTCAAGGTCAACCAAAGGTCATCATTTGAACGAACTTGGTAGGGCCCAAGTCCCCGATGCTGCATACTAAGTTTCAAGATCATCGTCTATTTGGTTCTTGAGAAGAAGATTTTTAAAGGTTTTTATCATATATGGGCATGGCTGCCATATTGGTCATGTGACCAGTCCTCCTGAACAAACTTTGTTCCCCCTTCCCATCTAGGCTCCACATGTAATTTGGTTTCAGTTGGCCAAGTAGTTTCAGAGGAGATGTTGTTTGAAAATGCTGCCGACGCAGACGATGGACCAATGCCTATACTATAAGCTCCCCCGGAACCTTTGGCTCTGGTGAGCTAAAAAATTATTTTGTGCTTCGCTAACAACTTCTAGCTAGCATATTAAATGGGATTATCGAAATTGTCTTAAAAATCAAAAGCATATATTCTGCAATCTTTCGCAGAGTGCCATGATCTTTTATTAAAGGCTGCAATTGTCACGGCACTCAGTTGTGCGTATCACGTCGCATGAACTTAAATTTGGTTGATTTTATTATTATTATTATCATTATTATGATTATTATTTGGGCAGATACTTAATATCATGATTAATACATTTAATTTACCAGTTAAGTGATTAACAAAACTGTTAATGACCAATTACAATTTTTTATTTTTACATCTTTGATCAGACAGGTTTTACTAATCACAAACCCATTAAATCAAAGAGGTATTCTATGCTTACATGCACAACAAAACAGATATTTCATATTCCGAATTTTTCCTCCGTAATGGAAATTGTAGTTATTTGGAATAACCATTAAAAATGGCCTTAAAATCGGGCTACCCAAAATTTGCCGCAGCTAGATCCGCCATTGGTAAAATTCCGATAAACTGAAAAAATCGATATCGTTCTGTGGGTTGGAAAAGCCGATCTGCCCATACAGGTAAAATCGAAGCCACGACATCATATTATTGACAAAATAGGTATCAGCACTGCAGTTACAAGTCCGGGTTTTGATGGGTCCGAGAGCATATTAAGGCCCTCAAAATCTGTAATGTAGTGGATGGGGTACATGTACATATGCAAAAACTACATCGTAGACAAGATTAATTTTATAAACCCTAATGGCAATACTAAAGCTGCATGCTCAAATCAAACAAAAAAATGCATGCCATGGATTTATGATTTAGAAGAACTGCAACTTGATATTTTTAAGCATGATTTGGAATGGGGCCGAATTTCATCCCTAAATTTGGGTAATCAAGACCTCTTTTCAACAAATTTGGTCATTTAGTCAAAACCTAGAATTTAATTATGTGAGAATTTCCCTAATACATTCCTGGTTATTGCCTTTTGTAGACACAATAAAACGGGAACCATACTATACACTCGACTGAACACAACACAGGTATTTTACACTGTGTGTATTTATTACAACTGTCGCATGTCGATAATTACCGGTACACATGACTGTCTCTTGATTATTAGATTAATGGTGAAAAGATTATCTTTATAATAAGTGGTTCATTGCAGTGCATATTTAATTGGCTAAAGGGCAATGCAGGGCGCAAAGCGGGACACAAATCTCAAATTTTAGGGCAAGCGGGGGGGAATTTAGGGCACAGGGGCACCCAGCCCCGCTATTCCGCTTTAGGGCAATCACTACAATTGTGCCAAGTTCCTTCAATATATCTCAGTGGGTACTGGAGTCATGGCCATCACAAGGATATATTGTTAATGTCCCCACCTGAACCAACGCGGGATGGTGCACTTTGCGGCATTCATCCCTGCAAATGATTTGTTTGTTTGTTTGAATTGGGGTTTAACATTCCCATCAACAATGTATAGGTCATTTTGGGGATGTTGCTTCCAGGGTTCGCACTAGCGGTCGCCAAAGTCGCCAAATGCGAAAAGAAAATAAATCTGGCGCAAATCTGTGTCATTTGGCGAAAACTAGTGGCGAAAAAAAAATATAAAAAAGAAAAAGAAGTCTATCCCGGTTATTGCCGACTTAAGCCGTTTACTGAAACGCGTATTTTACACCTTTTCTTCCACCTATTTAATAGACGACAGGACTGACAAATCCATTTCCCGGCTGACCGGGCAACTGCACTTTGACCTTATGACGCCCGGTCGGACAAGTGCAAAAAAAAATCGTCTATAACTGTCAGTCCTTAAATCCGGTAAAACTATACCAGTAAGTAAATCGCAATAATTGCTGCACTGTCAATTCAAAGACAAACCATTTGTGTATTTATTACGGTTCAAGTATGACACTATTGTTAATCCCTTTTAATTGCCACCCTGCTGTGCGTGTCGATAAGGTGTGAAGATATGGTCAAGTTATGTCAATCATAAAATTTAATCCACAATCAATGTGAAAATGATTTAATCGCTCCTCAGACAATTAGCTACATCTAACGGTAATAAAAATGGACTTTTCTACGATCTCATGCATGGTTATGTTTTGGCGCCAAATTGCAGACGCTGAGCCGGAAAAGTCAAACGCTGTTGTTGGTTATTGACACGGAGCTTCTGGGGATAATTCGGAAGCTGTGCAAAGCGCTGGTTTTCTATCCACCTCTATTTACAACCGTTTGGCTATCGAGAAAATATTTTCTACCCTGTTCCTGACGTTTTTTTAATGAAATAGATACACACAATGGCATTAAATACGTGTTGGGGTGCTGGTGTCGGATGACGTCATTTACCAATCCTGTGTAGCTAAATGGTAGCGGTGGTTTGTGGGCGGCGCTTTATATCAATTCAATAATCACCGATCGGCTGTTTCCGTATGTCTGGTCTTCGCCGGACATTGCCGGAAAAAAGCATGCAGTCCATGACCTCGGCTATAAGACGGGGCCATTTTTGGGGCTCAATTTGGAGGGAAAAATCCTCGTCTTAAAGCCGAATTTTTACGGTAATGTGATCATGTGATCAACCAAAATGGCAGCCTCCATGACCTAACAACGCTTACTTGTTGGAGCAAAAACAAAAGCATTTTGCAAGGTTTTGTTGCATTTTAGGGAGAGAAGGTAATGCCGCTGGAAGTCGGAAAACTCAAGCTATCTAAATGATTTTGGTCTATGGATTTTGCTAAGCTATTTGTCGGCAAGACAGCATAGATGACTGGTTTGACGCGTGACTGTGTTGGTAACTTGGTTTGATAAAAAAACCTGGGGTCTTTTGGCGCACCTACAGCCCATTACACACGTCCATAAAGGCCACAGAAGGACAGTCTGTGCATTTATGCTTCAACCCTTTAAGTGCCAAAGAAAATTGTAGAGCAGATCTTTTTTATCCATGTTCTGCATTTTGCGAAGAAGTTTCTTCAACTGGCTCAAGTTTTAAGATTTTGGCTCAAAAAAAATTAAATTGGCGAAAGTGATGGCGAAAGAAAAAAAAATCCTAGCGCGAACCCTGTGCTTCCAATTTTGCGGGACTTTTATCCGACATTGAGATCTTTAAGAGTGACTTTAAAACTACAGTCGAACATGTATTAAGCAAGCACCTAAGGAATAACCAAAATTTGCTTGCTTAAGACAGGTGCTTACATAAGACATGTGAAATTGAAGGCATTTGCCCTTTTTTCGGGATCGCTTGCTTGCTTAAGACAGGTTGCTTGTTCAACAGAAGTGGCCACTAAGACAGGTTTGACTGTACTTTTGAACGGTCGCCCAATGAAACCAGTAAGGATTATTCTCATCAGGCTGTGCTTTCTTTTCAGCTCGTGCTTTATTTATTTTCACTTGCTGTTGTTGCTGGTGGATGTAAGTTTCGCGAATATGTTTGGTTGAATATTTTTCTAAGGCCAGTCACGGTAACTCATAGCAGTAGAAAATGCAACAGAAACTGGTAAAAGGTGCTTTTCATACTCATTCTTGTTGCCATGTGTGACAAAATTATTATTTTTTCTTTAAATATGTATCTGTTAGATACCTTCATTAATAAAAGTCCTATTTATTTAACCCTTATCTTGCTGAATATTCATTTAAGCCACACCAATTTCTGTCTATCAACCAATCAAATTACTTGATGTAATTTATTGCTACAAATTCATAAACTGAATGCCAAACAGTGTAGATCCTGATCAACTGGCTTCTTCAGAAGTCATCTGATCTGGAGCTACACTGTTTGCAAAGATAGGGGTTGTCACGAACAGCAAGATAAGGGTTAAATTATTTTGTTTAAAAATGGCAGCCAACCGCTCGCGCAGACGTTAAAGTCACATTGCCATCATATGACCCTATTTATTGTAAACCGTCTAAAATACAGGTGTATTATTTTCAAACAGCCAATCAGAAAGCACGACCTGATTGACAAACGTCATTAAACAAAATGGCCGCATGGTGACTAGAAAAGTTTTGTCGAATAAAGTCTTTATGGAATTTGTTGTTGGAAAACTAAACTCCTAGTGAGTAACTTAAATATTGCAGATTAAACATAAACTGAAAAAATATTAAAGTGATATAGAAGATTTTTTATTTTTAACTGCTTAGGGGCACAGTCTGGGGAGAACAAAGCATAGGGTTTATGAGCATCAACAGTCTAACTCGCACTGTTTTGCCTGGGCAGGCTTAGATCCTCTAAGTGGTTTACCAGTACGTGTGTGCGGGTGCATACAATTACCGGAAAGCACCAAAATACCTGAAAGCAACCAAAATACCGGAAAGCACATATAAATACCAAAAAGCACTTTGTACTTGGAGGGGGATTTTGCGAAGGAACATGTTAAAAATGAAATTTAGGCCTATGTATTAGATCTATATTGATAATTTTACCCGAAAAACTTTAATATTTATCCCCAATCCACTAGGTTATTGTCAGAACGACATGCAATTATGAATAATTACACGCTGCTATCTATATCTTCAAATACTGCAGCAACCTTTTGAGCGTATTATGTGCAGTTTAAAGAACTTGAACCAGACTGTTCGGAATACATTGGTCTTGACGTTATTTCAACAATATTTTACCAGGGTTTCCATTGCTAGAGCAAGGGTAGTGTCCCTGACTAAATATGGTGTATCACACATCTGTTCAACAATTCATATGAAAATTTAGCTGTTTAGAGGGTGGTGGGGGCTATATAGCCCTTTCAAGATTTTCAAAATATATCGAGCTGATCGTTTGGGTTGTCAAAAATGGGAGAACCAGGAGAAAATCAGGCAGAACTTGTCTTTCACAAATTTATGTGTTTGAAGCGGGATGCGAACCATCGATTAAGAGTGGAACTCAGAGAAAACCAAACAGAACTTGTCTTTCCACAAGTGAACTGAGCGAGGACGCGATCCACAGCGATGAGCGACCTATTGAGAAAGAGTGAGCGCTCCTATAAACCACTAGGCCACCGAGACACGTTGAAAACAATGTATAGGTACAATGCAATGACAATGGCATGTTAAAGTGATGTTGCATGCATTATAGAAGCAGTATTCATCTTTATTATATTCGAAATACAGAGAAAAAATCTAATTTTATCAAGTGTTTTATTCTGTTGCAAAGATAGTTCTTTGAATAAAGTATAAAAATCAAGAAGAATGAACAACATACATACAAATATACAAACTACAAAGTCCAGAGAGCAACCATAATTGTTCCAGATATGTTAATATATATTGCATTTAAATACAATTTTCTAATGTATTCCAGTATATATAAGTATATATTTTGGTATTTATATGTGCTTTCCGGTAATTATATGCACCGTGTGTGTGCAGTCGGATTCAGCACTGCGCGGAATCATCATGTAGCCCATCTACATGTATTTCTTAAGCCCTGATGGGCTGGGGCTGTCCCTGCAAATGATGCTCTGGTATGAATGTCATTTGACTTTTCACCGTCTGAAGTCCTCTGCGGAGGTTAAGACAACACGGAAGATAGATTGATAGTAACAATTCTGAAGTCTGATACTCTATTGGGGAGGTAATTGGTGCATACGCAATGGAGCGATTGGTGCAGTGGTAGCGCATCAGATTTTTGATTGAGCGGTTGCGGGTTCGAGCCTCATGCTGACCAAAGTGTTGTGCCCTTGAGCAAGGCACTTCATCCACATCGCTTAAAAAAAGTACTGGTTACCACCCAGGAAATCCTGCTCATAATGCTCAGATGTGAGCGAGTAGGAGAAAAAAGAAAGAGAAATGTAAACAAGTCATGTGTCAAAGCATTGGATCCATCTATAAACTGCCATTTTACATCCTGAGGACTCTAATGAAGATGCCAGTGATTTTTTTACCCCTGCGTCCTGCGTCCAGCACTTTTACCGAACCTTCAACTGCCCAACGAGTCACCGAAAAATCGATACAGGTACAATTAAAATGATTCAACCACAAGACAAGAATCTCCTCCATCCAAAATGAGCCCAAACTTTCACACAAGCAAGTTCAATGCGAACATCAAAGTTTTCCGCCATCCAGATCGCCGCCCACAAACCAACTCTACCATTTGTCTGCATGTGATTGGTAAATGTGTCAAATGACGTCATCCGATGCCAGCAACCACGCACGTGTTTAATGCCATTGTTTTATTTTAATGGGCTGTATCCCGTTCTTAAAAAATTGTTTGGAACTGGTAAAAAAATATTTTCTCGATAGCTAAACGGTTGTGAATGGAGGTGGATAGAAAACAGCGCTTTGCACAGCCCCCGAATTATCCCCAGCAGCTCCAACAACAGCGTTCGACTTTTCCCGCCAAGCCGAGCGTCTGCTATT
This sequence comes from Lucinisca nassula, assembly GCA_963580285.1. Taxonomy (NCBI): domain Eukaryota; kingdom Metazoa; phylum Mollusca; class Bivalvia; order Lucinida; family Lucinidae; genus Lucinisca; species Lucinisca nassula. The sequence goes on along the minus strand of OY757022.1, from coordinate 120,349,754 downwards.
TGGCGCCAAAACATAACCATTCACGATCCGTTTTTATAATGCATCTACCGTTAGATGTAGCTAATTGTCTGAGGTGCGAGTAAATCATTTTCACATTGATTGTGGGTTAAATTTTATGATTGGGGAATAAACGCAAATTAGAGACATAACTTGACCATATTTTCACACCTCGTTCAAGTTGGCTTATCGCCAGAAATGAAAGACACGCACCGCAGGGCAATCATGTTTACTTGGCAATTATATGACAGGGATTAACAATAGTGTCATAATTGAACTGTTATAAATACACAGACGGTTTGTCTCTGAATTGTCCACAAAGCAGGACAGTGCAGCACAATTATTGTGATTTACTTACTCTAGTTTTACTGTATGTAAGGACTCAAAAGACGGACAGCTATAGACGATTTTTTGCACTTGCGTGACCGGGCGTCCTAAGGTCAAAGTGCACATGCCCGGCGCGATTTCGGACTTGTACCGGGCGGCCAGGCAATGGATTTGTCGGCCCCTGAACCTAGATAGCTGGTGTCCCAATCAGGAGAGGAAACGTTTGTCGATAATGGTTCGGAATATTATCTCCATTGTGCATGAAGTAAATTTCACGCACATGTTGCGGTGCGCATTTATCGAAAACGAAAGTAGAAAACATTACGGAAAATAGACTAAAAAACGTACACTTTAGCAGGATTTCTTTGGGCTAGTAAACAACACAAGTTGATGATTGATTCATTTCATTGCAAATAATAGCTACTAGACCGCATTATTTTTAACTATGAATAATGGCATTTTATACTGAACCGATCTTTTTTGTACTTCCTTTTTTCCCTCCAAATATTGGGACTCATACTTTCAGATTTGGGACGCACAGTTTTTTGGTTGAGCGAGTCCCAGGACGCATAGTTGAAAATTTGTAAAAAAATCACTGAGATGCTCTCTATAAACTGAGTGAGTGAGTGAGTTTAAGTTTTACGTCCCACCAACAGCTATGGTCATATGGAGACGGGACCTCGGTTTAAAGACTCATCCGAAAGTCTGGAGAAGCCCGGGATCAATCCTGCGATCCCTGGTTTACAAGGCGAGTAGCGTAACCACTGCACCACAGAGGCTTCTCTCTATAAACTGAGGTAATGGCCAGATGTGACCGACTCGGTATAGACATATCCAAACACTACGTCATCACTCAATAATACTATTTGCCGGGACTTACCGTGGTGGGCAAAAAATGTCTTTGGCCATTTGTCCCCATTGTAATGCGATGTTATTTTCTGCAAACTTGTATTTTTGGAATCAAAACGACAAAATTGACCTTTAAACTTTTAAAATAGACATGTCTTAGCTAGTAATTATTGGTTTCTAGAATATTTGAAGATGTTTTGATGATCATTACCTGTTAAACTTAGGCAGGTAACGAGGCGGGATGGTCCTAATTATTTGAAATAAAAATGCGCAAAACGAATGACTAACAAGATGTGTTTGTGAAACACTGATGCCCCCGGACAGCGCCTGTGCAATATGAAAGCCCCATCACTAAAGTATGTCATGGTTGAGGCCACAAGGTCACGAGGTAAAAAATTATGGTACCACTGGAAAGGTCTTGTGAGAAAGAATACACATGTGAAATATGAAAGCTCTATCACTTACCAATCAAAAGTTATGGACTATATTAAAGTTTTTAAAAAGTAGGTCAAACATCAAGGTCAAAGTCACAAGGTCAAAAATTATGGTACCACTAGAAAGGTCTTGTGACAAGGAATGCACATGTGAAATATGAAAGCCCTACCATTTACCAATCAAAAGTTATGGCCAATGTTAAAGTTTTTAAAAAGTAGGTCAAACATCAAGGTCAAGGTCATGAGGTCAAAAATTATGGTACCATTAGAAAGGTCTTGTGACAAGGAATGCACGTGAAATATGAAAGCTCTACCATTTACCAATCAAACGTTACGGCCAATGTTAAAGTTTTTAAAAAGTAGGTCAAATGCCAAGGTCAAGGTCATGAGGTCAAAAATTATAGTACCAATAGAAAGGTCTTGTGACAAGGAATGCACATGTGAAATATGAAAGCTCTATCACTTACCAATCAAAAGTTATGGCCAATGTTAAAGTTTTTAAAAAAGTAGGTCATATGCCAAGGTCAAGGTCATGAGGTCAAAAATTATAGTACCAATAGAAAGGTCTTGTGACAAGGAATGCACATGTGAAATATGAAAGCTCTATCACTTACCAATCAAAAGTTATGGCCAATGTTAAAGTTTTTAAAAATGAGGCCAAAAGTAGGTCAAATGTCAAGGTCCAAGGTCACGAGGTCAAAATTTATGGTACCTCTTGAAAGGTCTTGTGACAAGGAATGCACATGTGAAGTATGAAAGCTGTACCACTTACCATTCAAAAGTTATGCCCAATGTTAAGTTTTTGCAGACGGACAAACGGACAAACAGTCAAACAGACGGACAGAAAGTAGGTCAAATGTCAAGGTCCAAGGTCACGAGGTCAAAATTTATGGTACCTCTTGAAAGGTCTTGTGACAAGGAATGCACATGTGAAGTATGAAAGCTGTACCACTTACCATTCAAAAGTTATGCCCAATGTTAAAGTTTTTGCAGACGGACAAACGGACAAACAAACAGACCAAAAACTATATGCCCCCCAGAATCTTAGATTCCGGGGGCATAAAAATGCGGAATACGCAGGAATGAAGTCTAGAATATATTTATCTACTCATTTAACCCTTATCTTGCTGTTCACGACAACCCTTATCTTTGCAAACAGTGTAGATCCAGATCAGATGGCTTCTGAAGAAGATCTACACTGTTTGGCATTTAGTTTATGAATTTGTAGCAATAAATTGCATCAAGTAATTTAATTGGTTGAAAGACAGAAATGGGTGTGGCTTAAATGAATATTCAGCAAGATAAGGGTTAAAGTGTAATTCGATCGATTTTCTGTAACAGTCAGCTAAAATATGCCCGTAATATTAAACCTATTTACAATGTGTTTATATGGAACCAGCGGCTTTTTGCCAACCAGGAAAGATCGTTATCAAAAGGAAAAGTAGTTTTGCGCATGAGCAGTGATAAGTAAACAAGGTCACGTGTCAAAACATTGGATCCGTCTATATGAAGGGAATCGAGACAATTCATTGACAAGACAATTCATCGACACGGTTTTTGGAGACAATTCATCAGCACAATTGAAGACAATTCATCGACACATTATTATGTTGAAATTATACACAAGCTGATAAAATGAAGACAATGTTTTAAAAATAAAATGATCTTTTATCATGTTTATGATCAAAATTACGAGTTCAGAAAAATTTAATTCAATATTTTGGCTTATTGACCATTTAACCGCAATTGTTTCCTCCTCTGATTTGATGTCGCACAAAAGTGACTGTCGGGGAGCTGTCTCAAAGTAATTGAGGATAGCATGTAGCTTTTAGGATGCTGATTGCTATGTAGTGACAGTATTGATAGTGCGACCACTGGAGTTGAAGGATAATTTAGCCTCGAGATTTGTACAATTCGCATTTAGATACCTAATTCTGATCATGAGATATAAATCGAGTCGGTGAATTATCATCTAGATAATAAGCCCATGCGATGGTAGATACTTCACAAAAAGTACGTAAAATTCGCCAGAGGCGCACTACGTTACACGTAACAAACGTAACGAATAAAATATATAAGGAAAAACACTCAGCACCATAATTGGACCGTAACAAGCAAAACATGAATATTCTTTGACTTGTCTCCATTATGTTACAAGTAAAACCAGAAAAATTCTGGGGCACATTTTCTTCCAACGTAACGTAACAAACGTAACAAAGGAAATATATAGGGAAAAAACACTCTGCACCTCATTTGGACCGTAACGAGCGTAACGAGGATATTCTTGGACATGTCTTCGTTACGTAACAAGCGTAACGAGCAAAAATCTGGGGCACATTTTCTCCCAACGTAACGTAACAAACGTAACGAAGGAAGTATATATGGAAAAATTACTCAGCACCTCATTTGGACCGTAACGAGCGTAAAGAGGATATTCTTGGACATGTCTTCGTTACGTAACGAGCGTAACGAGCAAAAATCTGGGGCACATTTTCTCCTAACGTAACGTAACAAACGAACGAAGGAAATATATAGGGAAAAAACACTCTGCACCACCTTTGGACCGTAACGAGCGTAACAAGGATATTCTTGGACATGTCTTCGTTACGTAACGAGTGTAACGAGCAAAAATTTGGGGCACATTTTCTCCCAACGTAACGTAACAAACGTAACAAAGGAAATATATAGGGAAAAAACACTCTGCACCACCTTTGGACCGTAACGAGCGTAACAAGGATATTCTTGGACATGTCTTCGTTACGTAACGAGTGTAACGAGCAAAAACTTGGGGCACATTTTCTCCCAACGTAACGTAACAAACGTAACGAAGGAAATATATAGGGGAAAAAACACTCTGCACCACCTTTGGACCGTAACGAGCGTAACAAGGATATTCTTGGACATGTCTTCGTTACGTAACGAGTGTAACGAGCAAAAATTTGGGGCACATTTTCTCCCAATGTAACGTAACAAACGTAACGAAGGAAATATATAGGGAAAAAACACTCTGCACCACCTTTGGACCGTAACGAGCGTAACAAGGATATTCTTGGACATGTCTTCGTTACGTAACGAGTGTAACGAGCAAAAATTTGGGGCACATTTTCTCCCAACGTAACGTAACAAATGTAACGAAGGAAATATATAGGGAAAAAACACTCTGCACCACCTTTGGACCGTAACGAGCGTAACAAGGATATTCTTGGACATGTCTTCGTTACGTAACGAGCGTAACGAGCAAAAATCTAGGGCACATTTTCTCCCAACGTAACGTAACAAACGTAACGAAGGAAGTATATATGGAAAAATTACTCTGCACCTCATTTGGACCGTAACGAGGATATTCTTGGACATGTCTTCGTTACGTAACGAGTGTAACGAGCAAAAATCTGGGGCACATTTTCTCCCAACGTAACGTAACAAATGTAACGAAGGAAATATATAGGGAAAAAACACTCTGCACCACCTTTGGACCGTAACGAGGGTAACAAGGATATTCTTGGACATGTCTTCGTTACGTAACGAGTGTAACGAGCAAAAATTTGGGGCACATTTTCTCCCAACGTAACGTAACAAACGTAACAAAGGAAATATATAGGGAAAAAACACTCTGCACCACCTTTAGACCGTAACGAGTGTAACGAGGATATTCTTGGATATGTCTTCGTTACGTAACAAGCGTAACGAGCAAAAATCTGGGGCACATTTTCTCCCAACGTAACGTAACAAACGTAACGAAGGAAATATATAGGGAAAAAACACTCTGCACCTCATTTGGACCGTAACGAGCGTAACGAAGATATTCTTGGACATGTCTTCGTTACGTAACGAGCGTAACGAGCAAAAATCTGGGGCACATTTTTTCCCAACGTAACGTAACAAACGTAACGAGGGAAATATATAGGGAAAAAACACTCTGCACCACCTTTGGACCGTAACGAGTGTAACGAGGATATTCTTGGACATGTCTTCGTTACGTAACAAGCGTAACGAGCAAAAATCTGGGGCACATTTTCTCCCAACGTAACGTAACAAACGTAACGAAGGAAATATATAGGGAAAAAACACTCTGCACCTCATTTGGACCTAGCGAGCGTAACGAAGATATTCTTGGACATGTCTTCGTTACGTAACGAGCGTAACGAGCAAAAATCTGGGGCACATTTTTTCCCAACGTAACGTAACAAACGTAACGTAACTCTGCACCACCTTTGGACCGTAACGAGGATATTCTTGGACATGTCTTAGTTACGTAACGAGCAAAAATTTGGGGCACATTTTCTCCCAATAATGTAACAAACGTAACGAAAGAAATATATAGGGAAAAAACACTCTGCACCACCTTTGGACCGTAACGAGTGTAAAGAGGATCTTCTTGGACATGTCTTTGTTACGTAACGAGCGTAACAAGCAAAAATTTGGGGCCCATTTTCTCCCAACGTAATGTTACAAACGTAACGAAGGAAATATATAGGGAAAAAACACTCTGCATCTCATTTGGACCGTAACGAGTGTAAGGAGGATATTCTTGGACAGGTCTCCGTTATGTAAAGAGCGTAACGAGAAAAAAAGTCCTTTTTACGCTTGGTAAAGGAACACTGACAAGTTTGATTGGTCTGTTGGAAAGCAGTGCTACGCAAAATTTTGGGGGTGCATGAATTCATTTGCGAAGTGTGAGAAGTGTGCACTTTTATGAGAACTGAACTGCACATGAGTTTCTGCTTAAGATATTTACCAATATACCGAGTACAAATTCTGGCAAGAAATTTTAAATTTTCAGTGCAAAATTTGGTATATAAAAAGTGATCCCTATCAAACTTTGAGTAGTATATATTCTTGTTCCTTATGATAGCCCCACCCCTAAACCATATATTCTTGTTCCTTATGATAAGAGGCAATCAGTGACACCAGCGTACCGGCCCCCAAGGGGTGCCATGGGCCATTCCCCACCCCTTTACTTCATTAAAATCCATATATGTCAAAAACAGTTCAGATCCCCACCACTTAACCATATATATTCTTATTCCTTATGATAAGACTCCTCTTCATAAACGGCCATATATCTCAGAAACCATTCAAATCCCCATCCTATAATCACATGCATGTATATTCTTGTTCATTGTTATTAGACACATATTGCCACATAGACACATTCAGTCATCCCACCCCGTCTTGTGGGGTCCGCAGGGGCTATTTTTCTCCCTGCCACTTCATAAAAGGGCCTCAAATTGCAGAAACCATTCAGATCCCCAATGTTAAGCCATATTATTTATATATACTCTTGGGCCTTATGATAAGACATATTCAGTGACAAAAATCTTGGGCTCTTCTGGGCTCTGCCATTCCCGAATCCCTCCATTGCTTAAAAAGCCTCACATCTCAGGAACCATACATATCCCCACTGCTAAACCATATACATGTATGTCTCTGTTCCTTTTGATAAGACACATTTAATAACACCAACCGGGTCTCCATTGGGACCATGCCCCACCTTCTCTACTTTATAAAACACCTAATATTTCAGATACAGTCCACATAGGTGCTCATTTGGGTCTGGGGTATGTTTGGGAGACTTTATAATTGGTAGATTAAAATCATATCATGTTATAATACGTGGCTGCCATTGGGCAATGTCCACCTGAGCCCCGTTTTATGTAATTTGGCTCTTTGGTTTGTTTGCTATGGCAAGTTAAGAGTTTACATTGACTTATAATGGGGAAAATTGAAAAATGACATTACTGCCTTCCAAGATATTTTGTCACACTTTCATAGAAATGTTCCTTTAATAATGTTCTTTTTGGCCTATTTGTTGCCACAGATGGGATATTGTCAATTGTCATCTGTTTTCCTGCATCAACACATTCAAGCGACATCAGAATTTTAAGCCACCAGGCTGAGTGGGTCCAAATTTTATCTGTAGCATCCTTGCGCACAGAGCTTCCATGGTTAATTAAAATACATTGCTGCCAGTGGGCAGTGGCCCCCTGAGCTCTGGTGAGCATTGTGGCCCATGGGCCTCTTGTTATGAAGTAGAGGGGTGGGCCATGGCATCGACACATTGCCCTACCATAAAGACTCCCCAGGTTGATGTGACTGAATGAGACTTATCATAAGGAACGCAAATATACATGCATTAGGGGTGGAAGAAGCCTCCGTGGTGCAGTGGTTAGGCTACTCGCCTTGTAAACCAGGGATCGCAGGATCGATCCCAGGCTTCTCCAGACTTTCGGATGAGTCTATAAACCGAGGTCCCATCTCCGTATGACCTTAGCTGTTGATGGGACATAAAACTCAAAAACTCACTCACTCATTAGCGGTGGGGATCTGAACAGTTTCTGAAATATATAGCATTTTATGAAATGGGGGGAGGGGAGGGGGAGGGGAGCATGGCCATTGCACACCCTGGGAGACCCCTAGGTTGGTACATGTATCACTGAATGTGTCTTTCTGAGATATTTGGCATTTTACAAATTTGAGATGGGGCGTGGCCCGGGCACATCTCAGGGGAGCTCCCGGTTGGTGTCACTGAATGCATCTTGAATATATATGATTTTGGGGTGGGGATCTTTTGTTTGTTTGATTTGAGGTTTAACGTCCCCCTCAACACTGTATTGGTCATTTTGGAGACATTGCTTCCAGTTTTGTGGGATTTTTATTACCCCGACACTGAGATGAAATGACATCTCCAGCCCTGTCACCCAATGAAACCATTAGGGTTTATAAGCATGGATGGTATGACTCACACCGCTTTGCCTGGGCAGGCTTAGATCCTCTTAGGGGTTTACCAGTACTTGTGTGTGGTCGGTTTCAGCTCTGCGTGGAAGCATCATAAAGCCCATCTATTTCTTCAAGCGGAGGGTGTGGGGCATAGCCCAGGCACATCTCAGGGGATCCCCAAATTGGTGTCTTATCATAAGAAAAAAGAATTTATATGGTTTTGGGGTGGGGATATGAATAGTTTTTGAGATATATAGCCTTTTATGAAGCGGAGGGGTAGGGCATTGCCCCAGCGTACCCTGGAAGACCTCTAGGTTGGTATCACTGAATGTGTCTTATCATAAGGAACAAGAATATATATGGTTAAGAGGTGGGGATCTGAATAGTTTCTGAGACATTGGGCCTTTTACGAAGTGGAGGGAATGGGGCATGGCTGGGGCACATCCCATGGGACCCCCAGGTTGGTATCACTGAATGTGTCTTATCAATCATAAGAAACAAGAATATATATGGTTTCAGGATGGGGATCTGAAAGGTTTCTGAGATATATAGCCTTTTATGAAGTGGACGGGTTGGGCATGGCCCCAACACACCCTGGGAGACCCCTAGGTTGGTATCACTGAATGTGTCTTATCATAAGGAACAAAAATATATAAGGTTAAGAGGTGGGGTTCTAAATGGTTTCTGAGAAATGGGGCCTTTTACAAAGTGGAGGAGGTGCTTGGGCACATCCGAGGGGACCCCCAGGTTGGTTAAACAAGACAAGAATGTATATGGTTTTTGGGTGGGGATCTGAAATGTTTCAGAGATATATTGCCTTTTTAACTCACCTGTCACGTAGTGACAAGGTGAGCTTTTGGGATCACTTTTTGTCCGTCGTCCGTCGTGCGTGCGTCCATGCGTGTGTGCGTCCGTAAACAATTTCAAATAAGTATATCTCTAATACCCCATGGCCAATCTTGATCAAATTTCATGTGAAGCATCATCAGGTAGGGAGAAGGGCTGCATAAGGTTTTTGGGCTGATCAGATTGGAATTCTGGTTGCCATGGCAACATATAGCTCCCACAGACTTATAAAGGGAAAATTTTTAAAAATCTTCTTCTCTGAAACCACAGGGCCCAGAGCTTAGATATTTAGCATGTAGCAAGGGCAAGTGGTCAACTACATAATACCTGCCAATCATGCCTCTGGGTGCCAAATGGGCCACGCCCCGGCGCCCCTTCGCTCCCATAGACTCATAATGGAAAAAAGCTTCAAAAATCTTCTTCTCTGAAACCACAGGGCCCAGAGCTTAGATATTTAGCATGTAGCAATGGCAAGTGGTCACCTACATAATTCCTGCCATTCATGCCCCTGGGTTCAAAATGAGCCACGCTCCGGGGCCCCTTCGCTCCCATAGACTCATAATGGAAAAAAGCTTCAAAAATCTTCTTCTCTGAAACCACAGGGCCCAGAGCTTATATATTTAGCATGTAGCAATGGCAAGTGGTCACCTACATAATTCCTGCCAATCATGCCCCTGGTTTCAAAATGGGCCAAGCCCCGGGGCCCCTTCACTCCCATAGACTCATAATGGAAAAAAAAAGCTTAAAAAAATCTTCTTCTTTGAAATCACAGGGCCCAGAGCTTATATATTTAGCATGTAGTAACGGCAAGTGGTCACGTACATAATTCCTGCCAATCATGCCCCTGGGGTCCAAATGGACCACGCCCCAGGGCCCCTTAGCTCCTATAGACTCATAATGGAAAAAATCTTCCAAAATATTCTTCTCTGAAACCACAGGGCTCAGAGCTTAGATATTTAGCATGTAGCAATGGCAAGTCGTCACCTACATAATTCCTGCCAATCATGCCCCTGAGGTCCAAATGGGCCTCACCCCGGGTTCCCCTTCGCTCCCATAGACTTATAATGGGAAAAATTTAAAAAATCTTCTTCTCTGAAACCACAGGGCCCAGAGCTTAGGTATTCAGTATGTAGCAAGGGTAGGTGGTCACCTACATAATTCCTGCCAATCATGCCCCTGGGTTCCAAATGGGCCACGCCCAGGGGCCCCTTAGCTCCCATAGACTCATAATTGGAAAAATTTAAAAAATCTTCTCTGAAACCACATGGCTCAGACCTTAGACATTAAGCATGTAGCAACAGTAAGTAGTCACCTACATAATTCCTGCCAATCATGCTCCTGGGTTCCAAATCGGCCACGCCCCGGCGCCCCTTCGCTCCCATAGACTCATAATGGAAAAAAGCTTTAAAAATCTTCTTCTCTGAAACCACAGGGCCCAGAGCTTAGATATTTAGCATGTAGCAATGACAAGTGGTCACCTACATAAATCCTGCCAATCATAGCCCCAGGGTCCAAATTGGCCACACCCCTGGGCCCCTTAAATCCTAAAGACTCATAATTGAAAAAAAAGCTTCAAAAGTCTTCTTCTCTGAAACCACAGAGCCCAGAGCTAAGATATTCTGCATGTAGCAATGGCAAGTGGTCACCTATATAATTCCTGCCAATTATGCCGTTGGGTTCCAAAAGGGCCACGCCCCGGGACCCCTTCGCTCCCATAGACTCCTAATGGAAAAAAGCTTAAAAAATCTTCTTCTCTGAAACCACAGTGCCCTGAGCTTAGATATTTAGCATGTAGCAAAGGCAGGTGGTCACCTACATAATTCCTGCCAATCATGCCCCCGGGGTCCAAACGGGCCACGCCCCGGGGCCCCTTAGCTCCTAGAGACTCATAATGGAAAAAAGCTTCTTCTCTGAAACCACAGAGCCCAGAGCTCAGATATTTAGCATGTAACAAGGGCAAGTGATAATCTACATAAATCCTGCTAATCATGCCCCTGGGGTCCAAATGGGGCACGCCACGGGGCCCCTTAGCTCCCATAGACACATAATGGAAAAAAAAGCTTCAAAAATCTTCTTCTCTGAAACCACAGGGCCCAGAGTTTAGATATTTAGCATGTAGCAACAGCAAGTGGTCACCTACATAATTCCTGCCAATCATGCCCCTGGGTTCCAAATGGGCCACACCCCGGGCCCCTTTGCTCCCAAAGACTCATAATGGAAAAAAAAGCTTCAAAAATCTTCTTCCCTGAAAGCACAGGGCCCAGAGCTTAGACATTTAGCAGGTAGCAACGGCAAGTGGTCACATGCATACTCCCTGCCAATCATGCCCCTGGGGTCCAAACGGGCCACGCCCCGGGGCCCCTTAGCTCCTATAGACTCATATTGGAAAAAAGCTTCAAAAATCTTCTTCTCTGAAACCACAGGGCCCAGAGCTTAGATATTTAGCATGTAGCAATGGCAAGTGGTCACCTACATAAATCCTACCAATCATGCCCCTGATGTCCAAATGTGCCACGCCCCAGGGCCCCTTAGCTCCCATAGACTCATTATGGAAAAAAAGCTTCAAAAATCTTCTTCTCTGAAACCACAGGGCCCAGAGCTTAGATATTTTGCATGTGGCAATGACAACTGTTCACCAACATAAATCCTGCCAATCATACCCCTGGGATCCAAATGGGCCAAACCCTGGGACCCTCTTAGCTTCCATAGACTCACAATGGAAAAAAGCTTCAAAGATCTTCTTCTCTGAAACCACAGGGCCCAGAGCTTAGATATTTAGCTTGTCACAATGTCAAGTGGTCACCTACATAAATCCTGCCAATCATGCCCCTGGGGTCCAAATTGGTCACACCCTGGTGCCCCTTAGCTCCCATAGACTTATAATGGGGGAAAAAAAAGCTTCAAAAATCATCTTCTCTGAAACCACAGGGTCCAGAGCTTAGATATTTAGCATGTAGCAACAGCAAGTGCTCACCTACATAATTCCTGCCAATCATACCCCTGGGATCCAAATGGGCCCCTTAGCTCCCATAGACTCATAATGGAAAAAAGCTTCAAAAATCTTCTTCTCTGACACCACAGGGCACAGAGCTTAGATATTTAGCATGTAGCAACGGCAAGTGGTCACCTACATAAATCCTGCCAATCATGCCCCTGGGGTCCAAATGGGCCATGCCCGGGGCCCCTTACCCCAATAGACTCCTAATGGAAAAAAGCTTCAAAAATCTTCTACTCTGAAACACAGGGCCCAGAGCTTAGATAATTAGCATGTAGCAATGGCAAATGGTCACCTACATCAATCCTGCCAATCATGCCCTTGGGGTCCAAATGGTCAACACCCTGCGGCCCCTTAGCCCCCATAGACTCCTAATGGAAAAAAGCTTCAAAAATCTTCTTGTCTGAAACCACAGGGCCCAGTGCTTAGATATTTACCATGTAGCAACGGCAAGTGGTCACCTACATAAATCCTGCCAATCATGCCCTTGGGGTCCAAATGGGCCACGATCTGCGGCCCCTTAGCTCCCATAGACTCATAATGGAAAAAAGCTTTTTAGGGAAGAGCTTCAAAAATCTTCTTCTCTGAAACCGTAAGGCCCAGGTCTTTGATATTTGGTATGAAGCTTCATCTAGGGGACCACTACCAAGATTGTTCAAATTATAGTGCTGGGATCAAATATGCCCCCGCTCCGGGGCCCTTTGGTTTTACATGGGCTTATATAGGGAAATCTTTAAAAAATTTCTTCTCTGAAACCGTAAGGCCCATGTCTTTGATATTTGGTATGAAGCTTCATCCCACACGGCCATGGTTTAAATTATAGCCCTGAGGCCAAAAATGCCCCCGCCCTGGAGCCATTTGGTTTTATATAGGCTTATGTAGGGAATATCTTTAATAAAAAACTTCTTCTCTGAAACAGCAAGGCCCAGGTCTTTGATATTTGGTATGTAGCATATCTAGTGGACCTTTGCCAAGATTGTTCAAATTATAGCCTTTGTTGATATTTGGTATGAAGCTTCACCTTTTTAGATGTCTCTGAACATTATGCACACTATAGCCCTGGGGTTAATAATGGCCCTCCCCGGGTCCCACTTGTTACTCTATGGATCAGGTGAGCCATCCAGGGCCATCATCGCCCTCTTGTGTTTTTATATTAGGATCACTTTTTGTCTGTCATCCGTGCGTAAACAATTTCTTCAAACGACATCTCCTCCTAAACCACTGATCCGATTTTGACCAAACTTCACAGGAATGATCCTTAGGTGGTCCCCTTTTAAAGTTGTTCAAATGGTTCCGATCCATTGCACATAAAGGTCACAGTAGCCAAAAATAGATTTTTTCACCGAAAACTTATAAAAATCTTCTTCTCTGAAACCGCAAGGCCACTGTCTTTGATATTTGGTATGAAGCTTCATCTAGTGGACCCCTACCAAAATTGTTCAAATTATAGTGCTGGGGCAAAAAATGCCCCCGCCTCGGGGCCCTTTGGTTTTACATGGGCTTATATAGGAAAATCTTCAAAAATCTTCTTCTCTGAAACCACAAGGCCCAGGTCTTTGATTTTTGGTATGAAGCTTCATCTAGTGGACCCCTACCAAGATTGTTCAAATTATAGTGCTGGGGCCAAAAATGCCCCCGCCCCGGGCCCCTTTGGTTTTACATGGGCTTATATGGGGAAAATCTGTAAAAATCTTCTTCTCTTAAACCGCAAGGCACAGGTCTTTGCTATTTGATATGAAGCTTCATCTAGTGGACCCCTACCAAGATTGCCAAAATTTGCCCCCGCCCCGGGGCCTTTTGGTTTTACATGGGCTTATATAGCGAAAATCTTTAAAAATCTTCTTCTCTGAAACTGCAAGGCCCAGGACTTTGCTATTTGGTATGAAGCTTCATCTGGTGGACCCCTACTAAGATTGTTCAAATTATAATGCTGTGGCCAAAAATGCCCCTGCCCCGGGGCCCTTTTGTTTTACATAGGCTTATCTAGGGAAAATCTTTAAAAATCTTCTTCTCTGAAACTGCAAGGCCCAGGTCTTTGATATTTGGTATGAAGCTTCATCTTGTGGACCTCTACCAAGATTGTTCAAATTATAGCCCTGGGGACAAAAATGCCCCCCCCCCCTCTCCGGGGCTTTTGGTTTTACATAGACTTATACAGGGAAAATCTTGAAAAATCTGCTTCTCTGAAACCAAAAGGCCTAGGTCTTTGATATTTGGTATGAAGCTTTAGGTAGTGGACTTCTGCCAAGATTGTTCAAATTATAGCCCTGAAGCCAAAAATGCCCCGCCTCGGGGCCATTTGGTTTTACATACTCTTATATAGGGAAAATCTTTAAAAATTTTCTTCTGTGAAACCACAAGGCATAGGTCTTCGGTATTTGGGCTGAAATTTCATCTAGTGGACCTCTAGCAAGATTGTTCAAATTATACAGTACAGGCAACGAGACATTCCTATAGAACTCGCTCGTCACCGTGGCAATTTTTTCCGTCAGGCTGATTCTTCATCTTGTCACCAAGACGAGCGGGACGGTCAGCGAGACGCCCAGGTAATCTCAGCGTGACATCGTCGCGGTTCGCTGAGCGAGACACTAATCCGGCCGAGAATTTTATTGCTTTTATAGTGACACAGCGAGTCACAGCGTGACATTTATGACCTTAAAGATAAGCCGTTTACCTTGATTTTTTATAATACAGGTGCATATATTTAAGTGTCGATATGATCAGTCTGCGCTTAGCCCATCGGGGCTTACTGAAATAAATTGGATGCCTGAAAAAATAATCAGGTCAACAAGCCCATGCAATGAATATCCCTTTTAACCCCACTTTATATAGAGAAAAGTAGGGCTTTATGGAGATATATAATTATGATACCCTATCGATTTATTTATTTTTTTTATTATTATCATTTTTGTTCTTACATGATCTAGCACCAACAATCTGTATTTTGACTAGAAATAGGAAAAAATATTTGTCATGATTAAAATAAATAGTGTGACTTTTCTTCTGTGACTTTTTTTCCTACCCAAAATGTGATGACGGGGACGTAAAACCTCAAAAGAACAAACAATCTCTGCGTTTGATTGTGACTAGACCCTGCGTTGATCGATCCCTAGACCTCCTGAGCAGTCAGACATACATATACATCACAGTGGGAAAGTTTTAGACCTGAGCGTCCCCTAACTTCTCCAGCAAGTTGAAAGTCTCAAGTAGACTTAGGAAAACCCAGCTAGCGCGCAATAGCGGGCCGATATCGGACCGACATCGTCGTCGTATCGCTGTCGGCCCGACGTTGGTCCGAAATTCGTTCTGGCTGTGAAAGCCTGTGGTTAAGAGAAAATTGCAAAATCTAAATTCTTCTACAGACATTCTTTTAGGTTAGACAGGCCCATTTATACCATATATGTATACAGAAATGGTTGCTGCTCGCGTAAATCACAATGACGTCCATGTTGTCACAAGACGATAAAACCATGGAAAATCATTAATTTGACGTCGGTATAATTCGTACTGAATTTTCAGTTTGAATTTATGGGACTGCCACACATTTGCGCATGGGCCACGCGTGTGTCGGGCGTATGGGGGGGGGGGGGGCGTTAGAATTAGACAGTACTTTGTTTACTCAAACGTAACTTTCCTGATATTTTCACCTCTGTCTACCTTTAATAAATGCCCCAATGATGCAATTCTAAAGAATTGTCCTAAATTTCGTACCCACACTTTTCCAGGACAGACAGTACAGTGCACATTCTTTCACCAGACAACTGCCCTTCTTCAATCAGCGGAAGGAAGAGAATGACCTTAGTAAATGTCGGATAAGTGAAATGATTAATGATCTGCTTGACGTGGAACGCTCAATATAAAATCTTGGGGCACACTCATGTAAAATTCCAATATTAAGGCCACTTTCCGGACTATTCCAAAGTGGTCTTGAATCTTCAAGACCACTTTGAAAAGTCTGAAAGGTCTCTTTCAAAGGGAAATACAAAGGATAAACGACACTTTTTAAATATATGCCTCTAAAAGCAAAATCATGCATGTAAACGCTTGATTTAACTGGTCTTAATAGCGGAATTTTACTTGCTATACATGTACAATGATATTCAATAAAACAAACAGTCATTGATATGGTAATTTATTAACAAAATAGCTTTGTTTAAAAAAAAAACATATTGAAATTGAGCCTGTGCACAAGAAATAGAAGTGAAGGCATTTATCTGGAATCGATAAATTTATGAGGTGCCGTTTCACTATTTAATCTACATTTATAGATATTCATATTTTGAATTATAGTTTGTTTGTTTGATTTGAGGTTTAACGTCCCCGTCAACACTGTAAAGGTCATTTTGGAGACGTTGCTTCCAAATTTGTGGGACTTTTACCCGACATTGAGATGAAATGACATCTCAAGCCCTGTCCCCAATGAAACCAATAGGGTTTATTAGCATGGACGGTCCGCCTCGCAGCGCGGTTCCTGGACAGGCTTAGATACTCTAAGCGGTTTACCAGTACTAGTGTGCGGGCCGGATTCAGCTCTGCGTGGAAGCATCATGCAGCCCATATATTTCTTCAAGCCCCTATGGGCGGGGGTCCAATTATAGATATACCTAAATCGAATAATGGATATCAATAATTCGATAACTGAATATCGATAATTCAGATCGACATTCTGGATTGGAATATTTCTGCTCAAAACATAGATTATCGATACTCGTTAGAACCGCCTCAACGAGGCAGTTCTAACGAGTACCACCAATCTATGTTTTTGAGCAGAAATAAGAAAATAATGTATACCCCTGCAAACCCCAGTTTTAGTATATAAAAGTGGGGTTCGAGGTGGTCAAAATCATATAGGCGTGTTTTCGTGATGGCGGCCAGAAGCTTTCTTGTGAAGGAACAGTTGATTAGTTGCTGACCAAAAAACTGTTTGGGTGCCATATGATTGTGAGCTAAAAAATGTACGTATCAATGTGGGCCCCGCCCATCGGGGCTTGGAGAGATAGATTGGACTACATGATGCTTCCACACAGAGCAGAAACCGACCGCATATGAATACTAGAAAACCAATAAGTAGGTCATGCCTGCCCAGGCAAAGCGGTGTGAGTGGGATTGTCGATGAATATAATAAAACCCTTTTGGTTTGTTTTTGGCGGCAGGGCTTGAGATGACATTTCATCGCAATGTCGGGTCAAAGTCATACAAAATCGGAAGCAATGGCTACAAAATGACCTAAATAGTGTTTACGGTGGCGTAAAACATTTGCAAAGACGGTACAACCTGGCACCAAAAAAAGACTTGTTTTATTTTATCTACGGTGCAAACATAGACTACATGTATGTGTACATGTACATATGATATGTATGCTTTTCCTGTCAGAACTATCTCACTTTGCTGGCTCAGTGGCAAAGCGCCGACGGCCCCGCAGGCTGAATCAGCTGCACGTCTGGCTGAAGAAAAGGTCATGGGTTTGATGCCTGTCTGGACCATCACGTGAACACGTCGGTGAAATGGACACCCCCTTATTTCTGCTCTAAGACATAGGTTGTAGGGACTGGTTAGAACCGCTCTGATGAGGCGGTTCTAATGAGCACCCACAACCTACGATTGCAGTATAAATAGGAAAAGTATCATATATTTTCATCGGAAGAGAAGCCATTTTGGAGATGTGGAAACAATCACTATATGACATGTATGCTTTTCCTGTCAGAACCATCTCACTTTGCTGGCCCAGTGGCAAAGCGCCGACGGCTCCGCAGGCTGAATCAGCTGCACGTCTGGCTGATGAAAAGGTCATGGGTTTGATGCCTGTCTGGACCATCACGTGAACACGTCGGTGAAATGGACACCCCTTTATTTCTGCTCTAAGACTAGGTTGTAGGGACTCGTTAGAACCGCCTCGATGAGGCGGTTCTAATGAGCACCCACAACCTACGATTCCAGTATAAATAGGAAAAGTATCATATATTTTCATCGGAACAGAAGCCATTTTGGAGATGTGGAAACAATCACTATGTGGCACGGATCTGTTATCGTAACGCGGCAACATTATTCGTGGATATACATGAACCATTGTAAAAATATTCTTGTAAAGTTTTTCACACCAACAAATGTAAGGTATTTCATTTTCTTTTACTCGCCGACAGACTTACCAGTTTGTGGCATAAGTTCTGCTTGCTGTACATCTTAATTGATAATTATTTTTTCGCACTTTTTAATGCAAACCTTAGCGACAGGGTTTCAATGGACAATTAGATACGCTTTGTTTGATTAACAATTTACGAACATAATTGGTCACCTAATCTGTCACATTTCATCGCACAGCTGTGTAAATTTGTTTCCAATTATGCTGTAATTGCTTCAATTTTAAATATCATCAACTTCGATGGGACTTGTTCGAACAGCGAAGACCCCGATAAACCTGCACGAGCGGGCAGACTGATCAGGGGTCTCTTCTGAGACCGTTTTTGTTTGTTTGATTTGATGTTTAACGTACCCGTCAACACTATGAAGGTAATTTTGGAGACGTTGCTTCCAATTTTGTGGGACTTTTACCCGACATTGAGATGAAATGACATCTCAAGCCCTGTCGCCCAATGGCACCAAAAGGGTTTATAAGCATGGACGGTCCGACTCGCACAGCTTAGATCCTCTAAGCGGTTTAATTGATTGATTTGAGGTTTAACGTCCCCGTCAATACTGTAAAGGTAATTTTGGAAACGTTACTTCCAATTTTGTGAGACTTTTACCCGACATCCGCCCTATGAAACCAATAGGGTTAGTAAGCATGGACGGGCCGACTCGCACCATTATGCCTGGGCAGACTTAGATCCTCTAAGCGGTTTACCAGTACTCATGTGCGGGTCACGCCCCCGCCCATAGGGGCTTGAAGAAATATATGGGCTGCACGATGCTTCCACGCAGAGCTGAATCCGGCCCGCACACTAGTACTGGTAAACCGCTTAGAGGATCTAAGCCTGTCCAGGAACCGCAGTGCGAGGCTTGTTGTTGTTTTCCAGTTTCCCTGTGTCGCAGGTCGTCAGCTGGTGGGGTCCCAGGGAACGAATCCATGCTGGCACTACACCGTAGCCGTTCGGTGGAACCCCCATTCCCCGTTGCCGGTGAACAGGGAGACAATCGCTCGGCTCCAGCCCGTCCGTCTCGTGTTTGTCGTCTCACGTCTCAGTTGTCTCCGAGCCCACGGGCATCCCCTTGCCCTGTAGCCAATCGCCGAGCTCCGTCCTGAGAGGTTTGTGAAACGGTGCCGTGACCTTTCCAGGTCTCGGTGGGGCTTATATTTTGTCTTCCCGTTTGCTTCAGGAGTGCATGTGTCCGGTCGCTAAAGGGCATCTTTATTTGTTGGAGTTTCTGGGCTAGGCGTGCTTCATTTTTCAAGGGCTGTGGATGTGAGGCGGACCGTCCATGCTAATAAACCCTATTGGTTTCTTTGGGCGACAGGGCTTGAGATGCCATTTCATCTCAATGTCGGGTAAAAGTCCCACAAAATTGGAAGCGACGTCTCCAAAATGATCTTTACAGTGTTGACGGGGACGTTAAACCTCAAAACAAACAAATCATGTGCGGGTCGGTTTCAGCTCTGCGTGGAAGCATCATGCAGCACATATATTTCTTCAAGCCCAGATGGGCGGGGGCCTCCTATGCGGTTTACCAATACTCGTGTCCCGTCGGATTCAGCTCTGCGTAGAAGCAGCATTCTTCAGACCCAGATGGGCGGGGGCCGATTCTGAGACCGTAAAGCTTTTCAAAAAGAGATAACAGTGATCTGAGTATTTGCAGGTCGTTTTGCAACGCGCGAAGGCTGATTCTGTGCAGGTCATTGAGTGACAGTAACGAATTGGATCACCCTGCACATTCGTGCAGTATGATCAGTATTCGCTGGTCGCATACATGTAAGCATAAGCATACTGTCACCGAAGGAACACCCAGAGTAGTAAGCGAAACCCCTTGTATTGAAGAGATAAAAAGATTGACATGAGTTTTTGTAATACGTATTGTGACCAGCGGTGAAGACTCCGATTGGCCTACGCATCCGTGCGTGTAGCCTAATCTCCCCGGTGATGGATGGAGCCTTACGTAGAAGCAGGACTAAAAGATATCAGCAAAATCCTTCTCTGCAAAGAACTTGCGCATGCTGATCTGAGACTTTTCAAGTGTGTGTGAACTGCGTCTCTGCAGTACGTTGTATGCAGCTCACTAACACGCAGCTCAGTCTGTGCATCAAAGGAGTCTGATCAGTGCCATCGATAATCTCCATACAAAGTCGCAGGAATAATGGATATCGCAGCGGAGATAAGCAAAACTCCAGCTGCGCACGTGGAGCCGGCCTAGGTGGCCCGGTCGGATGCACGTCTGACTGATGATTAGGAGGACACGGGTTCGATACCTGCCGGGGACGGCAACATTCTTTCATGGAGACTGATCATGAAATCATCATTACGGTCCTTCTCTCCCTACCCCTGATTCAAGAAGGGCAGTTGTCAGTTTCTGGCGAAATAATCTGCGCTGTAGTGGTTAACCGCTTACGTATAAGCCTGCCCAGGAAAAGTGTTGATAGGTAAACTTACCGGCTAAAAATGCCCTAAATAGTGTTGACTGGGCCGTTAAACTCTAATTCAAACAAACGAGCTGCGCATGTTGAAATGGGTATAAGCAGGTCATTGAACAACCAGTGAAGACGAGGCACACTCTGCACATCTGTGCAGTATGAGCCACAATACTACCCTACGTTTGAAATGCGAAAACACTTACCTTAGATAGTGCCTGTTGATCCAAGTACTTGCAGGCCCCAAAATACAAGCTTTGCCCATGAATCCGAGCAGTCTGATCGGTCTTCCATATGCTGGGAAATGGCAAGAGATAAGCGAAACTCCGGTTGCGCATGTCGATTCGATTCTGCGCAGGAAGTTGAACGACAATCGATGACGCAGCTCGGCACTGGCAACCGTGCAGTCTGATCAGGATTCGCCACGGTGGTATTTAAAGTGCATGTCGCCGGGTTTAATGATAAGTTTTGTCGTGTTCTAGATCATTTCAGTCTTGGGTTCTGGGTAAATTAGTACATTTAAGATCGGGCAATTGTATGCAGTCTTGGTTTAGATAGGATAATGAGGCATGGCGTACAGGATACTGGCGTTGTGTAGTACATGAAAGACCAAAACCAGTCAGTTAATTCGTTTCTTTGTGCCGCTAACGACACAACGGTAGTGATATATATGGTTACAAGCGCACGTGCATAATATAAAGTCGGGGAATTCTAGCATGTGAAACAGCATGGTAATTCATGATATTTGGGGCTGATTTAAAGGGGCGCATCTGCTATCAGAGAGGCGCCGAACTAGTCAACGCATGTGAAAAAAAAGTCTAGTCACAGAGAAAAAAAAATTTAAGCACACAATAATGGGGATTATGGGAAGCTATGAAGAAGAACAGGAGTAAAAAAAAAATGGTTGTTGCGTGTAGGCTAGGGTACAGAGTGCAGGCCCAGGTCAGCCACCGCCACGGCATCTGCTCAGGGCCGTCACTGTTTGCATAACATACCAGCCATTTTCTAATGAATTTCTAAATGTAAATAAATAGGGAACCTCTCCATTTGGAAATGTACTCCTACTCAATATTTCAAGGAAAATATAAAGGACCAAAACAAAAAGGTTTATTTATTTATTTATTTATTTATTTATTTATTTATTTAATAATTTGATTTTTATTTTGATCTAAGTTTTATCCAGGTATATGGAGCTCGACCGTAATGATTACATAACCATGCAATAAAATGTCTCGCTGTGTCTCGCTGGGTCGCGGTGTGTACCGCCGAGTTATCGGGACAATTTCACCTGTCTCGCTGACTTGATACTCGTCACGGTGACACGGAAATTGTTCAGCAGGACATCAGGCTATGTCACCATGACAGATTGTCACCGGGGAACGGTACAGATAGGAATGTCTCGTTGACTGTACTGTAGCCCTGGGGCCAAAAATGCCCCGCCCCGAGACCCTTTGGTTTTACATAGTCTTATATAGGGAAATCTTTAAAAATCGTCTTCTCTGAAACTGCAAGGCCCATGTCTTCGATATTTGGTATAGAGCTTCATCTAGTGGACAATTATAGCCTTTGTTGATATTTGGTATGAAGCTTTACCTTTTTAGACCTCCCTCAACATTATGCACATTATAACCTTGGGGTCAATAATGGCCCTCCCCAGGGCCCAATTGTTATTCTATGGATCAGGTGAGCGATTCAGGGCCATCATGGCCCTCTTGTTTAGTTATCTCCCCTTTTAATAAAATAGAATGACTACTTTGTGATGGCCATAACTCCAATACCCTTTGAGATATATTGATGGTACCTGGCACAGTTGTTCACAAGGCTGAGACGGCATGCCATGCACAAAAACCACAACTCTGGGTGCCATCTCCCCTTCCAATAATATAGAATCACTACCTTGTGGTGGCCACATCTCCAACACTCTTTGAGATATATTGATGATGCTTGGTACAGTTGTACATGAGGTTAAGCAGATGTGTCACGTGCAAGAACCATAACTCTGGGTGCCCTGGTTTTTTTTAATTATATCCCCTGACAATATAACCTTGTGATGGCCATAACTATAATACCTTTGAGATATATTGATGGTACTTGGCACAATTGTATATAACATTGAGACGGAGCTTCATGCCTAAGAACCACAATTCTGGGTGCTATGGTATTTGAGTTATCTCCCCTTCCAATATAACAGTATGACAACCTTTTGATCACCATACCTCCAATACCCTTTGAGACATATTGGTGGTACTTGATGCAGATGTACATGAGGTTAAGTAGGTGTGTCATGCTCAAGAATTACAACTCTGGGTGCTCTGGTTTTTGAGTTATCTCCCCTGGCAATATAACCTTGTGATGTCCATAACTCCAACACCCTTTGAGATATATTGATGGAACTTGGGGCAATTGTATACAAGGTACAGAAGGGATGTCATGTGCAAGAACCACAACTGTTGGTGCTGTGGTATTTGAGTTATCTACCCTTCCAATATAACAGTATGACCAGCTTGTGATCACCATATCTCCAATACCTTTTGAGACATATTGATGGTAATGTACTTTGTAAGAAATACATGAGCTTAAGCAGGCATGTCATGCGCAAGAACCACATTTCCGAGTGCCCTGGTATTTAGCTCACCTGTCACGTAGTGACAAGGTGAGCTTTTGGGATCACTTTTTGTCCGTCGTGCGTTCGTGCGTGCGTGCGTCCGTGCGTCCGTAAACTTTTTCTTCAAACAACATCTCCTCCTAAACCACTGATCGGATTTTGACCAAACTTCACAGGAATGATCCTTGGGTGGTCCCCTTTCAAAGTTGTTCAAATGGTTCCTGTCTGTTACACATCTAGGTCACAGGAGCTAAAATAGATTTTTTTACTGAAAATCTTTGAAAATCTTCTTCTCTGAAACCGCAAGGCACAGGTCTTTGATATTTGGTATGAAGCTTCATCTTGTTGACCTCTACCAAGATTGTTCAAATTATAGCCCTGGGGCCAAAAATGCCCCCGCCCCGGGGGGCCTTAGGTTTTACATAGGCTTATATAGGGAAAATCTTTAAAAATCTTCTTCTCTGAAACTGCAAGGCCCAAGTCTTTGATATTTGGTGTGAAGCTTCATCTAGTGGACCTTTATCAAGATTGTTCAAATTATAGCCCTGGGGCCAAAAATGCCCCTGCCCCGAGGGCCTTTGTTTTACATAGGCTTATATAGGGAAAATCTTTAAAAATCTTCTTCTCTGAAACCAAAAGGCCAAGGTCTTTGATATTTGGTATGAAGCTTCATCTAGTGGACCTTTACCAAGATTGTTCAAATTATAGCCCTGAGGCCAAAAATGCCCCCGCCCCGGGGGCCTTTGGTTTTACATAGGCTTATATAGGGAAAATCTTTAAAAATCTTTTTCTCTTTTACAACAAGGCCCAAGACTTTGATATTTAGTGTGAAGCTTCATCTAGTGGACCTCTATCAAGATTGTTCAAATTATAGCCCTAGGGCCAAAAATGCCCCTGCCCCGGGGCCCTTTGGTTTTACATAGGCTTATATAGGGAAAATCTTTAAAAATCTTTTTCTCTTTTACAACAAGGCCCAAGACTTTGATATTTAGTGTGAAGCTTCATCTAGTGGACCTCTATCAAGATTGTTCAAATTATAGCCCTAGGGCCAAAAATGCCCCTGCCCCGGGGCCCTTTGGTTTTACATACATGTAGGCTTATATAGGGAAAATATTTAAAAATCTTCTTCTCTAAAACCACAAGGCCCAGGTCTTTAATATTTGGTATGAAGCTTCATCTAGTGGACCTCTTCCAAGATTGTTCAAATTATAGTCCTGGGGCCAAAAATGCCCCAGCCCTGGGGGCCTTTGGTTTTACATAGGCTTATATAGGGAAAATCTTTAAAAATCTTCTTCTCTGAAACTGCAAGGCCCAGGTCTTTGATATTTGGTGTGAAGCTTCATCTAGTGGACCTCTATCAAGATTGTTCAAATTATAGCCCTGGGGCCAAAAATGCCCCTGCTCCGAGGGCCTTTGGTTTTACATAGGCTTATATAGGGAAAATCTTTAAAAATCTTCTACTCTGAAACCATAAGGCCCAGGTCTTTGATATTTGGTATGAAGCTTCATCTAGTGGACCTTTACCAAGATTGTTCAAATTATAGCCCTGGGGCCAAAAATGCCCCCGCCCCGGGGCCTTTGGTTTTACATAGACTTATATAGGGAAAATCTTTAAAAATCTTCTTCTCTGAAACCTCAAGGCCCAGTTCTTTGATATTTGGTGTGAAGCTTCAGCTAGTGGACCTCTATCAAGATTGTACAAATTATAGGCCTAGGGCGAAAAATGCCCCCACCTGCAGGCCCTTTAGTTTTACATAGCCCTAGGAAATAGAAGTCAAGGCAATGAAAACCTTTGAAAATCTTCTTGTCTGAAAGCAAAAGGCCAAGGTCTTTGATATTTGGTATGAAGCTTTGTCTTGTGGATTTCTACCAAGATGGTTCAAATTATAGCCCTGGGGGCAAAAATGGCCCGACCCGGGAACCCCAAGGTTTATAAAGACTTATATAAGGAAAACATTTAAAAGTCTTGTCTGAAACCAGAAGTCTCCATTCTTTGATATTTGGTATGAAGCTTCACCTTTTAGACCACTACCAAGATTAATCATATTATAGCCCAGGGCCAATAATGGCTCTCCCAGGGACCCACTTGATACCCTATGGATCAGGTGAGCGATCCAGGGCCATCATGGCCCTCTTGTTTAGTTATCTCCTCTGACAGTATAATCTTGTGGTGGCCATAACTGCAATACTTTTGTGATATATTGCTGGTTTAATTCTGGTGCACTTTCTATTGGTGAACAATCTTCTGAAGGCCATATTGGCTTTTGGTCGGGGGATTTGCCATCTCTTCCGATGGCTATTTTTTTTAGGTGGGGATCTTTTGTTTGTTTGATTTGCGATTTAACGCCCCCCTCAACATTGTATTGGTCATTTTAGAGATGTTGCTTCTAGTTTTGTGGGACTTTTATTACCCGATACTGAGATGAAATGACATCTCAAGCCCAGTCACCCAATGAAACCATTAGGGTTTATAAGCATGGACAGTCTGACTCACACAGCTTTGCCTGCTAGCCACCCTAGTTAGAAGAATGGATGTTCCAAACTTCAGTGAAGGAAGAGTGCACTCCAGAAACACAAGGGTGAAAGGGTGTGAGTGTGAATAAATTAAAGCACTGACAGCACTGATTGGCCGATTGTCTGCGTACAGGCTTGGAAAATGGTCATGAATGAGAACTTGGGACTGTTTCGGTGAATCCTTGAGTTCTTGTACCTAAGGCAAACAGTGTAGACACTGATTAGATGTAGAAGCCTCTGTGATTTAGTGGTTATGCTACTCGCCTTGTAAACCAGGGATCGAGGATGGATCCACCAGGGATCGAGGATCGATCCTGGGCTTCTCCAGACTTTCGGATGAGTCTTTAAACCGAGGTCTCGTCTCCTTATGACCTTAGCTGTTGGTGAGAGGTAAAACTCAAACACACTCATTTGATCTGGACCTACTATGTTTGCCAAACCAAACACATGATTCCAGTTCAGATTTTATAGATAACTCTCTTAAATGTAGGAAACACTCTGACTCCATAGTGGAACAAATAACATGGCTATTTTTGGGTTGATTGTTTGTCAATCAACCTAGTTTCTAAGCAGTAAAGCTCCTCATTGCTGAAGTCCATGTTACTTTCCACTAACCTGTCAAAATAACTTTTTTTATAGAAAATAGCCGCAGTGAGGTCAGAGAGTTGTGCCAGTGTGAGTGTATTTGAGTTTTACATCCCACCAACAGCTAAGGTCATACAGAGACGGGACCTGGGTTTAAAGACTCATCTGAACGTCCGGAGAAGCCCAGGATTGAAACCACAGCCCCTAGTTTATGAGGCGAGTAGCTTATCCACTACACCCCAGAGGCTTCTAAGAGTGTTGCGTAAGAGGGTTATCTTGAAATCATAGGTTGGGCTTGGCAAACAGGGTAAACCCAGACCACACACCACAGAACATGGCCTCTGATCAAGATCTACATTATTTGCTTAAAAAAACAGAATTTTAGGGTTAAATGAAACAGTTTAAATCACAGTCCAGGGCTAGTTCTCCAACCTATACTTGGAGACAATCATCCCACCAGTACTCTCAGTGCTTTGATTTAATCCCCTGCAGCAGAGCAGGGCTGGGATTATAGGAATGGCCCTTGTCTGTCTGTCCATCCGCCTGTCTGTCCTTCACACTTTCTTGTCTGCTCATTATCTCCTGAATCCTTTGACAGATTTTCATTGAACTTTGGTCAAATATTCCTTTCAGAGCTGATGTGCAGAATCCATAAATAAATTATGCCAACTCAATGTCAAGGTCACAGTTGAAGGTCACAAGTTTGAATCTTTGGATTTTGTATCCATTCCATATCTCCTTTATCCCTGGAAGAATTTTCTTTAAACTTTGGTCAAGTATCCCCCTCAGTGAGCTGATGTGCAGAACTCATAAATAAACTATTCCGGCTCAAGATGAAGGTCATAACTGAAGGTCACGAGTTTGAAACTTTGAAATTTGTATCTGTTCCATATCTCCTTAAATACCCCTGGAAGGATTTTCATTAAACTTTGGTCAGTGAGCTGATGTGTAGAACTCATAAATTATGCCGACTCAAGGTCAAGATCATAGTTGAAGGTCAAGAGTCTAAATCTTTAAATTTTTGTTCCCTCTATATTTCCTTCACCCCTGGAAGGATTTTCATTAAACTTTAGTCAGTCATTCCTTTCAGTGAGCTGATGTGCAGAACCAATAAATAAACCATGCTGACTCAAGGTCAAGGTCACAGTTGAAGGTCATGAGTTTGAATCTTTAATCTTCAATTTTGGTCAAATATGCCCCTCGATGAACTGATGTGCAGAACCCATAAAAAAAACTGCCGATTCAAGGTCAAGGTCACAGTTGAAGGTCACAAGGTTGAGCCTTGTCAGTAAAGTGCATGAGGGGATTTGGCTGTCGCTCAAAGCCTCTGACACTCAGATCTTGATGAAAAGATATTGCCAACTAGGTGAAACTGCCCAAAATTCCTAAGGGCCATTACTCCAACAAAACTGCAGTAAATGTGTTAACAAGAGGGCTCAGCAGGCCCTTATTTGCTGACCTGAGTGTTACTGTCTCTTGCACATTCTAAACTACTATGATATCTCTCACAGGACTATATATGTAATCGGATAACAGGCTCAGGTGAGCTTATATTTGTTTGAATTGAGGTTTAAAATCCCTGTCAACACTGAATAGGTCATTTTGGAGACGTTGCTTCCAATTTTGTGTGACTTTTACCTGGCATTGAGATGAAATGACATCTCAAGCCCTGTCACTCAATGAAACCAGTATTCTTATTTGATCAGTATGATATCCATGGCCTGATCCTGGAACCTTACTGATCCAGCACGGTATCTCATGCATGATTCTGGTATCCAAGATCTGATCCTGGCTTCCTACCGGTGGAGGACAGCATTCCAGACCTTATCATATTATCCCACTGATGCAGCAGGGTATCCTAGGCCAACTCCTTGAATCGTACAGGTGCAGCATGGTATCCCAGTTCTGAACCTGGTATCCTACCGGCAGGGCATGGGAGAAAATGTGCCCCAGAATTTTACTCTGGTTACGTAACGAAGCCATGTCCAAGAATATCCGCGTTACACCCGATACGGTCCAAATGAGGTGCAGAGTGTTTTTCCCTCTATATTTCCTTCAATACATTTGTTACGTTAAGTTGGGAGAAAATGTGCCCTAGATTTTTGCTCATTATGTAACAAAGACATGTCCAAGAATATCCTTGTTATGCTTGATATGGTCCAAATGAGTTGCAGAGTGATTTTTCCCTATATATTTCCTTCGTTACATTTGTTACGTTACGTTGGGAGAAAATGTGGCCCAGAAGTTTGCTCGTTACGTAACAATGACATGTCCAAGAATATCCTTGTTACGCTCATTACAGTCCAAATGAGGTGCACAGTGTTTTTTTCCCAATATATTTCCTTTGTTACATTTGTTACGTTACTTTGGGAGAAATGTTCCCCAGATTTTTGCTCGTTACACTCGTCACGTAACAAAGACATGTCCAAGAATATCCTTGTTACGCTCATTACGGTCCAAATGAGGTGCAGAGTGATTTTTCCCTATATATTTCCTTCGTTACGTTTGTTACGTTACGTTGGAAGAAAATATGCCCCAATTTTTTGCTCGTTACGCTCGTTACGTAACGAAGGCATGTCCAAGAATATCCTGGTTACGCTGGTTACGGTCCAAATGAGGTGCAGAGTGTTTTTTCCCTATATATTTCCTTCGTTACGTTTGTTACGTTACGTTGGGAGAAAATGTGCCCCAGATTTTTGCTCGTTACGCTCGTTACGTAATGATGACATGTCCAAGAATATCCTTGTTACGCTCGTCACAGTCCAAATGAAGTGCAGAGTGTTTTTTCCCTATATATTACCTTTGTTACATTTGTTACGTTACATTGGGAGAAAATGTGCCCCAGATTTTTGCTTGTTACGCTCGTTACGTAACGATGACATGTCCAAGAATATCCTTGTTACGCTCGTTACAGTCCAAATCAAGTGCAGAGTGTTTTTTCCCTATATATTACCTTTGTTTCGTTTGTTACGTTACGTTGGGAGAAAATGTGCCCCAGATTTTTGCTCGTTACGCTCGTTACGTAACGAAGACATGTCCAAGAATATCCTTGTTACGCTTGTTACAGTCCCAATGAGGTGCAGAGTGTTTTTTCCCTATATATTACCTTTGTTACGTTTGTTACGTTACGTTGGGAGAAAATGTGCCCCAGATTTTTGCTCGTTACGCTCGTAACGTAACGAAGACATGTCCAAGAATATCCTTGTTATGCTTGTTACAGTCCAAATGAGGTGCAGAGTGTTTTTTCCCTATATATTACCTTCGTTACATTTGTTACGTTACGTTGGGAGAAAATGTGCCCCAAATGTTTGCTCGTAACGCTCGTTACGTAAAGATGACATGTCCAAGAATATCCTTGTTACGCTCGTTACAGTCCAAATGAGGTGCAGAGTGTTTTTTTCCCTATATATTACCTTCGATACGTTGTTTACGTTACGGTGGAAGAAAATGTGCCCCAAATTTTTGCTCCTTACGCTCGTTATGTCACAAAGGCATGTCCAAGAATATCCTCGTTACACTCGTTACAGTCCAAATGAGGTGCAGAGAGTTTTTTCCCTATATATTTCCTTCGTTACGTTTGTTACGTTACGTTGGGAGAAAATGTGCCCCAGATTTTTTGCTCGTTACGGTCCAAATGAGGTGCAGAGTGTTTTTCCCTATATAATCTCTTTGTTACATTTGTTACGCGTAACGAAGCGGGCCCCTGGCAAATTTTACGTACTTTTTATGCATTATATGTGCGATGGACCTTGATTAATCCCACTTTAGGGGTAAAAGTTCAGTTAACCCTTTTTGTACCAAATGGAATCCTCCTCCTTATATATACGAGTCCATTTAAAAATGTAGGGTTGTCAGGTTGTGTTTTCAACTAGATTTGTTTTGGAAAATAGCTGAACATTTTGCAAACAGTGTAGGCCCTGATCAGACGCCACGTTCTGCGGCGTCTGAGCTGAGCCTACACTGTTTGCCAGGGTACCCAATTTGGGGTATATGGTACTAAATGGGTTAAATGGTATTATGTTTACGTTTCATATTTCTGCCTATAAACGTTAGGAGTTATCGTTAGAATCGTTTTGATTTGACCAGAATCTTATTTAATGCTGAAAATTTAGGGAAAAAATGCAAACATGCAATCCAGCTTCATTTTCCATCTTTTTTATTTTGATTATGAAAGTTTTGAATAATATTTGACCAAGTTCCGTATACATTTTCTTTTATTTGGTTAAAAGGGTCAATAAGCCAAAATATTGAATTAAATGTTTTTAAATTCGTTATTTTGACCATAAACGTGATAAAAGATCATTTTATTTTCAAAACATTGTCTTCATTTTATCAGCTTGTGTATAATTTCAACATAATAATGTGTCGATGATTTGTCTTCATTTGTGTCGATGAATTGTCTCCAAAAACCGTGTCGATAAATTGTCTTGTCGATGAACTGTCTTGTTCCTTTAGCTAGCTAAAGGAAAAACTCGGGTTCAGCTGAATGTGACTAATGGTCTGAAAAAAAGGGTCGCGAAAACTCATTACAAATAAACATAGAGCTTGCAATCATATCTCTTTGAAATCTGGGCGAAACCTGAGTAATTAAGGAACATCCTCAGGCTCACCATATGGACAGACCATTTTCATTTTTGTGACATAGGCCTACCGATAGTACCTTTTCACAAACTCTCAATTTTCGATGTTCGAACTTGGAGCGTAGATTCTGATTGGACAAACAACGCGAACAATACCGAGGTGCCGAAACGGAAGTCAAATGCCGAAACAAGAAATACCTTTAAACTAGAAAATGTGTTTGTGAAACACTATGCTCCCAACCATATGCTTGCCACTAATAGACACATAATTAAAAAACATAATTAAACTAGATATTTTGTTCACAAGATTTCCCTATAGCCATGATTTGTAAAAAGTAGAAGTAAAACAAAGATCAGGAATCGATACAATTAACTTACTCCACCCATCAAAGACACCCCTATGTTAAAACTCAGACTCAGCAGGTGGAGAAGGTGCAGAGGACAGCTGCTCGATGGACCTGTAGGCGATGGCGAAATAGAAGTAGCGTCGGTGACATGCTTAATGAGCTAGAGTGGCCGTCCCTGGAGGCCCGTCGTGAGCAGTCCTCTTTAACCTTCTTCTACAAGATACACTCTGATTCAGTGTCTATTGATAAAGATAGGTACTTGACCCCTGTAACACTGTCGACCCAAACAAGGGCATCAAAATTAAACGACTCACAATATCGTAGATACCAGTCCTATAGTGATGCCCTGAAGAACTCGTTTTTTCCTAGAACTATTCCCCAATGGAATAGTCTTCCCTCCTCTGCGGTGAATGCCAAGTCCGCAGAAGAGTTCAAAGCCCGCACAGTGTAAGATTGGGTCTCAGAGGTATGCGTTTTAGGATACCTCTGTTATGCAGATTGTAAATAGTTTTAAGGACGCATCCAGTGCCTCTGTTTTTTTTTTTTTTTTTTTTTTTCAGCTAAATTCTAAATTTAGCCACCCAATCAACTGAGGTAATGGCCAGATATGACCGACTCAGTATAAGAAGATAGATAGATAGATAGACACAAACATTAAGCGACCATAATGGAAACCTAAACAAAGGAAGGCCATAAGGACAGTTACTTTCCCACAAAAAATGCCATATGGCCATCCAAAATAAAAAGACACAAGTGATACACACAGAAATTAACAAACAACACCATAAATAAACCG
The DNA here is from genome assembly GCA_963580285.1 of Lucinisca nassula. Classification (NCBI taxonomy): domain Eukaryota; kingdom Metazoa; phylum Mollusca; class Bivalvia; order Lucinida; family Lucinidae; genus Lucinisca; species Lucinisca nassula. The sequence goes on along the minus strand of OY757022.1, from coordinate 120,317,605 downwards.
CCACAGAAGAACCGCCTTGGAACGGTCAGTGAAATGATTTCCACTGGGGGGCTTACATCGATTTTACGTGGCCACAATGGTTTACAGAGGTTTCGCCACCCAACAAGTTCGCCATCGGAGGTTTCGCCACCAAGAGGTTTCGCCACCAGGAGGTTTCGCCCCACGGGAGGTTTCGCCACTCAGAGGTTTCGCCACCGAAAATGAATATTTGAGTCGAAATAACAAAATATGCCTTAACTTATTTATTATTATAACCAGTGTAACCGTCCCCGTTAACACTATTTCGGTCCTTTTGAGACGTTGCTTCCTATACCCACATTGAGATTAAATAACATCTTAAGCCCTATCTATCTATCTATCTTCTTATACTGAGTCGGTCATATCTGGCCATTACCTCAGTTGATTGGGTGGCTAAATTTAGAATTTAGCTAAAAAAAAAAAGAGACAGGCACTGGATGCGTCCTTAAAACTATTAACAATCTGCATAGCAGAGGTATCCTAAAACGCATACCTCTGAGACCCAATCTTACACTGTATGGGCTTTGAACTCTTCTGCGGACTTGGCATTAAACGCAGAGGAGGGAAGACTATTCCATTGGGGAATAGTTCTAGGAAAAAACGAGTTCTTCAGGGCATCACTATAGTAGAAGTAAAACAAAGATCAGGAATTGATACAATTAACTTACTCCACCCATAAAAGACACCAAAGGGAAAGAAATACAAACATTAAGCGACCAGACCATAATGGAAACCTAAACAAAGGAAGGCCATAAGGACAGTTACTTTCCCACAAAATGGCCATATGGCCATCCAAAATTAAAAGACACAAGTGATACACACACTAAGTAACAAACAACAACATAAATAAATCGCCACAGAAGAGCCGCCTTGGAACGGTCAGTGGAAGATTTCCACTGGGGGGCTTAAATCGATTTTACGTGGCCACAATCCTCGCCCTTACTTCCGTCACGATTTAGACAAATAATTTGTTCAGTCCGCATGAAGGCCTCCTAACTCATCAGTGCAACATCTCCGTGAACACAAAAATCAAAGAACCACAGAGGTGAAACAACGGTGAGGACTCGACAGCAAGAAACCACTGAAATGCTGGAGCAAAAGAAAACCAACAGTTAGACTGGTATCTACGATATTGTGAGTCGTTTACTTTTGATGCCCTTGTTTGGGTCGACAGTGTTACAGGGGTCAAGTACCTATCTTTATCAATGGACACTGAATCAGAGTGTATCTTGTAGAAGAAGGTTAAAGAGGACTGCTCACGACGGGCCTCCAGGGACGGCCACTCTAGCTCATTAAGCATGTCACCGACGCTACTTCTATTTCGCCATCGCCTACAGGTCCATCGAGCAGCTGTCCTCTGCACCTTCTCCACCTGCTGAGTCTGAGTTTTAACATAGGGGTGCCAAATGGGTGATGCATATTCGAGTTGAGGGCGAACCAATGTTTTATATGCAACATCCTTTGTCTGCCTAGGTGCAAAAGCCAAGTTCCGTCTAAGGAATCCCAAAGTCCTAGTTGCTTTAGATGTAATCTCTGAGATATGTTGACCCCAATCAAGATCGTCAGTGATGGTGATACCAAGATATTTGGCGGATTGAACATGCTCCAAAACTTGCTGGTGAAGAGTATAGTCAAACTTAATTTGCTTGTCCGGAGGGTGTCGTGACACTCTCATTGAGTGACATTTGGCCACATTGAACTTCATTTGCCAATTGGCCTCCCACTGTACAAGTTGATCCAGGTCATCTTGTAAAATAAGACAGTCAGAAGGAGAATATATGTTCCTATACAGGACACAATCATCAGCAAACAAACGGACCGATGACCTGATATTATCGGGGAGATCATTAATGAAAACCAAGAAAAGGACCGGTCCAAGGACCGAACCTTGGGGGACTCCAGATAAAACAGGGACTGGATCAGACGCTTGGCCATCAAGTACAACTTGTTGTGAGCGCCCAGAGAGCCATGAGCTAATCCTCCTATGCGCGGATCCTCTTATCCCATAGTACTCCAGTTTATGTAATAGCCTTCTGTGAGGTACCTTGTCAAAGGCCTTAGCAAAGTCCATGATGATCAAGTCAGTCTGTTTGTGGCCACGATTTATGGCCCCATCCAGATTGCTCACAATGTCATGGTAAAATTGATCAAGCTGCGTTTCGCAAGACCTTTCGCAAGACCTGTCGCCAAATAAAAAAAAGATGTGGTTTATAGTGGTTAACCAGTACTCATGTGCGGTCAGTTTTAGCTCTGCGAACATTGGGCCTCTCGTATACCGTACAAACACTCTACCGACTGAGATACCGAGCCACACCTTCCACCCCAGCCTAATGAGAATAGGTGTTTTGTCTATTTTCAAGAAGGAAATAATAAAAACAATAGCAACCGTCGTTTAAAACTATAAACAGCCTTTATTTATTTCTTTTTATTCACCCTGCACAAAATCAAATAGTTATAAGAAAAATGTATAAAAAGTGGCGAACCCTCCAAAAGCAAAAATCGGAAAAGTGGCGAACCCTCTCAAGGAGGTGGCGAAACTTCTGATGGCGAACATGCAAAGTGGCGAAACCTCTGACACCCGCCACAATCCTCGCCCTTACTTCCTACGGCACCGACAACCCTGACCAAGAAGCCTAGCCGTTAATAATTTATTACGAGTGTTGAAGTCAGATACACGACCACACACTCTAGCAAATCGAAGCAATTGCGAGATATAAACGCCACAGGATGGCGCACGAGGAACATCACCATCCAAAAAAGGAAAATCCACAATCCCAAAACCAAAGCCACTGCGCCTATCATCAATTTTGCACGAAACAAATCCATCTACAATAGATAAATGTAAATCCAAAAACGGGGCCTCGGTATCAGAAGAACCTGCCCTACCCAACTGAAGTTCTGGGGGTAAATCTGACCGATCAAACCATCGAAATGGGCACTATCAACACCCAACAAACCACCTTAACATCCAGAAGCGGAGCCAAAAGCCCTAAACAACCTCAGATTGGCCACCAATGGAAAGCGACAACACGAAGCCCACCCCCCCCCCCCCACAACAACACAAGAATAGACCAGCCACAAGAGGCGCGCAACCCGCACCCATCGGAACACCCACAACCCGCCCAAACAACCCAGCACCGAACCCAATATAAACACCGTCAAGCAGAAAGGTGAGGGCACCACACACACCCCTGACATGACCAAAGTGTATGTTCTCCAGAAGCGAAAAGTCCGAAAAGGGGCATAACTTTGTTATATAGCAGTGGCTAGAGATACGGATCCGTATCTATAGTTTCCGAGGCTAGGGATACGGATCTGTATCTCTAGCATTTTCCAATAGGCCTGGCTAGAGATACAGTTTGATAAGACTGAAAATTGTTTCAAACAGAGATACCAATAAACCGTGCTTTGCAATAAGACGCATTCAAATGACACCAGCTTGGTAGTCCTTAGTCCCGCACTGAATGACCTAATCAAAGATTGTGGGTCATGAAACCACTAAACACGCCATTCGTAAAGAACACGACGAAGACAGCCGAGTATCCCAAATGATAGTATATTCCGCTATCGACGTACCTGTTTTATTTTCAAAACCAATTAATCAACTTGATCCATAAGTGTAAACAATATAAACTATCTAAAGTTTATCAGTTCGCACTTTCGTGTTATATATAGGACTATCAGTGGCGTTTACTTTCTTAAAATTGAGCATCACGAAGGACTGTAACAAGCGCTTTCACTCCTCATGTTCTGATTTGGGATAACAGTCAATTGTTAGAAATTGAATCTAGAGCTGGAACTTGGTATTGCAAAGACTGCAAAGCTGACTGTGGTCTTTGCAGTGGTGCTGTCCTTAATGGCCACAAAGCCGTTCAGTGTGATAAATGTGAAATGTGGATACACACTGACTGTTCCTTCATTTCAGATGCAGAATATGGCACTTTGGTAAATTCAAGCTGCCACTGGATATGTCCAAAATGTGAGGTCTGTAACTTTTCAGACTCCTTCTTTGATGAATAAGTAGAACTGAGTGAGCCAAACAGGTTTGAACCTCTGTCAGGGGATAAGAGAGGCAAATGCATGACTTTACCCCCGATGTAGATATGACGTTGCATAAACGTCGTGCTGTTGTGCCGACGTTGATGTCACGTTGCAGAAATGTTACGACGTATATGGCATGTCAAAAACAATAAAAATAAAACAACAACAACAACAACAAAAAAAAAAGAACATTTAAAACCTGTCAAATCTAACACTAGCAGGTAACCAGTAATGCACATTTTCTTGGAATACGGTAAGACAAACATCTATGGCCATAAATAAAGATAAAGTCCTGGTGTATGGAAGTCATTTGACGTGTCACCAATAACAATTCTGAAGAACCATGCACTTATATCTCTCATTTCTCCAGATGCAAATCACAACAATCGTCGTCTGCTTTGTTGTCTGTTGGTTACTTGCAAACATTGTGGAGCCAGATCAGACTGTTGCTGGGTCCGAGTTTTCATCAGAATCAGAATTGTTACTGGTGACACGTCAAATGACATTCATACACCAGTGTGAATGACAACTTTCTTTCAGGGCCCTTTTAAGCAGACTACTAGAAATTTCTGAATACAGGCGTTGAAAATATTTAATAGATATTGCAAAATTACCCAAGAAACCAAAGGGAAAGAACCCCATCTTTAGTCTTTTTTGGTACTTCGGTGTTCTTTTTTTTTTTTGTTTACATCACGTGACAACCAAAATGGAGGCAACATTGCGAAGAACGATGTTGTCGGTGACTGATACGCTGTTTCCAGCGTCAAAATCAGCTAAAGATCCACAGAAACACCACATGCTAAAAGCAGGTAATGTATATTCACGTTTTATACCGGTAAAATTTAGACAGTACTCTTGTATTCACCATGAATGTATTGCAAATTTCGGTTGACAGGTTTAATCAAGTTTTACAAGTGATAGCTTTTGATAAAAGCGTAGTTGTTGTTTTATAAATTCTTGGTTGTCTTCCTGATAATGTCGATCACACATTCAGGGATGAGAATTTTCCTCTTTTTAGAGGATTTCCTCTTTTTTGCTGAAATTTGCTGAAATAAAAAATATCAGATTCGCTCTGTTATGGCCAGATCTGATGTATTTTGAATGTGGTATAGGCATTTCCTCTGATTTGAATGGATTTTCTATCTATCTATCTATCTACTGATACTGCGTCGGTCACATTTGACCATTACCGCAGGTGAACATTACATACACTCCAGGTTTTGCAGGATGAAAGCCTACACAGTAATCATGTAATTACGGTAGGGATCTTTAACCTGCACAGGGGATGGTTCTCCCTGCACAGGGGGCCTCCAGTTAACGTCCCGATCCGAAGGACGGTGCACTTTATGACATTCATCCCTGCAAATGATGCCAATGGAGCGTGTTCGGACACCGAAATTTTATCGCCGCTGCCCGGGGATCGAACCCGGGACCTCTAGCATCAGAGGCAAGTGCACTAACCACTGAGCTATCACGCTCCTCATTTTTTGATTCCTCTTTTTTGTACATTCTCTATTCTCATCCCTGCACATTGGTGCATCAAGTGCATTGGTAAAACTATTGACGCGAACAAGGTGTTCCAGGTCGAGTACCAGGTCAGGGATCGTGTCCTTGAGCAAGACCCATTGTTGTTGTTGTAGGTAGAGTTCCTCCGCTGACTTTTCGAAGAACCGTCGCAAGACGTGGGTGGGGGATTTTAAGATTTTAAGTAGTGCACTGGTGGATTTATTTACATGTGATTTCTTATATTTGAATATATACATAGCCTGCCTGCTTTTCAACTATTTACGGTCGGGTATAAAAGCCAAGGCCGCGCCGGGCCGAGCCAAAAATGCTGATCCAAATATTTTATATTTTGCTCTTGTCACAATGAAGATATATATTGTTGTCAGTTTGGTATAAAATTATTAGGAATAACATATTTGATAACTGCACGAAGGTTCATCTCTCAACATTGTTTTATTTTCTTGTAATAACTATTTTTTCGAAATCGGGGGTTATAAAAGCCAAGGCCGGGAAAAATGGAAATATTTCTTAATTTCTTGCGATTTTATCGGTCAAAGAAATTATTTTTGCCCTGGTGATATTTAAATTTGATTATTTTTATCATGTGTATATAGAAAACAAAATAAACATATCAAAATCGCCTTAAATGATCAAATTTCTTGTTTTCTACTGATTTCTATTTTTAGATTAACTTTACTAAAGGAAACGAACGAAATGTACCGAAAAGGAAAAAGTTTCGTTTATACTGCTAGCTGGAATTTAAGAAATATAAAAATTGATTTTATATTTGTTAATTAATATATATGTGTATATTAGAATGATAAAGAAAAAATGTTATTTTTTATTTTTCTTCAATTCCAGCTAGCAGTAAACAAAACTTTCTTCCCTTTCGGTCCTTTTCGGTCGTTTCCTTTAATTAAGTCAAACTAAAAGTAGAAACAATTAGACAATGAGAAAATTGATAATTTAAGGCAGTCTTATATGATTGTTATAATTTTCTATGGACAAATCATGACAATAATCAAATTCAAATATTTCAGGACAAAAAGGAATACTTTAACCTGTAAATTTGCAAGAAATTAAGAAATATTATCTTTTTTCTCGGTCTTGGCTTTTATACCCCTCGGTTTTGGAAAAATGGCTATTACAAGAAAATTAAAGAATGTAGAGAGATAAACCTTTATGCAGTTATCAAATATGTTATTTATAATAATTTGATACCCAACTGACTACAATATACATCTTAATTGTGACAAGAGACGAAATATAAAATCTTCGGATCAGCATTTTTGGCTCAGCGGCTCGGCCCGGCCCGGCTTGGCTTTTATACCCGACCACTATTTACTCAGAATGCTGTTGACCTCTCAATGTTGTAAGAGGTAAACAGCATTCTGAGTAAATAGTTGAAAAGCATTATCCATTATCCACATTGCTTAGCACTGGTTTCTATCTATCACTAGTTGATAGAAACCAGTCAGTAGTTGATAGAAACCAGTCACTTGTTGATAGAAACCAATACTAATCAGAATCAGAATTGTTACTGGTGACACGTCAAATGACATTCATACACCAGGACCTGTGATGTGGGAAGTTAGTCCCTAGCTCTAACCAAAGAGGTAAATTTAGCTACACAATCATCAGCACCTTCAGCTGTCGAAATAATCTAATCGGGAAGGGCATTCCAATCTCTAATAGTTCTGGGGAAGAACAACTCTTTATAAATGTCAGTTCTTGCAGTAAGGGTTTGAAACGCCAACGAATGGTGATTTCTACAGTGTCTAGCTGGGGGAACAAGGTCATCTGTTGGAATGCTGGCAGCACCCTTTAGACCTTTGTATAAAAGGATTAGCCTACTGTCTTTTCTCCTTTTCTTGAGAGACTCCCATTTTAATTTTCCAAGTATTCCAGTCATGCTCACAGTTTCAAATCAGTAATTGCCTGTTACAAATCTAGCAGCTCTATTCTGAACTTTCTTAATTTCATCGTTGAGGACCACTCCACTGGGGTCCCAGATACAACTACCATATTCCAAGATTGGGCGAACAAGACCTTTATATGCTGTCTCTTTGCAGAGTTAAGCCTTTACTACTCTCAAGGTTAAATTCAGCAGACGACGAATTGTTAGTATTCATTCTTATTTTTCCAAGAAACAGGATTTGACACCTCATGTAAATTGTTTCCATTGGAGACAATTGGCATGAAATGCCAAATCCTGTTTTCTAGGAAAATTAAGAAAAAATATTTCAAAATGTCGTCAGCTGAAAGAAATACTCAACAGAAAGAGAGTTAAAAGTAGTATAAAAATGGTGAACAAGATGAAAGGAGTAGGTTGATAGGAGGATAAAAAAGTTCAGATTTTTTTTAGCTCACCGTCACGTAGTGACGAGGTGAGCTTTTGGGATCACTTTTTGTCCGTCGTCCGTCGTGCGTGCGTCCGTGCATGCATAAACAATTTCTTTAAACGACATCTCCTCCTAAACCACTGATCGGATTTTGACCAAACTTCACAGGAATGATCCTTAGATGGTCCCCTTTCAAAGTTGTTCAAATGGTTCCGGTCCGTTGCACATCTAGGTCACAGGAGCCAAAAATAGTTTTTTTTCACCAAAAACTTAAAAAATCTTCTTCTCTGAAACCACAAGGCCCAGGTCTTTGATATTTGGTATGAAGCTTAATCTAGTGGACCCCTACAAAGATTGTTCAAATTATAGTGCTGGGACAAAAAATGCCCCCGCCCCGGGGCCCTTTGGTTTTACATAGGCTTATATAGGGAAAATCTTTAAAAATCTTCTTCTCTCAAACCACAAGGCCCAGGACTTTGATATTTAGTATGAAGCTTCATCTAGTAGATCCCTACCAAGATTGTTCAAATTATAGTGCAGGGGCCAAAAATGCCCCCGCCACGGGGCCCTTTGGTTTTACATTGGCTTATATAGGGAAAATCTTTAAAAATCTTCTTCTCTGAGACCACAAGGCCCAGGTCTTTGATATTTGGTATGAAGCTTCATCTAGTGGACCCCTACCAAGATTGTTCAAATTACAGTGCTGGGGCCAAAAATGCCCCCGCCCCGGGGCCCTTTGGTTTTACATAGGCTTATATAGGGAAAATCTTTTAAAATCTTCTTCTCTGAAACCACAAGGCCCAGGACTTTTATATTTGGTATGAAGCTTCATCTAGAGGACCCCTACCAAGATTGTTCAAATTATAGTGCTGGGACAAAAAATGCCCCCGCCACGGGGCCCTTTGGTTTTACATTGGCTTATATAGGGAAAATCTTTAAAAATCTTCTTCTCTGAAACCACAAGGCCCAGGTCTTTGATATTTGGTATGAAGCTTCATCTAGTGAGCCCCTACCAAGATTGTTCAAATTATAGTGCTGGGGCCAAAAATGCCCCCGCCCCGGGGCCCTTTGGTTTTACATAGGCTTATATAGGGAAAATCTTTAAAAATCTTCTTCTCTGAAACCACAAGGCCCAGGACTTTGATATTTGGTATGAAGCTTCATCTAGTGGACCCCTACCAAGATTGTTCAAATTATAGTGCTGGGACAAAAAATGCCCCCTCCACGGGGCCCTTTGGTTTTACATTGGCTTATATAGGGAAAATCTTTAAAAATCTTCTTCTCTGAAACCACAAGGCCCAGGTCTTTGATATTTGGTATGAAGCTTCATCTAGTGGACCCCTACCAAGATTGTTCAAATTATAGTGATTGGGCCAAAAATGCCCCCGCCACGGGGCCCTTTGGTTTTACATAGGCTTATATAGGGAAAATCTTTAAAAATCTTCTTCTCTGAAACCACAAGGCCCAGGTCTTTGATATTTGGTATGAAGCTTCATCTAGTAAACCCCTACCAAAATTGTTCAAATTATAGTGCTGGGGCCAAAAATTCCCCCGCCCCGGGGCCCTTTGGTTTTACATAGGCTTATATAGGGAAAATCTTTAAAAATCTTCTTCTCTGAAACCACAAGGCCCAGGACTTTGATATTTGGTATGAAGCTTCATCTAATGGACCTCTACCAAGATTGTTCAAATTATAGCCCTTTGGCCAAAAATGCCTCCGCCCCCGGGCCCTTTGGTTTTACGTAGACTTATATAGGGAAAATCTTTAAAAATCTTCTTCTCTGAAAGCACAAGGCCTAGGTCTTTTATATTTGGTATGAAGCTTCATCTAAAGGACCCCTAACAAGATTATTCAAATTATAGTGCTGGGGCCAAAAATGTCCCCGCCCCGGGGCCCTTTGGTTTTACATAGGCTTATATAGGGAAAATTTTTAAAAATCTTCTTCTCTGAAACCGCAATGCCCAGGACTTTGATATTTGGTATGAAGCTTCATCTAGTTGACCCCTACCAAGATTGTTCAAATTATAGTGCTGGAGCAAAAAATGCCCCCGCCCAGAGCCCTTTGGTTTTACATAGGCTTATATAGAGAATATCTTTAAAAATCTTCTTCTCTGAAACCACAAGGCCAAGGACTTTGATATTTGGTATGAAGCTTCATCTAGTAGACCCCTACCAAGATTGTTCAAATTATCAAATTATAGCCCTTGGGCCAAAAATGCCCCTGCTCCGGGGCCTTTTGGTTTTACATAGACTTGTATAGGGAAAATCTTTTAAAATCTTCTTCTCTGAAACCACAAGTCCTAGGTCTTTTATATTTGGTATGAAGCTTCTTCTAAAGGACCCCTACCAAGATGATTCAAATTATAGTGCTGGGGCCAAAAGTGGCCCCGCCCCGGGGCCCTTAGGTTTCACATAGGCTTATATAGAGATAATCTTTAAAAATCTTCTTCTCTGAAACCACAAGGCCCAGGACTTTGAAATTTGGTATGAAGCTTCATCTAATGGACCTCTACCAAGATTGTTCAAATTATAGCCATGGGGCCACAAATGCCCCCACCCCGGGGCCCTTTGGTTTTACATAGATTTATATAGCCCCAGGGCCATTTTGTTTTGCATAGGCTTATGTAGGGAATATCTTTAAAAAAAAATCTTCTTCTCTGAAACCACAAGGCCCAGGTCTTCGATATTTGATGTGTAGCTTCATCTAGTGGACCTTTGCCAAGATTGTTCAAATTATAGCCTTTGTTGATGTTTGGTATGAAGCTTCACCTTTAAGACCTCCCTCAACATTATGCACATTAAAGCCCTGGGGCCAATAATGGCCCTCTCTGTGGCCCACTTGTTACACTATGGATCAGGTGAGCGATCCAGGGCCATCATGGCCCTCTTGTTTTTTTTTTGGTTAATTTGTTTTTTTGTTGTTTTTTTTTTGCATTAAATTTGTATCTTTCTATGTGGCTGCAGATAAAGAGAAGAACTTTGGACAATTTTTTTTTTCTTATTTCTCCATTAACCCTTTTTGTACCAAATAGAATCTTCCTCGTTATATATACTGGGAGTTCATTCCAAAATTAAGGGGTGTCAGGTTGTGTTTTCTGCAAAATTTACTTTGAAAATTCCTTAACTTTTCGCAAAGAGTGTAGGTCCGTTCTGCGGCGTCTGATCTGGGACTGCACTGTTTGCGAACTACCCATTTTGGGGTTTCTGGTACCAAATGGTTTATAATATATGTTGTTAGAACTTAGTTGTTAGTAATATCTTGTTGGTACTTGTTAGAACTGCCTCATTAATGTGATTCTAACAAGTACTCACAGCATAATTATGTTTCTGATAGAAATTATATAAATTGTCCTTGTGGGAGCTAAAACCATCAAAACCATCAGGAAAACACGCCAGTATAATTTTGACCCCCTTAAACCCCACTTTTTATGCCCCCAACTTCCAGGGGTGAGAAAGTTCAGGATTAATCCTGATTTCAGGATTGAGAGGTTTGGCATGCTGCATATAAATTGTCATTTATTATTGTCCATTTGAAGTTTTAACATGACTTAATTAAATGGTTAGCTACAACTATGCATGAAGCAACTAATCTCCATTGATATTGGAAGGGTAAACCCATTTATTTTTTATTTCAAGATAACATTGGGGTCACTTTAGGATTCAAATAGCAGATTTTCAGGATTGAGATTTTTGGACTGTTCTCACCCCTGAACTTCGAAGAAGTTGATGGGGCATATTGGTTATGTCTTGTCCCTCTGTCTGTCTTTCCTTCTGTCCATTACGCTTTCACTTTGTAGGCAACTCAAGAATGGTTTGAGCTAGGATCTCGAAATTTCATATATGGAATGTGCATGAAAAATAAGTGGACACATATTTTATTTTTTTTCGCCGGACATGTCTTTGCAGAGTTATGCCCCTTTTCGAACTTACGCATTGTGGCTATGGGGAAACCTTGTGAGCAAGAGATCTGGAGAACAACATGAGCTGGGCTCATGATATTTAGTAAACAGTTTGGGTCTAAGGTGTAGATGACCTGATTAACTTTTGACAAAATTCGAAAATATTTAACGGAGTAACGCCCCTTTTCGGACTTATGCATTGCAGCTATTGGGAAACCTTGTGAACAAAATATCTAAAGAACCGCTTGAGTTAGGCTCTAGATATTTAGTAGAGAGTTTGGGTCTAATGTGTAGATGACCTGATTAACTTTTGATTAAATTCCAAAATATTTAATGAAGTAACGCCCCTTTTCGGACTTATGCATTGTGGCTATGGGGAAACCTTGTGAGCAAAATATCTGGAGAACTGCTTCAGCTAGGCTCATGATATTTAGTAGACAGTTTGGGTCAAAGGTATAGATGACCTGATTGACTTTTGATGAAATTCCGAAAATATTTAATGGAGTTACGCTCTTTTTGCACTTACGCATTGTGGCTTTGGCAAAACCTTGTGAGCAAAATATCTGGAGAACCGCTTGAACTAGGCTCATGATACGTATTTAGTAGACTATTTGGGTCTAATGTGTAGATGACCTGATTAACCTTTGAAGAAATTCCGAAAACATTTGACGGAGTTATGCCCCTTTTCGGACTTGTGCATTGTGGCAATGTGGAAACCTTGTAAGCAAGATATCTGGCGAACCACTTGAGCTAAACGCAGGATATTTAGTAAACAGTGCGTCTAAGGTGTAGATGACCTGGTTAACTTTTGACAAAATTCCGAAAATCTTTAACGGAGTAACGTCCCTTTTCGGACTTATGCATTGCGGCTATGGGGAAACCTTGTGAACAAAATATCTGAAGAACCGCTTGAGCTAGGCTCATGATATTTAGTAGAGAGTTTGGGTCTAATGTGTAGATGACCTGATTAACTTTTGATGAAATTCCTAAAATATTTAATGGAGTAGCGCCCCTTTTTGGACTTATGCATTGTGGCAATGGGGAAACCTTGTGAGCAAAATATCTGGAGAACTGCTAGTCTGCTTCAACTAGGCTCATGATATTTAGGAGACAGTTTGGGTCTAACACGCCTACGGAACGATAGAATGCGTAACCATTGGGTAAGAACATGAAGCAATTAGAGCGACATCCGGTGAAGAATTAGATCGCTAAAAAAGGTAAAGAAACTGTGCATTTTCTGTGTTTCATAAGTTATATAATTTTTACGAGGAAGTTATTTAAAAAACGGGGAATTACATTCAGGAGCCCATTGATATCGGCATCTTTGGAGTAAATACCAAATCCCGTACTTCACACATTTTGGCTAAATTTAGTTTCTCCTGCTGAAGGTGAACTCAAGCCTTAGAAAACGAGTGGTTTTTCAAGGTGTTTGTTGCCTTTTATTTATTACTGCGCTTTGCTACAAGTTCAGCGTATTAACATGCACACACAATAAACATATATGGTTATATGTGTTGTGGATATTTTGCTTGTCAATGCAGCACTAGCGATAAATCACCACGGAGAAGTTTGAAAATGGTTGGTTACGCATTAGATCTATAGAAATGATAACAAAACTTGCAACTATAAGCGGATCTGTTTTCATCTCCACGGCCCCAGAATCACCCGCACCTTGTTCTATGGAACCATTTTTAGCCAACCTGATAAGCAGTGCGCTATTGGTTCAATAATGACATAGTATTTTATGGAAACATTTTCAGTCTCCAGAATCGTAGTACCGAATGATTTTCACTGACTTTTACGCTGTGTTTATTTTATCAATGGTCCAGTAATTGCCTGAAATGAAATAAAACAGGTTTTGGAGTTTTAATTTCTGCGAAGAACTCCTCAGCTGTCAAAATTTGCTGGTTAAGCATTAGATTGTCTGGTTGAGCATTCGATAGCCAGAGAGGAGAAAATCTCATCAGTTGCTGCCTAAGTAAATGCCAGCAGCTTACTACAATAAAAGGTGGTCTACATATGATTTTTAAATTGTGTTAAAATCATTATCCCCACGTTTTTTGAAGAAAAGTGGGGATATTGTTATCGCCTCCGTCTGTCTGTCCGTCCGTCCGTCTGTCCGTCCGTCCGGCTATCTCCTCCTATACCGTTCATTGGAATTCAACCAAATTTGGTGTGTGAGTTACTTACATGAATGGCTTCTGCAAGAGCACATTCATTTTTGGACCAGCCCCCAGGGGTCCCTGGAAGAGGTCAAAACGTGGGGATTTGCGATGGCGCCCCATCGACTGCGCGATCTAGTTATCATTTTTTGTCAGCAAAATTTTCCAATATTTGAATAGGCATGTTTTCGTGTGTGTGTGTGTGAATTTGGGTTTAACGTCGCTTTCAACAATTTTTCAGTCATATCACGACGGTGTCTGGTTGCGACAGGGAGCTCAATGCTCACGTTTATAGTGCTGCCTCACTGAAGTATCATGTCCCAGACACATTACATGATACCACACCCAGTCACATTATCCTGACACTAGATTGACCAGTCCTAGCTCTACCCCGTAAATCTGAGTGCCAAGCGAGGAGCAGCTAGTACCATTTTTAACGACTTTGGTATGTCGCGGCCCGGGATCGAACCCGAGACCTCCCGTTCCCCGGAGCGGACACTCTACCAACTGAGCTATCGGGGCCGGTGGGCATGTTTTCGTAATGATTCATCCAAAAGAAAAATAAAAAAAGAAAAGAAATAAAGAAAAACGAGCCTACCTACCCTACCTATTTTTTTTTTTCTGAAATGAAACCCTAAACATACATGGACTTATTTTTATTTGGTTCATGTTTACAAGTGAACCATACCTCAGTTCTCAGCCTTAGGATGTTGCTCTTTTGAATCATGAATCCGAATCGCAAAGGCTGTTGTAAGGGTAGGGCTGGCTAATCACTAATGTTTTTATGCCCCCGCATCATATGATGCCGGGGGCATATAGTTTTTAGGTTTTCCGTACGTGCGTCCGTGGGTACGTGCGTCCGAATGTACGAAAGTGTGTACGTACGTACGTACGTAATCCTGTTAGACTTAGGATAAGGTTTCGGGTCAGGGTAGAACTTGAGCTCATATTTTTCAAACCATGCAATGGATGTGGTTTATATTTAGTATGATGATAGATATGGGTCCAAAGTTTAATCCAACAATACCCCCACACCTACCCATGGTCTCAAGGTCAAGGTCACAGACTTAGAAATTTTTAATGTTTAACACTCAGGTTAAGGTTTTCGGTCAGGGTAGAACTTGAGCTCATATTTTTCATACCATGCAATGGATGTGGTTTATATTTAGTATGATGATAGATATGGGTCCAAAGTTTTATCCAGCAACACCCCCACACCTACCCATGATCTCAAGGTCAAGGACTTAGAAATTTTTAATGTTTAACACTCAGGATAAGGTATTTGTACCACGTTGAACTTTTAACTTTTATGATTCATTTGGTTCATATTTGGTTTAATGATAGATGCAGGTCCAAAGATTTATTCAGTAATACCCCCACCCATGCCTATGACTTCAAGGGCAAGGTCGCAGACATAGAAATTTTCAAAATTAAATAGCTTATATTTTCCAAACTTTATAATGGATTTGCTTCATATTTGGTATGACAATAGTTGCAGGTCCAAAGTTTCATTGAACCATAACCCCCACCCCTTAACTGAAGGTCAAGGTCACAGACATAGAAATTTTTTAATATTATATTTTTGAGAGCTCATATTTCTTTAACCATGTGATGGATTTGCTACATATTTGGAATGATGATAGATACATGTGAAAAGTTTCATTCAGCCATAACCCCGCCCCTGCCGCATGACCTTAAGGTGATTGGGGGGTGGGGGAGGTAGGTCCCTGGGCGGGGGCATTTGTGTTGTATTGACACATTTCTAGTTGTTAGCTCAACTGTCATGTAGTGACAAGGTGAGCTTTTGGGATCACTTTTTGTCCGTCGTGCGTGCGTGCGTCCGTAAACTTTTTCTTCAAATGACATCTCCTCCTAAACCACTGATCGGATTTTGACCAAACTTCACAGGAATGATCCTTAGGTGGTCCCCTTTCAAAGTTGTTCAAATGGTTCAGGTCCGTTGCACATATAGGTCACAGGAGCCAAAAATAGATTTTTTTCACCGAAAACTTAAAAAATCTTCTTCTCTGAAACTGCAAGGCCCAGGACATTGATATTTGGTATGAAGCTTCATCTAGTGGACCCCTACCAAGATTGTTCAAATTATAGTTTTGGGGCCAAAAATGCCCCCGCACCGGGGCCCTTTGGTTTTACATGGGCTTATATAGGGAGAATCTTTAAAAATCTTCTTCTCTGAAACCCGAAGGCCCAGGTCTTTGATATTTGGTATGAAGCTTCATCTAGTGGACCCCTACCAAGATTGTTCAAATCACAGTGCTGGAGCTAAAAATGCCCCCGCACCGGGGCCCTTTGGTTTTACATGGGCTTATATAGGGAAAATCTTTAAAAATCTTCTTCTCTGAAACCGCAAAGCCCAGGTCTTTGATATTTGGTATGAAGCTTCATCTAGTGGACCTCTATCAAGATTGTTTAAATTATAGTGCTGGGGCCCAAAATGCTCCCGCCCCGGGGCCCTTTTGCCCAGGTCTTTGCTATTTGGTATGAAACTTCATCTAGTAGACCCCTACCAAGATTGTTCAAATTATAGTGCTGGGGTCAAAAATGCCCCCACCCCAGGGCCCTTTGGTTTTACATAGGCTTATATAGGGAAAATCTTTAAAAATCTTCTCCTCTGAAACCACAAGGCCCAGGTCTTTGATATTTGGTATGAAGCTTCATCTTGTGGACCTCTACCAAGATTGTTCAAATTATAGCCCTGGGTCCAAAAATGCCCCCGCTCTGGGGCCCTTTGGTTTTGCATAGACTTATATAGGGAAAACCTTGAAAAATCTTCTTCTCTGAAACCACAAGGCTTAGGTCTTTGATATTTGTTATGAAGCTTCAGCTAGTGGACCTCTAACAAGATTGTTCAAATTATAGCCCTGAGACCAAAAATGCCACCGCCATGTGGCCCTTTGGTTTTACATAGACTTATATAGGGAAAATCTTTAAAAATCTTCTTCTCTGAAACCACAAGGCATAGGTCTTTGATATTTGTTATGAAGCTTCAGCTAGTGGACCTCTACCAAGATTGGTCGAAATATAGCCCTGGGGCCAAAAATGTCCCCGCTCCGGGGCCCTTTGGTTTTACATAGACTTATATAGGGAAAATCTTGTTTTACATAGACTTCTATATGCAGGGTAAACCTTTAAAATCTTCTTCTCTGAAACGACAAAGCCCAGGTCTTTCGATATGAAGCATCATTTTGTGGTCGTCTACCAAGATTGTTCAAATTATAGCCCAGGGGCCAAAAATTGACCCTGCCCGGGGCCCACTTGTTATACATTGGATCAGGTGAGCGAACCAGGGCCCTCTGGGCCCTCTTGTCATTATTTTACCTGTCTGGCTTTCTGTCTGAGCATGACTCTTACCATATGTTGCACTTTACCATACGTATATTTGAACAGAAAGGCCTGAGCAAACAGTGTAGACCCAGATGAGATGCCATATAATGCGACGTCTCATCAGGGTCTGCACTGTTTGCCACTCATTCATCTATTTCAGGCATAACTTTGGGTAGTAAATTGTACCTATCCAGGAATCGATTAAAAGCAAATCAGAAATGATAATCATTTTTGTGGAATTTACCGATCTATTAATCAATTATACAATTAATCGTGTCAGCCTTAGTGATAAGGCTGTTGTAAGGGTACGACATTTAATGGAACAAACACTTACTCCTGTTTCTCGATCTGCATCTCCTTTTTTTTCAGGAAATGACTATGTGACCAACCTTCCCCTACAGATGGCCATATATTTCAACTGTTTCTTCTCTCCTTTCTGGATAACAGCTGTTCTTGTAACATTCGAAGTAAAGGTAAGACAAACAATTGTTAACCCTTGTCCTGCTGAATATTCAAATATGCCACACCCACTTCTCATTATCAACCAATCAAATTACTTGATGCAAATTATTGCAACAAATTCACAATCTGAATGACAAACAATGTAGATCCTGATCAGATGGCTTCTTCAGAAGCCATCTGATCTGGATCTACATTGTTTGAAAGGAAGGCATATCCGGGCTCAGCAGGACAAGGGTTAACACCTATTCCGCTGTTCATGAAAACCTCTACCTTTGCAAACTGTTGATCCAGATCAGATGGCTTCTTTTCCATCTGATCAGGATCAACACTGTTTGTCATGCAGTTTGTGAATTGATTGACTACTTTTATCAAGTACTTTGTTAACACTTATTCCGCTGCTCATGACAACCTCTACCTTTGCAAACTGTAAATCAAGATCAGATGGAGAAGCCATCTGATCAGGATCTACACTGTTTTTCATACAGTTTGTGAATTGAATGACAACTTATATCAAGTACTGGTACTTTGATTGGTTGCTAGTCAGAAATGGGTCTGGCTCAATTAATTTATTCAGCAGGATGAGTTTACTGTTAACACAATCAGGAAAGCACACTCATGTGAGATAATATTATCCTTCATAACCCCAAAGAAGTCTTTACTTTTAACCCTTGCCATGTTGAGCCCAGATATGCCTTATCTTTGAAACAATGTAGATCCAGATCAGATGGCTTCTGAAGAAGCCATCTGATCAGGATCTACATTGTTTGTCATTCAGATTGTGACTTTGTTGCAATAATTTGAATCAAGTAATCTGATTGGTTGATAATCAGTAGTGGGTGTGGCAGATTAAAATATTCAACAGGAAAAGAGTTTTTGTTTGTTTGTTCGATTTGAGGTTTTACGTCCCCGTCAACACTGTAAAGGTCATTTTGGAGACGTTGCTTCCAATTTTGTGGGACTTTTACCCAACATTGAGATGAAATGACATCTCAAGCCCTGTCGCCCAATGAAACCAATAGGGTTTATCAGCATGGGCGGTCCGCCTTGCACCGCGGTTCCTGGACAGGCTTAGATGCTCTAAGCGGTTTACCAGTACTAATGTGCGGGACGGATTCAGCTCTGCGTGGAAGCATCATGCAGCCGGGCTGAGCCCATATATTTCTTCAAGCCCCTATGGGCGGGGGCGGAGGACAAGAGTAAATGAAGCCCCTGCCTCTATGATATGTGAAAAAGAACATGTACATGTACTTCATATATTAACCCTAACCATGCCAAATATTTCAATATGCTATTCTCCTCCACAAGTTTTAGTCTTTTATGTTAGTGACGCTCACTACAGTTACATGATCTAATTTCTACCATTGATTCAAAAGGAGAATGGAAAACAGTATAGATCCTGATCAGCTGGCTTCTTAGAAGCTAGTTGGTCTGTACCTAACAAGTCTATTTATTATTGAGATATTCTTGTTCAGCATGATGAGGGTTTCGAGCCGCCCCCTGGCAAGTAAAGACAGTGCTTTATGGTGAGAGTAAGGAGCAGCCCCCATGATATGTAAAAGAAAATACTTTATCATTGTTATGGTGAGGATAAAGAGCGGCCCCAATGATATGTAGAAGATAATGTTGCTTTACGGTGAGGGTTAAGAGCAGCTCCCATGATATGTAGAAGACAATGCTTTATGGGGAGGGTAAAGAGCAGCCACCACGATATATAAAAGGCAGTGCTATATGGTAAGAGTTAAGAGCAGCCCCTATATGTAAAAGACAATGCTTTATGATTAGGTTCAAGAGCAGACTTTGTGATATGTAAAAGATGATGCTTTATAGTGAGGATTAAATTTGTGTGTTAGAGTTTTATGTCCCATAAACACCTAAGGTCATATAGAGATGGTACCTTAGTTAAAAGACACATCCAAAAGTCTGGAGAAGCCGGGAATCGAACCAATGACCACTGGTAGCTTAACTTCTATACCATCTTGCCTCTCCATTGATATTTTAGGGTGAGAGCTAAAAGCAGCCCCCTTGATACGAGGGTAGGCTGAAAAGTTCTGAGCCTGACCAAGATCCAATGGTTTGTCCATGCTGAAAGTGCCTTATTTTTCAACATAGTCTCCTTTGGTGTCCACATACTTACTCCAGCAATGCTGGAGTCCTTGGATCCCAGTGGTATAGAAGGTCTCATCTTGGTCCCTGAAAAACTCCTTCACAGCAGCTATACAGCAGCTATCACCTTCTCGTCTGACCGATAATGCTGCCCAGCCAAGTGATTTTTCATGTTTGGAAACAGGAGATAATCTGATGGAGCTAGATCAGGTTAATACGGAGGGTGATCGACAAGTGTGAAGCCACAGTCATGCACAACAGCCATTGCGACAACCGATTTATGAGCAGGCGCTTTGTCCTGATGAAACAAGACCCCTTTTGTCAATTTTCCGGGTTGTTTAGCCTTAATTGCTTTTCGCTATTGTTTTAGTAGATCTGCATAATACTCCCCATTAATTGTTCTGCCCTTTTGAAGGTAATCTATGAATATTATGCCCTTGGCATCCCAGAACACTGATGCCATCACCTTCCCTGCAGAGGAGACGACCTTTGCCTTCTTTGGAGGGGGTGAGCCAGGGTGCTTCCATTGCATGGATTGTCTTTTGGTCTCTGGCTCAAAGTGATGAACCCAACACTCATCCTGAGTGAAAAAACGGTCAAGAAAACCATCTTGGTCTGCTTCAAAAATAGCCAAGTTGGCTTGTGACAGGTTCAGTCTGGTCAACTTTTGGTCAGGCGTCAAAAGCCGTGGCACCCATCTGGCGGAAACCTTCGACATTCCTAATTCACTGTGTAGAATGTTCTCTACTCGTTCACGGGAGATGCCAACAGTGTTAGGTAACTGATTCATAGTTAAACGCCTGTCATCCATCACAGCCCTGTGCACTTGACTGATGGTTTCCTCAGTTGTTGCCGCTGTGGGTCATCATCTTCAAGGCTGTCCTTGCCCATCTTAAAATTTGCTGCCCACCTTTTCACGGTTGCATACAAAGGAGCAACATCCCCTAATGTAGCAACCATATCGGCATGAATGTCCTTAGGAGCTAACCCCTTTTTATGGAGGTACTTGATGACACCACGATGCCAGATTTTGTCCATTTTCTCAAAAACGTGCTAGTATCAATTTTCAAAGTCTTGAATTTCTACGTTATTGCAGGTAAACTTGAACTCATTTGAGTCAAATCAAGTAATAAAGGTTTGGATTTAATGAATACAAAATTTCATGGCTGTTCGATGCCTGCTTCTTGGTCAGGCTCAGAACTTTTCAGCCACCCATCATATGTAAAAGACAGTGCTTTACAGTGTGTTAAGAGCAGCCTTTGTGATGCTTTATGATGAAAGTTTAGTGTATGTGTTTGACTGTTTTACATCCCACCAATACCTAAGGTCATAATGGGTTTAGTGTAAAGACTCGTACGTATGTCTGGAGAAGCCCAGAATCAAACCCGTGATCCCTGGTTTATGAGGCAAGTAGCTTAACCACTAGACCACTGAGTTTACTCATATGATATGCAACAGACAATGAGGGTTAAGAGCAGTCTCATGATATGTAAAAGGCAATGCTTTATGATAAGGATTAAGAGTAACCCACATGATATGTAAACAATGGTTTGTGGTGAGGGTTAAGAGCAGCCATTTTGATATGTTAAAGAATACCGTAAACACAATGGTTTATGGTGAGTTATGAGCAGTCCCAATTTGTGAAAGACAATGCTTTATGGTGAGGGTTAAGAGCAGCCCATGATATGTAAAAGACAATGCTTTATGGTGAGGGTAAGGAGCAGCCCCATGTTATGTTAAAGAAAACACTTTGTGGTGAGGGTTAAGAGCAGCCTTTTGTAATGCTTTATGGCGAGCAGCCCTCATGATATGTTAAAGTTAATTGTTTATGACGGTGGTTAATGAGAATAACCCCCATGATATGTAAAAGACAATGCTTTATGGTGAGGGTTAAGAGCAGTCCCCATGACATGTTAAAGATAATGCTTTGTGGTGAGGGTTAAGAGCAGCCTTTTTCGATATGTAAAAGACAATGCTTTATGCTGAGGGTTAAAGAGCAGCCCTGTGATGTGTAAAAGACAATGCTTTATGCTAAGGGTTAAGAGCATCCCCCATGATATGTTAAAGACAATGTTTTATAATGGGGTTTAATGAGAACAGCTCCCCTGTAAAAGACATTGCTTTGTGGTGAAGGTGATAAGAGCACCCCCTTAATATGTAAAAGACAATGCTTTATGGTGAGGGTTAATAAGTGCAGCCCCTTGATATGTAAAAGACAATGCTTCATGGTGAGGGTAAGGGGCGCACCCTCATGATATGTAAAAGATAAATCTTTATGATGAGGGTTAATAAGAGCAGCCCCATATATAAAAGACAATGTTTAATAGTGGGGTAAATAAGAGCAGCCCCATGATATGTAAAAGACAATGCTTTATGGTGATGGTTAATAAGAGCTGCCCCACAATATTTTAAAAGTCAATGCTTTATGGTGAGGGTTAATAAGAACAGCCCCCATGATATTTAAAAACAGTGCTTTATGGTGAGGGTGAGCAGTCCCCATATGTATAATATAATGCTTTATGGTTAGGGTAATAAAAGCTAACCACCCCCATGATATATAAAAGACGATGCATTATGGTGGGGGTTAATAAGAGCAGCCCCCATGATATGTAAAAGACAATGCTTTATGGTGAGGGCCAATAAGATCAGCCCCCATGATATGTAAAAGATAATGCTTTATGGTGAGGGTTAATATAATAATAAGAGCAGCCCCCATGATATGTAAAAAACAGTGCTTATGTAAAATACAATGCTTTATGGTTAGGGTAATAAAAGCTACCCCCATGATATATGAAAGACAATGCTTTATGGTGAGGGTTAATAAAAGCAGCCCCCATGGTATGTAAAATACAATGCTTCATGGTTACGGTTAATAAGAGCAGCCCCCATGATATATAAAAGACAATGCTTTATGGTGAGCGTTAATAAGAGCAGCCCCCATGGTATGTAAAATACAATGCTTCATGGTTACGGTTAATAAGAGCAGCCCCCATGATATATAAAAGACAATGCTTTATGGTGAGGGTTAATAAGAGCAGCCCCCATGATATGTAAAAGACAAAGCTTCATGGTTTTGGTCAATAAGAGCAGCCCCCATGATATGTAAAAGACAAAGCTTCATGGTTTTGGTTAATAAGAGCAGCCCCCATGATATGTAAAAGACAAAGCTTCATGGTTTTGGTTAATAAGAGCAGCCCCCATGATATGTAAAATACAATGCTTCATGGTTTTGGTTAATAAGAGCAGCCCCCATGATATGTAAAAGACAATGCTTTATGATGAGGGTTAATAAGAGCAGCCCCCATGATATGTAAAAAACAGTGCTTATGTTAAATACAATGCTTTATGGTTAGGGTAATAAAAGCTACCCCCATGATATATAAAAGACAAAGCTTTATGGCGAGGGTTAATAAAATAATAAGAGCAGCCCCCATGATATGTAAAAAAAACAGTGCTTATGTAAAATACATGTACAATGCTTTAATGGTTTATAGGGTAATAAAAGCTACCCCCATGATATTTTGTTTGTTTGAGTTGAGGTTTTACGTCCCTGTCAACACTATTGAGGTCATTTTGGAGACATTGCTTCTGATTTTGTGGGACTTTTAGCCGACATTGAGATGAAATGACTTCTCAAGCCCTACCCCCCATAGAAACCGCTAAGGTTTCAGGAGCAGTCCGACTCGCATCACTTTTCCTGGGCAGGCTTAGACCTAAGCTGTTTACCAGTACTCAAGATGGTTGGTTTCAGCTCTGCACGGAAGCACTGTGAAGCCCAATCTATTTCTCCAGGCCCCGATGGGCAGGGGCGCACCCCCATGATATATAAAAGACAATGCTTTATGGTGAGGGTTAATAAGAGCAGCCCCCATGATATGTAAAAGACAATGCTTTATGAAATTATGATGAGGGTTAATATGATATGTAAAAAACAGTGCATATGTAAAATACAATGCTTTATGGTTAGGGTAATAAAAGCTAACCCCCCATCAGGGCTCGAGAAAATGCCGGTTTTCCGGTTCTGGACCGAATTTGGCCTCCATAAACCGATTTTGACTTCAGAAGAAGATCAAAAAATCGGTCCGTAACTCTATAACATTTTAAAAAATCGGTTCGAAAATTTTCGCTAAATCATTATGTTGTAAAAACAAGCTGACCGTTTGCCACTGATAATCCAAGCATGTATACAAAACGCCTGCAGCACAAGGTATTAGATCGGTTCATTATCTAACTAGATGAAAATTGGACAAGTCCACGTCGGGTTCTTTGATCTTATCGCAGCGCAATTTGACCTGTGTGTCAAAATTATTAATCCGTGAAAACTGGCCTGAGGCGTTATCGGCAAGCTGGCAAGGTGAGAAAATAAGGTCAATAAATGCAGGACATACGCTAGTCAGAATCAGAATTGTTACTGGTGACACGTCAAATGACATTGTTTAGACAAGTCATTAATTTATGGCTTACTATAGAACCGGTATTTAAATATATTTTTTTTTTCACAGGGCGCAATTTTCAATACACACCTGTCATGTCTGAACATTGCGTGTTATGCCTTCGAGGGGAAAATGCCTTATTGCACCCATTCTAAACGATATTTTTATTTAAGAATACGCTCCATTGAAACCAATAACATGAACCACGTCATTTGTAGACAAAGCAATTTGTTTCAGGCTTGTGTAATCGTGAAATATGTATTTATATTCTTTTTAACACGGTTCGGCCATGTAAGATTTTCAGTGACTCTCGTTCGGCCATGTTTTGTTTCGAGAGTAAAGAAATGTTTTTCGATTTTTTAACCCGTTCAAAACGATTTTTTTTAGAAATACGCTCTATTAAAATCAATCACTTAAAACAGGTGTGTTGGTTACGTCCTTGACTGCATTAATGTGTATTGTGTAATCGGAAACCGTATGACGTCATTTTCCGACCACGTTGCTGCACGTTGTAAACATTTGTAAACAAAGCAATTTCGGCAAAATAAAATGCGTGAAATAAGAGAAATATTTTAAAGGTTTTAAAAAGGAGGAAAAAATATAGTGACCTTCGAACTGGTCTTTTACTGCCCCACGTCGGTTGTTTCCCTTTAGCGGTCTTAAGGTTCTGAGTGACCCGGATATTAGGAAAATGAAAGTAGATGAAATCTGGCGTAGAAAATGAAAGTAGATCTATGAAATATGAACGATGTGAGCAATAATTGCTGTTTATAATCGAGATACTGGTGCTCATATCCGTTGACAAGTGTAAGAGCAACATTGGTATGTCATTCGTTACGCTAATAACACATTTTGAAATTGAAAATCGCCAATTGAGTTTACGGAAATTACCGAAACCGATCGGTAATTTCCGTAATTTTTTGGCGAAATCTGGCTGGACCGATTTGGATTCTTCAGTTTCTCGAGCCCTGCCCCCCATGATATATAAAAGACAATGCTTTATGGTGAGGCTTAATAAGAGCAGCCCCCATGATATGTAAAAGACAATGCTTTATGGTGAGGGAGAGCAGCCCCCATGGTATGTAAAATACAATGCTTTATGGTGAGGGTTAATTAAGTTAGCCCCATGGTATTACTTTATGCCTAGGTGATTACCTTTTATTGTAAAAGTTTTTCATTTAACAAAATCATAATGACTGCTTACCATACATATTCAGAATTTCAGACACCTCAACTCCTTACCACATGCATTCTAATTTGAACAAGTACAATCTACTGCCCCATGTTTTGACTAAAAATATCTGGATGAGTGGCAAACAGTCTAGACCCTGATGAGATGCCACATTATGAGTGGACCTACACTATTTGCTTAGCCCATTTTGTACCAGAAATCCCAAAACGGGTACCCTGGCAAACAGTGCGGGCCCAGATCAGATGCCACAGAACGCGGCATCTGATCAGGGCCTACACTGTTTGCAAAAAGTTCCGCCATTTTCCAAATAAATTTTGAAAAAAAACACTAAATTTTGAAATGGACTCCTGCTTTATATGAGGAGGAAGACACCATTTGGTACACAAAGGGTTAGGTATGTCTATCCGAATACATACGGTAAATATGGTACATGTATACTGTTTATCCCAGATATATGCATGTGCCTTAGACAAGGGATTTCTTCTCTTTCATTTCAGTATGAAAACTTATATACGCTGTACAGAATAGTGCTGATCGCCATATACATCACCTACACAATTATTGAAATAATAAGACTATATCTTGGATATGTTGGAAATCTCATGGAGAGGGTAAGACTTTGTACACCCACAACCTCTTTGTAACACTGTTATTGGGGTCTGATGCAGAAACAGTTTTTGTTAAACAACCATGTTATAGAGTTGGACCGTCCCTTCTCTGGTTATAAAACCTAGCAGTATCTTTGGGCAGAAGGTCTTGAGATGTTATTTCATCTCAGCGTTGGGTAAAAGTCCCACAAAATTGCAAGCAACCTCTTCAAAATGACTAAAATAGTGCTGGCGGGGACATAAAACCTCAACTCAAACTGACAAATATATCCAAACAAAAATGTGTAGAAAAATGACCTTTATCTGTACATCTTTGGTATCCATCTTTAAAACGTGTATAACTGTGTTATTATGAACAGTTTTATAAAGAGGTTTACCTGGGTCGTACTAGATTCGCCGTCTTCTTGGTCTTCCGGGATATCCGGATTGACTTTGAGCGGGACATATAGAGCGACTTCGCCTGGAACTCAGGTAGCTACATTAAACTAACCAAAACTATGTTTGTTTGTTTGTTTGATTTGAGGTTTAACGTCCCTGTCAATACAGTATAGGTCATTTTGGAGACGTTGCTTCCAAGTTTGTGGGACTTTTACCCGACAATGAGATGAAATGACATCTCAAGCCCTGTCGTCCAATGAAACCAATAGGGTTTATATGCATGGACGGTCCGCCTCGCATCGCGGTTCCTGGACAGGCTCAGATCCTCTAACCGAACACCTACGGTAGCTACAAAAGTGACGTCATCGGTCTTCTATTCTGGGGTTGAGTTGCTATGGTACTGAAGAGAATTCAATATGGCGGTCGTGGCTGAAACGCATGACCTGCGAATGTACAATTCACAGATGTCTCTTCAAGGTGTTTTGAAATGAGAAACATTACTCTTTTTATGTTTCGATGATAACAGAATGTATAAATATGAATGGGTTTAAATACAGGGGTTTAGTCACTATTTCTTTTTTTGAGGGCAGGTCTCGTTCTTAGCCGGAAATGTCGTTTTCATGGTAACTAAATAACTGTCAAAAAGCTGCAAAAGGCTTTTCGTTGATAAATATATGATGCTTTTGTTTAAACGAAGGTCCTATGACCTACTTATAGTTATGCTCTCATGGCAGTCTACTAAAGTAGCAACCGTAGGTGTTCCTCTGATAATGCTGGTACGCGTGTAATTGGTAGCTACCCGAGTACCTACTTTAGTTCGAATCAAAGTCGACCCTAAATATAATTACGCATTGTACTTACATTTGCAAAACATGCCTGCGCAGTAATTTGGGCCGAAACAGTTTATAGTGAATAACGCAATTATAAAAGCTGATGGTTTATTTTAAAATCGAGAAAATTGCAGATGTATATCTTTTTTGATGATTCCCTTTGTGCATTTGAATTTAATATGTCGAGATTGTTCTCAACATTGTCAAAATTTAATGCATTTAGCAACTCTTCTGTTCATGCCCGTCATATTGAATCACGTGATCCTCCCATTCACCCCTCCTTTTTAAAAGCAGATTTGGAAGAGCCTTCCGAACAATCTTCGGCGCCACTTGATTTAAAATTCTCTACTTCAGAAGATTCTTGAGGTCGAATCAAGCACGACCCTGTACAGTGAAACTTCAATACCGCAAATATCCTAAAAATTCAGATACCTTCAGCTTGAGGACATGCTGTAATTCTCCTAAAATTTTAACAAATTTGTTTCATGATCCAGCAAGGAGACCAAAAGGTGCAGACGTAATGGCAAACAATGTAGACCCTGATCAGACTGCTCCTTCAGTAACATGTAACAAACAGTGTAGATCCTGATCAGACAGGTTGCTTGCTTAATAGAGGTGGCAGTTATGACAGGTTTTACTGAATGTAGAAAAAATGACCTGATCTGGTCTTGGCATCACAAAAACACGCCTATATAACTTTGACCCCATTGAACCCCACTTTTATATTGTAAAACTGAGGTTTCCGGGGGTATACCTCATTTTTCTTATTTCTGCTCTAAAATATAGATTGTTGTTACTCGTTAGAACCGCCTCATCGATGCGGTTCTAACGTGTACCCACAATCTATATTTTGAGCAGAAATATGAAAAAAAATCACAATTTTTCATAAAATTTTTTTCATTTTTTCGGCGATAAAGATGGCAGTGTATTTGTATAGGCGTGTTTGCATAATGGGCTTATTTTTGTGACTTTATGGTGTCCTTATATTTAGAGTAAATACAGTAATTGATATGATGATCAGCTGAGTCGAGGCTCGAGCAAAGGAAAATCTTATACTTATGAAACAGATCAGCCCTAGCAGTGATTTGTTGAGTAATATATCACTTTCTGAATGTCAGTTGTAAGGTAGTTTAAGAGCGCGTAGCGCGAGTGATTTATATACTTTCTCTTACAACTTACCGACAAACAGTGATATATTACTCAACAAATCACGTAAGAGAGCTGATCTATTTTCGATTCTAACACACTGAAAGTTGACTAAATGCTGTTATTTCCATCATATTCTCTCAACATCCTGCCATTGTTTGAAAAACTCCCGCCAACATGTTTGACTGTAACACATGCAGTAACCTGTTTACGTAACGTACTTGATGCATGAAAAAGACGTTACTTCATCTAAGGTCAAGGAAACAATTGATGAAGTTGCTAAACACCATAAAACAGAGGCTCTTCGCATCACGCTTTTTCGTCTAGTGGTTTGTTACTCAATATATCATTGGATTTAACCATTGGCTATGTAGGCAACCAGTGTTAGAATTTAGTTAATACTAATTTATTTTAGTTTGATTGTGATGAAAGCTTCAAGCTTATTTGAATTCCTGTCAACAGGGCCCAGTTGTTCAAAGCATTGTTAGCTTAACAAGCTTGTTAGTGGTCAAGTTGTTTACTGTTCTAGCAAGTACAATATCTAATTTAATGTTATATTGCTGAAAATTGTGAGCAGCACTAGAATTTGCAAAAGCAGCTCATTTTTATCCCCTGACCTAATACTGGTTCGGGGAATATAGCAATCAGCATGGCGTCCGTCAGTCCTTCTGTAGACAAAACATTGTGACTCGAAAATACCCTTTGAGATACATTGATGGTACCTGGCACAATTGTTTACAAAGTAGAAGTAAAACAAAGATCAGGAATTGATACAATTAACTTACTCCACCCATAAAAGACACCAAAGGGAAAGAAATACAAACATTAAGCGACCAGACCATAATGGAAATCTAAACAAACGAAGGCCATAAGGACAGTTACTTTCCCACAAAATGGCCATATGGCCATCCAAAATAAAAAGACACAAGTGATACACACAGTAAGTAACAAACAACAACATCATAAATAAATCGCGACAGAAGAGCGGCCTTGGAACGGTCAGTGGAAGATTTCCACCTGGGGGGCTTAAATCGATTTTACATGGCCACAATCCTCGCCCTTACTTCCGTCGCGATTAACACAAATAATTTGTTCAGTCAGCATGAAGGCCTCCT
This sequence comes from Lucinisca nassula, assembly GCA_963580285.1. Classification (NCBI taxonomy): domain Eukaryota; kingdom Metazoa; phylum Mollusca; class Bivalvia; order Lucinida; family Lucinidae; genus Lucinisca; species Lucinisca nassula. The sequence goes on along the minus strand of OY757022.1, from coordinate 120,288,024 downwards.
AACTCATCAGTGCAACATCTCCGTGAACACAAAAATCAAAGAACCACAGAGGTGAGACAACGGTGAGGACTCGACAGCAAGAAACCACTGAAATGCTGGAGCAAAAGAAAACCAACAGTTAGACTCCGATGGCTGAGATGGCATGTCATGCACAAGAACCACAACTCTGGTTGTCATAGGTTTTGAGTTATCTCCCCTTCCAATAAAATAGAATGACTACCTTGTGATGGCCATAACTCTAATACCCTTTGAGATATATTGATGGTACCTGGCATAGTTCATGACAAGGCTGAGAGGGTGTGTCATGCGCAAGAACCACAACTCTGGATGCCATGGTTTTTGAGGTATCTCCCATTCCAATAAAATAGAATGGCTACCTTGTGATGGCCATATCGCGAATACCCTTTGAGATATATTGATGATACTTGGCACAATTGTTCACAATGCTGAGACAGCGTGTCGTGTACAAGAACCACAACTCTGGATTCCATGTTTTTTTTAGTTATCTCCCCTTCCAATTAAATAGAATCACTACCTCGTGATGGCCATATCTCCAATTCTCTTCGAGATATATTGATGATACTTGGTACAGTAATACATAAGGTTAAGCAGGCATGTCATGTGCAAGAACCACGACTCTGGGTGCCCTGGTTTTGAGTCATCTCCCCTGACAATATAATCTTGTGATGGCCATAACTCCAATACCCTTTGAAATATATTCATGGTTCTTAGCACAATTGTATAAAAGGTTGAGATGGCGTGTCATGTCTAAGAACCACAACTCTGTTTACTTAGGTATTGAGTTATCTCCCCTTCCAATATATCAGTATGACCACCTTGTGAGCACCATATCACAAATATCCTTTGAGACATATTGATGGTACTTGGTACAGATGTAATGAGGTTAAGCAGGCGTGCCATACATAAGAAAGACAACTCTGGGTGCACTGATTTTTTTAGTTATCTCCCCTGACAATATATAACCCTTGTGATGGCCATAACTCCAATACCCTTTAAGATATATAAATGTATATGTTACTTGGCACAATTGTATACAAGGTATAGAAGGCATGTCATGCGCAAGAACCACGACTCTAGGTGCTGTGGTATTTGAGTTATCTCCCCTTCCAATATAACCGTATGACCACCTTGTCTTTTGTTTGTATTGGAGTTTAACGGCCCAGTCAACAGTATTTTAGAGCCGGTCAGTTTACCTATCCACACTAATCCTGGGCAGGCTTATATGTAAGCTTTTAACCAAGACAGTGCATTCTTTCGCCAGAAACTGCCAACTGCCCTTCTTGAATCAGCGGAAGGGAGAGAATGACCATAGAAAAGATTTCATGATTATTCTCCACGAAAGAATGTTGCCGACCCTGTCAGGTATTGAACAGGCCTTCTCCTGATCACCAGTCTGACGCACACCGACTGAGCTACCAAGGCCGGCATGACCACCTTGTCATCACCATATTTCCAATACCCTTTGAGACATATTGATGGTACTTGGTACAGATGTACATGAGGTTAAGCAGGCGTGTCATAAGGAAGAACCACAATTCTGAGTGCCCTGGTTTTTCAGTCATCTCCCCTGACAATATAATCTTGTGATGGCCAAAATTCCACTACCCTTTGAGATACATTGCTGGTACTTGCCACCATTGTATACAAAGTTGAAAAGGCATTTCATGTGCAAGTACCACAACTCCATATACAGTAGAACTTCGATGGCTCGTTTACCATGGCTGAGTCGAACCCATTCTTGAGCCCCTAGCGAAATCCTCTACATAAGAACTAGTGGGGGATAATTAAAGAGATTTTAGTCTTTTATCTTACAAATGTATGCTGTGTGCACTCATAAGAATCGCCTCGATGAGGCGATTCTAATGAGTACACACAGCATACATATTCATTATGGAACACCGAAAAGATGTCTAAAAGTATCTCGTTATGCCTCCTAGCAGTAACCCTCAGTGGCTCGAACTCCCCCTGTCTCGAACAGATTTTCGAGGTCCCAAAGGTGTTCGAGCCATTGAAGTTCGACTGTACCTGTACTTTGTGCATTGGAAATCTTGGATCTTCATCATGTTGAGAAGCGATACTTAGTATCATTAGGTGAAGATAGTCTCAATAAACATTACATAAACAAAATCATGCAGATGTTGCAGCAACATACTGTGGACTTACTACTGTATCTTAATTCTGGTGCACTTTCTATTCATGAACATTCTATTCATGAACAATCTTCTGAAGGCCATATTGGCTTTTGGTTGGGGGATTTGCCATCTCTTCTGATGGCTATTTTTTCAGCAAAAATATTTGCATATTTCCACATATTAAATGATCAACATTTTAATGATATGTTGACTAAAGATATGTTAGTTTTGAACAACTGGCCCAGGCCCCCAGTTTTCCAAAGCCTGGTTTGCTTAATGAACTCGTTAATGGTCAAACTGTTAATAGTTTCAGCATTTACAATATCTACTACTCTGTTTTGATTTGTTTTTGCTGACAAAAATTGAGTTCTTTTGCATTTGCAAAAGCTTCTTACATTTTTTTTTTCAACAAACAGTACAATAACACATCTGTGTGATACAATGACCTGTATAAATTAATTGTTTTTCAATATTTTTCTTATTTCTGCTCTAAACATAGAGTGTGGGTGCATGTTAGAACTGCCTCAGTGAGGCAGTTCTAACAAGCACCCGCAATCTATGTTTTTGAGCAAATATAAAGAAATAAGATATTTAAGAAATGAATTTTATTTTTCTGCAGTTCATGGAAGTATGAACGCAGAAAAATTAAGTTTATTTTTTATATTTACATTATTTGCCCCTCATTGCTGGGCGAAAAAATGCTTGTAGTGCAAACTTTTAAAGCTGAAAAACATTTACACGCTGTTTTTATGCCCCCGCCTATTCGAAGAATAGCGGAAGGGCATTAAGTTTTACCCCTGTCCCTCCATTCGTTGGTCCGGTGACATCGTGTCCGGACCATAACTCCTAAACCTTATGGAATATATTCATGAAACTTCACAGTTGCATTCATCACACTGAGACGATGTGTCATGAACAAGGAAGACAACTCTTGCATTTTTGGTTTTTGAATTATCTGCCCTTGACTTAGTACCATATAGTAAACCGTGTCCGGACCATAACTCCTAAACCGTATGGAATATATTCATGAAACTTAACAGGTGCATTCATCACACTTAGACGATGTGTCATGAACAAAGAAGACAACTCTTGCATTTTTGGTTTTTAAATTATCTGCCCTTGACTTAGTACCATATAGTAAACCTTCTCTGGGCCAAAACTCCTAAACCGTACGGAATATATTCATGAAACTTCACAGGTGCATTCATCACACTGAGACGATGTGTCATGAACAAGGAAGACAACTCTTGCATTTTTGTTTTTTTAATTATCTGCCCTTGACTTAGTACCATATAGTAAACCGTGTCCGGGCCATAACTCCTAAACCGTATGGAATATATTCATGAAACTTCACAGATGCTTTCGTCACACTGAGACGATGTGTTTTGAACAAGAAAGACAACTCTTGCATTTTTGGTTTTTGAATTATCTGCCCTTGACTTAGTACCATATAGTAAACTGTGTCCGGGCCATAACTCCTAAACCGTATGGAATATAATCATGAAAATTCACAGGTGCATCCATCATACTTGGACGATGTGTCATGAACAAGGAAGACAACTCCTGCTTGTTTAGTTTTTGAATTATCTGCCCTTGACTTACATCCATATATAGTCAAATGGTATGTCGTGTCCGGACCATAACTCCTAAACCGTACGGAATATATTCATGAAACTTCACAGGTGCATTTATCACACTGAGACGATGTGTCATGAACAAGGAAGACAACTCTTGCATTTTTGGTTTTTGAATTATCTGCCCTTGACTTAGTACCATATAGTAAACCGTGTCCGGGCCATAACTCCTAAACCGTATGGAATATATTCATGAAACTTCACAGGTGCATTCATCACACTGAGGCGATGTGTCATGAACAAGGAAGACAACTCTTGCATTTTTGGTTTTTGGATTATCTGCCCTTGATGCATATATTTTATGATTGATTTGAAGTACATTTGTAATATTTTTTATGAATGGTATTTGGCGGGGGCATCCGTGTCCTATGGACACCTTTTCTAGTTCTACAAAGAGCGGAGCAGCGTTGACGTCATCAACGCCAGTAGAGAACAATGGTTTAGAATGACGTCACTTAACGTCACTGAAAATTATGTGATTTGATGTGTTCATGGAAGTATGAACGTAATTGTTTTCTATAGGTCCACATTAGACTTTACGCTGGAAATGCAACTATACCCCTGTAATTTTTTCTGACATGTTAACATGATAAGCAACAGCAGTAGCATATCTGTCATCATCAATGTTTTAACCCTTATCTTGCTGAATATTCATTTAAGCCACACCCAGATCTGTCCATCAACCAATCAAATTACTTGATGTAATTTATTGCTACAAATTCATAAACTGAATGCCGAATAGTGTAGATCCTGATCAGATGGCTTCTGAAAGCCATCTGATTTGGATCTACACTGTTTGCAAAGATAGGGGATGTAGTGAACAGCAAGATAAGGGTAAAGTAACTAACAACATCGTATATTGCAAACATCTGTGTCCAGAATATAGTTTCACTTTGACTGCTGCTTGTGGGTATGCATTCCTTCTTTCTGTTCTTCCGTACAGGAGAGATAAAGGATTCATTATGATAACACACCCATGTGGGAGCAAATCTACAAAATGGCTACTTTTCTGACGAAAATCCGTGATATTTTTCCTTTTTGTACTGCAATGATTAATGGTCAATATGTTAATAGTTTCAGCATTTACAATATCTACTACTCTGTTTTGATTTGTTTTGATGGTACTAAGTATCGCTTGGTTGTGGGTGCTCGTTGGAACCGCCTCATTGTATACCCCAATATAAACCCTAGTTAGGGCCCCGCACTGAAAGTGTGGGTGCCCTATAGTAATCACTCTGTCCGTCCGTCTGTCTGTCTGTCTGTCCGTCCGTCTGTCCGTCTGTCCGTCCACAAATTTTTTTATCCTCCATAACTTTTTATTATTCCTGGATGGATTTAAATATTACTTGGCATCATTCTGTCCGTCCGTCTGTCTGTCTGTCTGTCTGTCCGTCTGTCCGTCCACAAATTTTTTTATCCTCCATAACTTTCTTATTCCTGGATGGATTTAAATATTACTTGGCAGAAATGTTAACCATAATGTGATGGAGTGTTGCGCGCAAGACTCAGGTCCGTACCTCAAAGGTCAAGGTCATACTTAGAGGTTAAAGGTCAAAAAAGGGTCTTTCCTGTGTCCAATTAATAACTTTGTTATTATTCCTGGATGGATTTAAATATTACTTGGCAGAAATGTTAACCATAATGTGACGAAGTGTCAAACGCAAGACCCACAGCCGTACCTCAAAGGTCAAGGTCATACTTAGAGATAAAAGGTCAAAAAAGCGTCTTTTTCATTGTGTCCAATCTATAACTTTCTTATACCTGGATGGATTTAAATATTACTTAGCAGAAATATTAACCATAATGTGACAGTGTGTCACGCGCAAGACCCAGGTCCGTACCTCAAAGGTCAAGGTCATACTTAGAGGTGAAAGGAAAAAAAAAACGTCTTTTTTAACATCAACATTTTCCTACTCCTCTGATAGCGCTGCCGGGGCCCTAGTCAGTTTCACTGACAGCTCTAGTTTTCTCTATATAAAGTGGGGTTAAGGGGGTGTTCATTTCACAGACTTAGTCATGTGATGTAATGTGGGCTTAATTTTGCCCTGAGTTTGTTTTGTTTGATTGCTTGATTTGAGGTTTAACATCCCCACCAACACTATTTAGGCCAATCTGAGAGTTATTATCCCCAAAACAGGACACTTGGCAAACAGTAGGTCCAGAACAGATGCCCCAGGAAAGGGTATCTGATCAGGATCTTCCCCAGGTTCAGCCATTTTCTAAATGAATTTCTAAAACTGGCTCAACCTGGCACCCCTAAATTATTTCGAAATGGATTCCTATATAATTAAGTTTGAGATTCTATTTAGTAAAAAATTTATTAACCCATTTTGTACCAGAAACCCCTAAATGGCTACCGTGGCAAACAGTGCAGGTCCAGATGAGACGCCGCAGAACGCGGCATCTCATCAGGACCTACACTAATTGCTTGAAGTTCAGCCATTTTCCAAATCAATTTTGAAGATACCACAACCTGTCACCCTCTAAATTTAGAAATGGACTCCGGCTTTATATAAGGAGGAAGATTCCATTTGGTACAAAAAGGGTTAATCTCAATCTGTTTCAGGTTCCAGAGTTGGCGGGTTTCTGGCTGTTGACTCTACTACTTCAGTTCCCTCTGATGATGATGCTTCTGTTTAATGAAAGTGCCCTTATATTGCCATTAGAGAGAGCCGTTCACATTGTTGAAGGACTGTTTGTTGTGTTTGAAATTATCTGTGGATACTTTGCCATCAGAACTATGGTGAACTATCAAGTGACCAAATTTCATCTCCGACAATTCACGGACTTGGAACAAATGACTGAAGACGAATACTGGTTGCCTGGCGAAAATGAAATGGGGCATGAGCATTATTCATAGAAATTACTGTTTACTGTTAAATGAGCCTGGGTAGGAATATAAGAATCTTACATGGGTCTAGGGGATGGATAGAAAACTTGGTCCCTGGGTCGCTTTGTGGCATCAGGATGCATGGGTGTGAGGGATGGATAGAACTATCCGTTCTGAGGGTCACATTCTGGCGTTACGAGGCTTGCCAAGTGAAGCTGGACTTTGATCCCAAGGGACGGATTTTCTATCCATCCATCACACCAGGTAAGAATCTTTTTCGTGCATAATTTTCTTTTCCGAGAGTGGATTTTTTTTGTATAATGTATTCACTTCCTTTGTCAACGTCTGCCATAATTTGCTGAAACTAATGCGTTTTTTGTTAACGTCACTGTACATGCAGTGATATCAAACTTAATGACAGAATACTATATTGCTCTCATTAAGCGCCCCTGCTCCTATAAGCGCCCCCTCACTGTTTTTCCAAGAACAAAATAAGCTCCCCTTCTGCTGTCAGAGGAAAGAATATTTTGGCTTAACTAAAGTAAAGATTTCAGCCTTTGTGCCCTTGTCGTATCTGTTGTAAATTACCGTTTATCATGCAAGGTATTTTCAAACCCCCTGCTTTCATAGTGTCTGTGTTGGCCACTTGGTACTTTACATGTCATGATTCCAACATATTCTAATGAAAAACTGCCGCTAGTGGGTTTTAAACTCCTTTCTTGTAAGACTTTTGTCTCTAATATGTACCCTCTCTTTTTCAAATTTTTTAAGCGCCCGGGGCGCTAAATGGGAGGAATACGGTATGTGACATCCTATTCTACGAATGCACGTCAAACATGAAAATTCTATATTTTTATCCTATCCCTGAGTAGGATAATCTGGGTGGGATAAGAATTTCTATCCAAGGTTTAAGATTTCCTTATCTGGTGTGTAAGAATGGTACAGCTTGTCATGTGCTAACAGCAGAGATTGAAATAAAAAGTCTCCACATCCATGTCATATCAGTGTCATTCAGTTAAGAAGGAGTACTGAGGAAAAAATTGGTGTCAACCCTATGTTACCTCAGAGTACCCTCATTATACCCACATTATCTGTTCCCTTACACCTGCCGTTATAAAGAATCTGCCGCTATAACCCATTTAGTACCGGAATCCAAATAAGGAGTAGTAAAATATGTTAGGCCTTTTCATATCAGTTACTTTAGTAAGAAATGTTTTGGATATTTGTTAGAATCGCCTCGCCAAGGCGATTCTAACAAATATCCACAACGTTTATTTCTTGGAGTAACAGCGAGGCAATTTTAACAAATGTCCACACCATTTGTTTCTTGGAGGTAAGAAATCTATACTCTTGAATACCTCCTTTAATCCCTTTCATCTAGAGCTATGGATTAGTTCCATTGAAATCTAACAAGTTTTGTTGTTATATGAAATGTCTGTATAAACAGGGTCATCTGTATATGACGCCGAGTCATGTTGCTTATATCCACATAACTATCACTGACTGCGTAAATAACATTGCAAGAAATCCAGCTGCTGTGCTATTCTTCATTATGAAAACATGCCTATACAGGTACATCGTAAATTTTAGCACCGAAAAATAGAAAATTTTAAGATGAAAAATTGTGATATTTTTCTTATCTCTGCTCAAAATATAGATTGTAGGTACACGTTAGAACCGCCTCTTTAAAAGAGGCGGTTCTAACGAGTAACCACAATCTATATTTTGGAGCAGAAATAAGAAAAAGAGGGCTTACCCCTGTAAACCCGAGTTTTACTGTATAAAAGTGGGGTCCAAGGGGGTCAAAATTATATAGGCATGTTTTCGTGGTGTGTCACTGCGATGTCAGAGAGTTGTGTAAAAAGTGTTGGTTATCTGATAAATCTGAACTGCTGAACTGGCGTGAGTACTGGCCAAATAGTGTAGACCCAGATCTTATGCCAAGAATATGGTACGGATTTATAGTTTGTTTAAAACACTGATTATATACATATAGAAAAATGGCCATGAATGCTCAGTTTTCTATATAATCTATATATTTTTGTTAGGCTATAACATGGCTTTTAACTAACATATTGGTATCTACTTTAGAACACAAAATTAGTGTTATGGTGTACTCAAGAATCAACTTCATTTGAAATTCCCAATTGTACCAGTGCCATTGTTTCAACCCTGGAATTTATATAGTCTTGAGTATTCAGACTTAGACAGTTCTTTGGACTTTGAATTATCAAGGTGCCTCAATACTTTCTTGATTTTGGTATTAGAAATCTGTGTCTAAATGCTTAGCCTATAGCTGTGATATAATGAGGAGTTTATGTTTTCAATACACCACTTTGCAAGTTGTGTTTGAAACAAAGTCTCAGATCATTCAGACTTCCTTGTAGTTTACACTGTTTGCCCCACAAATATAGGGATCAACCATGGTTTTTCATGCATTAACATTTGCCGGGTCCCGAGGAAACTGTTTGAACATGAGGCCGCCAGGCCGAATGTTCAAATATCTTCCGAGGGATCCGGCAAATGTTAATGCAATGAAATAACCATGGATGATCGCTGTTCTTGCATATCTTACGAATCCGACTGCAAATTTTGACGTAAATGCCCAAAAGCTCCATATAAATTCCATATAAACTCTCCAAATGCGACAGGCAAACCAAAATGGCGGCCAATTCAGAATGTTGTTTACAATGACTTTGTCATGCAGTAACCCTCTGACATCATCATAGAACCCTAAAACGCTACGTTCGGGCGATAACGTTACGTCGCTCAACGTAACATAAACAAAGCAAGGCCCTTCTTATGATATCAAAAGCTCAAAATCCATGTTCAAACAGCACGCGAATTTCATGATTTGAACATGGTTTTTGCTGTTTGAGCACGGCTTTCGGTCCATTTGACAATGGCTTCAAACAGCCATGCGCATGCGTATTTATGCAAGAATGATATTTCTATCTCCGATAACAAAAAGGTCCACTCTTAAGGAGAATGGGTACACCTTCAGGGGAGGCAACTCCTGCAAAAGGGGAGGCAACTCCTGCAAAACTATTTTTGTCTCCTATTTCAACAGGGGTCAACCCTTAAAGGAAAGAATTTGCTCCTTAGGAGCAAATTCTTTCCTTTAAGGGTAGACCCCTTTTTCAGTGGGACAGGGTTTATAGAAAAGTGAACAGGAAGTTCCAAAAGTTGTCTCCCTTTGAAAAATGGCAGAAAAATCTGCCAGGTATTCCCATTCCCCTTAAAGGAAAGGATTTGCTCCAAAGTATTTGAGAGCAGACCCCTTTTTACAGGGGCTGAGTTTAAATCAAATACTCTCCCAAAAGTTTTTCTCCCTTTTTAAAAAAAAAGGTAGAAAGTAGGCCAGTAGTGTTTATTCCCCTTAAAATACAATTCTCTGCTTTTCATAGTTGGACTCAAACCACCAACAGCTCATCCAACTCATTCAGGAGTCCCTAGAACATTCCTTTCAACAGCTGCAGGTAATAAATACTCTGAAAATATTAATAGTTTTGGGGCTATTTTGTATTTCATAGTGAAAAGGATGTACACATTTATTTATTTATTCCAAATATCAGTCACCATACATATGTAAATAATACAGACATATATATATGGCTCTGATTTGGTGTAGGCTTGGCCTATATTTGCCCTCTCCGTGGGCAAATTTGTTTCTTGCAAAATTTATGATAAACGTGATGAATATATATGTCTGTATTATGTACATATGTATGATGACTGATATTTGGAATAAATAAATAAAGGATGTACACATCATGTTGTGGTACTCATAAGAATCAGTTCCATACGGTAATAAGAAGCATGGGCCAGTTGTCAGATGACCTTGTTAATAAGAGATTGAAAAGATATTGATCCTCAAATGTCTCCTTACCTAATGTTATGATCAAACCCCAACTGCTTGAAGTACTCATCTGGAACAAATTAGCAATGGAGTAGGATTCTACTAAGACACTTCCACAGAGCACCCAGCAAAGAACCTGATATGACTGCAGATGCAGGCTGATCCAAGTCTTTGATGGACATATCATTATGAAAACATGCATATTCAAATATATTGAAAATTTAACCATCAAAAACTGAAAATTTTCACATAAGAATTCTGATATTTTTCATATTTCTGCTCAAAACATAGATTGTTGGTACTCGTTAGAATTGCCTCAGCAAGGCGGTTCTAACGAGTACCCACAATCTATGTTTTTATGCAGAAATAAGAAAAATAATGTATACCCCTGCAAACCCCAATTTTACTGTAAATGTGGAGTTTGATTTATTAAATACTGACAATACCTATTTTGATGATTTGATCAGTCAAATTTACCCCCAGGGCTTCAGTTAAATAAAGCAAATTCTTCTGATACCGAGGCTCCGTTTTTGGATTTACATCTATCTATAAATGGATTTGTTTCTTGCAAAATTTATGATAAACGTGATGATTTTGATTTTGAGATTGTAAATTTTCCTTTCTTGGGTGGTGGTGATCCTTGTGTGGCGTCCTCTGGCATTTGTGTTTCGCAATTAATTTGATTTGCCAGAGTGTCTTGTCATGTAACTGACTTCAACACTCTTAATAAATTGTTAACTGCTGAACTTCTTAATCAGGGTTATCCGTATCATAAACTACGCAAAGCTTATCAAAATTTTATAGACGACGTTCCAATTTAATTTCAAAATTCAATGTTGGACTTAAATCTCTTCTGCAACAAGGTGTATTGGAACCCGAATTTTATCGTGACTTAGTGTATAAATTCAGAAAAATATATAAATGCAATGACTTCACCCAATTTCGTAAAATCATTCTTCGATATAAAAAGATAGGGTTCAACATAAAAATTATACAACAGACTGCATGCATGGTAGTTAACCCAGTCACGGTTGACAACTTTGCTTCCCTCTTTAATTGCACGCTGGTGGGTCAGGCCTCAGTTTCTAAGACGGTTCCAGCGTGAAGGCTTACTGAGAATAATGGAGTATCTAATTTTATGTTATGTTGGTTGGTGCCTGATGCTCTGTCTCTGGACAGGCCTATTGGAGTCTAACTGTTGGTCTTCTTTTGCTCCAGCATTTCAGTTTTGCTCCAGCATTTCAGTGGGTTAATTGCCTTCACTTCTATTTTTCAGGGGGTCAAAATCATATAGGCATGTTTTCGTGATGCATGTGGAGTAGTAACAAGATATGACATTATTTCTCATGTGAGTCTTATTTGTACATGGCACTGATTTTTTCAAGTACCGCAACATTTTGCTATGAAATACGAAATAGCCCCCACAAACTATTCCAAAGTATTTGTTACCTGAAATAGTGGGAATAATGTTTTAGCCACTCAAGAACAACTTGGAATCAGCCATGGTAAAGGACCAATTAGAGATGTGCACTAATTACCTAGGGCCTATATAATATACAGTTAGTGAATCTCCAGTTATAGCAGCTCTGTTAACCCCTTTGGTGTCGGAAACCCCAAAACGTTTAGCCTGGCAAACAGTGCAGGCCCAGATCAGATGCCGCAGAACGCGGCATCTGATCAGGGCCTCCACTGTTTGCTAAAAGTTCAGCCATTTTCCAAATAAATTTTGATGAAAACACAACCTGAAACCCCTAAATTTCGAGATTAATTCCTGTTATATATAAGAAGGAAGATTCCATTTGGTACCAAAAGGGTTAACGTCTATTACAGTGAATCTCAAAAGTATCTCATGAGCTTTAGCTCAGTGAGTGAGTGTTTGAACTTTACATATTACCAACAGCTGAGGTCATATGGAGATGGGACCTCAGTTTAAAGACTCCTCCGAAAGTTTACAGGTTGAGTAGCAGGACCACTACACCACAGTGGCTTCTATGAGTTTTAGCTGAGCTGTACTAAAGTACAAAGAGCTGTTGTTGCAGCAGTGCTGTCAGCCTCAGTCTTTTAACCTTTTTTGTACCAAATGGAATCTTCCTCCTTATAAATAGCATGAGTCCATTTCAAAATTTAGGGGTGTCGGGTTGTATTTTCTCCAAAATCTACTTGGAAATTGGCTGAACATTTTGCAAACAGTGTAGGCCCTGATCAGACGCCGCGTTCTGCGGCGTCTGATCTGGGCCTGCACTGTTTGCCAACTACCCGTTTTGGGGTTTCTGGTACTAAATGGGTTAAATGCCTGTAACTCAGCAACCATAAGTCAGGTTCATTTCATATTTGGCATGATTGATTGGCCAAAGGTTTTACCGTATTACCCCAAAATATTTAGACACCTCTACTCTTTTCCAAACATCTAATATTTGAACAAGTACACTTTACTACCAGATGTGGCTAAGAATAGCTGGGCGAGTGGCAAACAGTGTAGACCCAGATGAGATGGTGTGGCATCTCATCTGGGTTTACACTGTTTGCATAGGTCTACCCCCACCTAGAGTCCTGCTCATGGCCTTGAGGTCAAGGGAGTTTGTCAACAATAGGGGCTTGTCAGTACAACAGGAAGTTTTGACTGTGTATCTGTTTATAATTATATTTGCTTATTTAATGTAAATAGAAATCAGATAATAAAACAGTAAGAAAAGGTGGATTTCATTTTCTTGAGTCCCATTTTATGTATCATTTTGGGAATGTACAAAATAGAAGTGAACGCAATGATCTGGAATCGATACAATTTACCCACACCTCCCATCAGACAAGTCACTTGCCTTGTAAACCAGGGGCCATTTTTTCTAAGCTAACAATGTTTTTTTTTTTGCTGAAATAATCTGAGTAGCTTTTGCATTTGCCAAAAGTTAACATTTTTCCAGCAAAATTATCCAGATCATTAGATATTGTACTTGCTAGAACCTCTAGTAAGCTTGTTGAGCTGATGGTGCTTTTAAAAACTGGACCAAGGGATTGTGAGCATAGCTCCAGGGCCCAGTTGTTCAAAGCATCATTAGCTAAACGAGCTCGTTAGTGGTCAAATTGTTAACTGTTCTAGCAAGTACAGTATCTGATATAATGATATTTTTGCTGAAAAAATGTGAGCAGCTTTTGCAAATGCAAAAGCTGCTCACATTTTTTCAGCAAAAAATATTAGCCATATTTGCATATTAAATTATCAAAGTTTTAACGATTTGTTAACTATCAATGTCATTAGTTTTGAACAACTGGCTCCATGGGCCAGTTGTTCAAAGCCTCGTTAGCTTAACGAGCGTATTAGTGGACATACTGTTAACTGTTCTAGCAAGTACAATATCTCAATATCTAAAATTTCTGTATTTTTGCTGAAAAAAAAAATGTGAGCAGCTTTTGCAAATGCAAAAGCTGCTCACATTTGTTCAGCAAAAGTATCAGCATACTTGCAATATTAAATGATCAAAGTTTTAATGACTCTTTAAGTAACGGCATCATTAGTTTTGAATATCTGGCCCCAGATCTATAAGAAGTACCAGTAGCGAGGATAATTGTCGGATAATCTTTATTTCTTGTTAGAATCACTTGTAGATACACCACATCCTTGTTATAACACGGTTCATTATAACAGTTTTGGATATAACACAGTTTCAAGATGGATCCCAAAAATGTATGAATGGTCATTTTTCTCTATAATCTATACATTTTGCATATAACACGGATGTTTTAACTAACACGGTTTCTGCTTTAGACCCCATCAATAGTGTTAAAAAGAGGTTCTGGTGTACTTGTACGAATGTCCTTGATAGAGCAATTCTAACAGGAGCCTCAAGTTGGCCTCATTGACCTGGATAAGGTTAATATATGTTACTGTGTGCCATGGTGCCCATCTTAGCTATCACATCTGTTTGCCTATAGCAATTCTGAATCTGTATGTTTCCTTGGATGCTTCCAATTAGGTCTCTGAACAACTCAATCCAACTGACTGAGTGGATATGGTTTGGAGATTTTCAAGATGGCTGTTGGATGTAAATTGCAAAGGAATGATTTTTAGTAATTCTGATTCTCTATGCCCCAAATACGAGGGTAGGCTGAACAGTTCTGAGCCTGACCAAGATCCAATGGTTTGTCAATGCTGAAAGTGCCTTATTTTTCTACATAGTCTCCCTTCCTGCCCACACACTTCCTCCAGCGATGCTGGAGACCTTGGATCCCAGTGGTATAGAAGGTCTCATCTTGGTCCCTGAAAAACTCCTCCACGGCAGTTAACACCTCCTCGTGTGACCGATAATGCTGCCCAGCCAAGTGCTTTTTCATGTTTGGAAACAGGAAATAATCTGATGGAGCTAGATCAGGTGAATACGGAGGGTGACCGGCAAGTGTGAAGCCACAGTCATGCACAGCAGCCATTGCGACAACCGATTTAAGAGTAGACGCATTGTCCTGATGGCACAACACCCCTTTTGTCAATTTTCCGGGTCGTTTAGCCTTATTTGCTTTTCGCAATTGTTTTAGCAGATCTGCATAATACTACCCATTAATTATACCCCCGGCATACGAAGTATGTCAGGGGGTATATAGTTTTCGTCTTTCCGTCCGTTCGTTGGTTCGTTCGTATGTTCGTTTGTTTGTTCGTTTGTTTGTTCGTTCGTTAGTTCGTTAGTTCGTTCGTACGTTCGTTCGTCAATCTTTACGTCAAAGTTTTGTGTTAAACCTTTTTGATTGCTAATATCTCTGTAACCACAGGTTGGATTCTCGTTAGTTCGTTCGTACGTTCATTCGTCAATCTTTACGTCAAAGTTTTGTGTTAAACCTTTTTATTCGTCAATCTTTACGTCAAAGTTTTGTGTTAAACCTTTTTCATTGCTAATATCTCTGTAACCACAGGTTGGATTCTCTTCATATTTGGTACAGGATATCTCTATACCATTATCTTTCATATGGAATATCTAAGCCCCTGGGTCAAGCCCCTGGGTGGGTTGTCTGTCTGTCTGTTTTTTCATCCACTTTTACTTCCAAATTTTGTGTTAAACCTTTTTCATTGCTGATATCTCTGTAACCACATGTAAGATTCTCTTCATATTTGGTAAAGGTTATCTCTATACCATTACCTTTCATATGGAATATCTAAGCCCCTGGATCAAGCCCCTTGGTGGGTTGTCTGTCTGTCCGTCTGTCTGTTCATCTACTTCTACGTCCAAGTTTTGTGTTAAACCTTTTTCATTGCTGATATCTCTGTAACCACATGTTAGATTCTCTTCATGTTTGGTAAAGGATATCTCTATAGCATTACCTTTCATATGGAATATCTAAGCCCCTGGGTCAAGCCCCTGGGTGGGCTGTCTGTCTGTCTGTTCATCTAATTTTACGTCAAAGTTTTGTGTTAAACCTTTTTCATTGCTGATATCTCTGTATCCACATGTTAGATTCTCATCATGCTTGGTAAAGGATATCTCTATACCATTACCTTTCATATGGAATATCTAAGTCTCTGGGTCAAGCCCCTGGGTGGGCTGTCTGTCTGTCTGTTCATCTACTTTTACGTCAAAGTTTTGTGTTAAACCTTTTTCATTGTTGATATCTCTGTAACCACATGTTGGATTCTCTTCATGTTTGATAAATGATTTCCTGATGCCTGTCCCTTCCCCCACCCATGGTGACCTTGACCTCAAGGGCACGGACTTAGAAATTTTACATTTGGTTAAAGTTTTATGTCGAACTTTATAGATGCCTGTATGTTCTATTTGATGCCCTCACTCCCTTAGTCCATTTAGAAATCTTATGTTTGGTTTAGCTTTTACAAGCACATTTATAGATTCTTATAGCTTCTTGACTTCATTCATATTACATACAAGCTCGAAAGATATATCAGAGGGTGATGCTGGCCGGGGGTATACGTGACCCACTGGTCACTTTCTCTAGTTGTTCTGCCCTTTTGAAGGTAATCTATGAATATTATACCCTTGGCATCCCAGAACACTGATGCCATCACCTTCCCTGCAGAGGAGACGACATTTGCCTTCTTTTGAGGGGGTGAGCCAGGATGCTTCCATTGCATGGATTGTCTTTTGGTATCTGGCTCAAAGTGATGAACCCAACACTCATCCTGACTGACAAAACGGTCAAGAAAACCATCTTGGTCTGCTTCAAAAATAGCCAAGTTGGCTTGTGACAGGTTCAGTCTGGGCAGACGTCAAAAGCCGTGGCACCCATCTGGCGGAAACCTATGACATTCCTAATTCACTGTGTAGAATGTTCTCTACTCGTTCACAGGAGATGCCAACAGTGTTAGCTAACTGATTCACAGTTAAACACCTGTCATCCATCACGGCCCTATGCACTTGGCTAATGGTTTCCTCAGTTGTTGCCATTGTGGGTTGTCCACACCGGTCATCATCTTCAAGGCTGTCCTTGCCCATCTTAAAATTTGCTGCCCGCCTTTTCACGGTTGCATACGAAGGAGCATCATCCCCTAATGTAGCAACCATATCGGCATGAATGTCCTTAGGAGCTAACACCTTTTTATGGAGGTACTTGATGACACCACGATGCCAGATTTTGTGCATTTTCTCAAAAATGTGCTAGTATCAATTTTCAAAGTCTAGAATTTCTACGTTATTACAAGTAAACTTGAACTCATTAGAGTCAAATCAAGTAATAAAGGTTTGGATTGAATGAATACAAAATTTCATGGCTGTTCAATGCCTGCTTCTTGGTCAGGCTCAGAACTTTTCAGCCTATCCTCGTACCTCTCCCAAGTTTCGGATCAATCTGACTTTCGATTCAGATGTCATTTGAAGAATACCAAGATGGCTGAAATGGTGGTCATTTTGGATATCAGAACATCTTGGATATTGGAATGGCAAGATTTTCGACATTCAGAATCTCCATGTTGCCCCAATGGGCCATCTTGGATATTCCAATAGAACAATCTTAGCAGTTTTTATCTGGAAACACAGTAAAATGGAGAAAAGATGACATTGTGACATGTTTTGTTAGATTTACATGTACATTGTATTTTGTAAAACCAGCAGCTGTCCAAGATCACCCACCTGTCTCAGATAACTTACCACAGTTCCATGTAGAACACCTGTACTGCAGTACAGGCTGGCTTTAGTGTGGTACAGTCCACCCTCTTTTTACTGACATTTGATATAATGACAAAACTCATAACAATGGCAGTGGAACGTATCCTTAGCTCAGAATAAGATGGATTAATGGAGATATTAAAGCATTACGAAAACACGCCTATACAAATACACTGCAAATTACCGCTGAAAAAACAAAACTTTAAGATGAAAAATTGTGATATTTTTCTTATTTCTGCTCAAATATAGATAGTGGGTACTCGTTAGAACCGCCTCAATGATGCAGTTCTAACGAGTACCCACAATCTATAATTTAGAGCAGAAATAAGACAAGAGGCCCATGGGCCACTATGCTCACCAGAGCTCAGGTGGGCACTGCCAAATTGCAGCCATGTATTTTAACATGATATCATTTTAATCTGCCAAATGAACCCCCATATCCAAATGAGCATCAATGTGGACTCAGTATATGAAACATTAGGCCTTTTATGAAGTAGAGGGGGTGGGGCATGGACCCAATGGAGCCCTGGTTGGTATCACTAAATGTGTCTTATCACAAAGAACAAGAATATATATGGTTTAGCAGTGGGGATCTGCATGGCTGGAGATAAAAGTGGAGGGGTTGGAGCATGCCCTGTCGTTCCCAGGAAAGCCCAAGATTGTTGTCCCTAAATGTGTCTCATCATAAGGACCAAGTATATATATGGTTTAGGGGTGGGAATCTGAACGGTTTCCAAGATATCCTTTCATGAAGTGATAAAGGAGAGGACTGGCCCCTGCGGACACCCCTACAGTAGGTGTGCTAATAATAAGGAACAAGAACATATATGAATATGGGGTGGGGATTTGAATGGTTTCTGAAATATATGGCCTTTTATGAAGTGGAAGGGCGGGGCACATTGCCTCAGCACAAAGAGACCCCCAAGTTGGTGTGACTGAATGAGTCTTATCATAAGGAACAAGAATATATATGGTTTAGGGGTGGGGATCTGAACTATTTCTGAGATATGTGGCTTTTAATGAAGTCAAGCGGTGGAGCAAGGCCTGGGCATGCCCCGGGGACTCACAAGCTGGTGTCAATGAATGTGCCTTATCATAAGGAAGATGAATATATATGGTTTAGGGGTGGGGCTCTGAACAGTTTCTGAGATATAAGGCCTTTTGTGAAGTGCAGGGGTGGGGCAAGGCCCAGGGAGACCCCCAGGTTGGTGTCAATGAAAGTGTCTTATCATAAGGAACAAGAATATATATGGTTTAGGGGTGGGGATCTGTAAGGTTTCCGAGATATTGTGATATTATGAAATGGAGGGGGTGGGGCATGGCCCCAGCACATCCCTGGGGACCCCCAGGTTGGTGTCACTGAATGTGTCTCATCATAATGAACAAGAACATATATGGTTTAGGGGTGGGGATCTGAACAGTTTCTGAGATATATGGCCTTTTGTGAAGTGAAGGGGTGGGGCATGGCTCCGGCGCACCCCGGAAGACCCCCAATTTGGGGTCAATGAATGCGTCTTATCATAAGGAGCAAGAATATATATGGTTTAGGGGTGGGGATCTGTAAGGTTTCCGAGATATTGGGCCTTTTATGAAATGGAGGGGCGGGACATGGCCCCGGCGCATCCCGGGGGACCCCCAGGTTGGTGTCACTGAATGCGTCTTATCAATAGGAACAAGAATATATATGGTTTAGGGGTGGGGATCTGTAAGGTTTCTGAGATATAGGTCATTTTATGAAGTACTGGGGGCGGGGCATGGCCCCGGCACAACCTACTGGACCCCCAGGTTGACATAAAAGCATATGGCTGAGAGAAGTTTACTAAAGGAACATTTCTATGAAAGTTTTGTCAAAATATCTGCAAAGGCTTTGTAGTTAATGCCATTTTTCAATTTTCCCCATTATAAGTCTATGGAAAATCTAAGTTGCCATAGCAACCAAACTAAAGAGCCGAATTTCATAAAAAACACAAAACCTGTAAAGGCAAATATGGTGAATATTTCCATAAACTTTCAGCCTCATAGAGCATACGGTTTCTGAGGAGATGATTTTTTAAGTATTTTTTTTTCTATTTTTTGCATTTTGGTTTCCATGGCAACCATTGAAATTGAGCAGTAGGCCTAAAATCATATGGTAGATACTAGATTGCTTAAGGAACATTTCTATGAAAGTTTTGTTCCAATATCTGCAAAGGCTTGGCAGTTAATGCCATTTTTCAATTTTCCCCATTATAAGTCTATGGGAGCTCTAAGTTGCCATAGCAACCAAATTAAAAAGCTGATTTTCATAAAAAACACAAAGTTTCAATCCCCCAGCCCAAGGATGCTACAGATAAAATTTGGGCTGAATCGGTCCAGTGGCTTCAGAGAAGAAGATGTTTGAAAGTGTTGACGTCAGACGACGACGACAACGACGACGCCGGACAACTGCCTATCCTATAAGCTCCCCCGGAGCCTTCGGCTCTGGTGAGCTAAAAAATAAGGTTTACCCAATAAATTCTTTATAAGTGAACAAATATATATTACTATAAAGAAAAGAGAACCTCTGTGGTATATGCTGTCACCCAGATTCAATTTCTAGCTGGGTTAAGTCTGGTTTGTTCAGTACTTGCTACATACCTCACAGAAAATAAACCCCAGTTTTACAATATAAAAGTGGGGTGCAGAACTATATAGGCATGTTTTTTTTATGAATACCGTTTCTAAAACGAGAAACAAATGTTGTGGACATTGTTAGAATCCCCTCAACATTTGCGATTCTAAGAAATATACACATCTGTATCTTGAGGTAATAGCAGTAAATTCTTTATAAGTGAACAAATATTATATATTATTATAAAGAAAAGAGAACCTCTGTGGTATATGCTGTCACCCAGATTCAATTTCCAGCCGGGTTAGGTCTGGATTGTTCAGTACTTGCTACATATCTCACAGAAAATTTTAGACCGTCTGATTCAAGGTCAGTTATTTTATAGCTATAAATATTAAGATGCCGATAAAACATTTCATCTGGGAAATGTCATCTGCTTATGGCGTCTGCTGAAACGTCTTGCAAACTTTTTAAAGATGTTTTGCATACAGGCAAACAGTGTGGGCCCAGATCAGGGTCCACACTGTTTGCCAAAACTGACTTTTAAAGTAACCAGCAGACGTCAAAGCAGATGACAATTGTCGTGATTGCTCTTTTTATGCATTAAATGATTATAAATGAATGACAAGAGGGCCCAGAGGGCCCTGGTTCGCTCACCTGATCCAATGTATAACAAGTGGGCCTCGGGCCGGGTCAATTTTGGCCCCAGGGCTATAATTTGAACAATCTTGGTAGAGGTCCACAAGATGAAGCTTCATATCGAATATGAAGGACCTGGGCTTTCTGGTTTCAGAGAAGAAGATTAACCCTGCATATAGAAGTCTATGTAAAACAAGATTTTCCCTATATAAGTCTATGTAAAGTGAGTGAGTGAGTTTTAGTTTTACGTCCCACCAACAGCTAAGGTCATACGGAGATGGGGCCTCGGTTTAAAGACTCATCCGAAAGTCTGAAGAAGCCCGGGATCGATCCTGCGATCCCTGGTTCACAAGGCGAGTAGCGTAACCACTGCACCACGGAGGCTTCTAAGTCTATGTAAAACCAAAGGGCCCCGGAGGGGGGCATTTTTGGCCCCAGGGCTATAATTTGAACAATCTTGGTAGAGGTCCACTAGCTGAAGCTTCATAACAAATATCAAAGACCCAGGGCTATAATTTGAACAATCTTGGTAGAGGTCCACTAGCTGAAGCTTCATAACAAATATCAAAGACCTGAGCCTTGTGTTTCAGAGAAGATGATTTTTAAAGATTTTCCCTATATAAGTCTATGTAAAACCAAAGGGCCACATGGCGGGGGCATTTTTGGTCTCAGGGCTATAATTTGAACAATCTTTAAAGAGATCCACTAGCTGAAGCTTCACAACAAATATCGAAGACCTAAGCCTTGTGGTTTCAGAGAAGAAGATTTTTCAAGATTTTCCCTATATAAGTCTATGTAAAACCAAAGGGCCCTGGAGCGGGGGCATTTTTGGCCCCAGGGCTATAATTTGAACAATCTTGGTAGAGGTCCACAAGATGAAGCTTCATACCAAATATCAAAGACCTGGGCCTTGCAGTTTCAGAGAAGAAGATTTTTAAAGATTTTCCCTATATAAGCCTATGTAAAACAAAAGAGCCCCGGTGTGGGGGCATTTTTCGCCCCAGCACTATAATTTGAACAATCTTGGTAGGGGTCCACTTGATGAAGCTTCATACCAAATATCAAAGAGCTGGGCCTTGCCGTTTCAGAGAAGAAGAAGATTTTTCAAGATTTTCCCTATATAAGCCCATGTAAAACCAAAGGGCCCCCGTGCGGGGGCATTTTTAGCTCCAGCACTATAATTTGAACAATCTTGGTAGGGGTCCACTAGATGAAGCTTCATACCAAATATCAAAGACCTGGGCCTTGCGGTTTCAGACAAGAAGATTTTTCAAGATTTTCCCTATATAAGTCTATGTAAAACCAAAGGGCCCTGGTGCGGGGGCATTTTTGGCCCAAGCACTATAATTTGAACACTCTTGGTAGGGGTCCACTAGATGAAGCTTCATACCGAATATCAAAGACCTGGGCCTTGCGGTTTCAGAGAAGGAGATTTTTCAAGATTTTCCCTATATAAGCCCATGTAAAACCAAAGGGCCCCCGTGCGGGGGCATTTTTAGCTCCAGCACTATAATTTGAACAATCTTGGTAGGGGTCCACTAGATAAAGCTTCATACCAAATATCAAAGACCTGGGCCTTGCGGTTTCAGACAAGAAGATTTTTCAAGATTTTCCCTATATAAGCCCATGTAAAACCAAAGGGCCCCGGTGCGGGGGCATTTTTGGCCCAAGCACTATAATTTGAACAATCTTGGTAGGGGTCCACTAGATGAAGCTTCATACCAAATATCAAAGACCTGGGCCTTGCCGTTTCAGAGAAGAAGATTTTTCAAGATTTTCCCTATATAAGCCCATGTAAAACCAAAGGGCCCCCGTGCGGGGGCATTTTTAGCTCCAGCACTATAATTTGAACAATCTTGGTAGGGGTCCACTAGATGAAGCTTCATACCAAATATCAAAGACCTGGGCCTTGCGGTTTCAGAGAAGAAGATTTTTAAAGATTTTCCCCATATAAGCCCATGTAAAACCAAAGGGCCCTGGTGCGGGGGCATTTTTGACCATAGCACTATAATTTGAACAATCTTGGTAGGGGTCCACTAGATGAAGCTTCATACCAAATATCAAAGACCTGGGCCTTGCGGTTTCAGAGAAGAAGATTTTTTAAGTTTTCGGTGAAAAAAATCTATTTTTGGCTACTGTGAACTATATGTGCAACGGACCGGAACCATTTGAACAACTTTGAAAGGGGACCACCTAAGGATCATTCCTGTGAAGTTTGGTCAAAATCTGATCAGTGGTTTAGGAGGAGATGTCGTTTGAAGAAAAGTTTACGGACGGACGCACGCACGCACGCACGGACAAAAAGTGATCCCAAAAGCTCACCTTGTCACTACGTGACAGGTGAGCTAATAAAAACAGAGGAAAAGTTGTCCAGATATGACTCAATCTCAGTATGCTAACTGACATTGCAGGCTGCATGTACTCTGATGCCTTCAACTTTTACCATCAGGGAATGTTGCTTCTGATCAGGATGTCTTGCAGCAATGAAAAGATTTGTTAACTTTGGCACACATACATATTCTGGAAAAAGCATATTTTGAGGCTAAAACTACCCATGATGATGCAAATTGTTTATAGCTATAAAATAAAAGGTTTATCGCACTGGTACTGGTGAAAACTGTCTCCGCTCTGTCTCTGGTTGGGCCCGTTTCCCTGACCATTCCAAGGCGGTTTTTCTGTCGCGGTTTATTATTTTTTTTTGGTTATGGCTTGTCTTTGAGTGTGTGTATCGCTTATATTATTTTATTTTGGATAGCTAATTGGCCATTTTGTGGTAAAGTAACTGTCCTTTTGGCTTTCCTCTATTGATGTTTCCATTAGGGTCTTGTTGTTTAATGTTTGTGCTTCTTTACCTTTGATGTCTCTGGTGGAAGCTGTGGGTTAATTGTATCTATTCCTGATCATTGCCTTCACTTCTATTTTATACATGTGAATTTTTGCTTGTTAAGTAAACGTGTAGTTAGGTTAACAAAAGGTTAACAACCTTATCACACTTTTCCTTGACAGGCTTAACCAGTAGCCTAATACAGCAGAACTTCGCTGCCTTGAACACTGATGGCTCGTTTACCACTGCTGAGTTGAACCTGTTCTTGAGCCCTTATTGAAATCCTCCACACAAGAAATAAATGGGGGATAATTTAGATTTTTGTCTTGCAAATGTTTGCTGTGTGTACTCATTAGAATCACCTCGATGACATAACATGTCACCCCAAAATTTTGCGTTGGCTACCAAGGAAAGGAAGGATAGAAGGGAGATAAGACAGATGGAGATAGAGAATGAGGGTATATAAATGCAACCAAGTTCACTTTATCCTACCTGCTGTAAGCTCAGCAAGC
This sequence comes from Lucinisca nassula, assembly GCA_963580285.1. Taxonomy (NCBI): domain Eukaryota; kingdom Metazoa; phylum Mollusca; class Bivalvia; order Lucinida; family Lucinidae; genus Lucinisca; species Lucinisca nassula. Next base: position 120,263,889 of record OY757022.1, on the reverse strand, counting down.
CTCGACCAAATGTTGGCCAATATCAGTTGGATGCCCCAGTGCCTATATACAGAGGATCTGCTTTTTATCATATGACGTCGCGTCTGAGAGTGTAATAACGCCATGTAATAAATTCGATAATCCATTCGTGCATTAAATATGCAAATTAGGTAGATACTTCCCGTAAAGTAACATGTACGACGGCCTTAACGATGTCGCGTTTACTAATGGTGGAATATTGACAATTTTTGTAACACAATCGTGAATAAAATGCGTTTTAAATGTCATATGATCAATAGAATCTTGCATTCGTGCTCATGTATTATTGAATTTATTAAACTCGTTGAAGTGGCCTAGTGGATAAGAGCGCTGACTCTTAGTCATTAGGTCTCTCACCGCGGTAGGTTCGAGCCTCGCTCGGGCCACGTGTGAGACGCCAAGTTCTGCAACCGAAGGTCAGGTGGTTTTCTCCGGGTACTCCGGTTTTCGCCCACCTCTGATTAACGATCGGCTCGATATGAGTGAAATAATCTTGAAAGGGCCGTAAAACCCAAACCAAACTAGAAATGCGTCCATAGGACACGGATGCCCCAGCCTGAAAATATGTCCATGTTTGTATTCATCCATAGAAAGTTTTGGACCCTTTTTTCACATTTGACGTCTAAGTATGACCTTGACCTTGGCGGCAAGGACCTTGGTTTTGTGTGAGACAGATTGTCTCATGATGGCCAACATTTCTGCCAAGTAATTTCAAAATCCATCCAGAGATAAGAAAGTTATTGACTGCGTTTAAGTTTCGGACAATTTTTTTTTACCTTTGACCTCTAAGTTTGACCTTGACCTTGGAGGTATGCATCTGGGTTTGCATGTGACACATCGTCTCATGATGGTTAACATTTCTTCAAAGTAATTTCAAAATCCATCCAGAAATAAGAAAGTTATTGACTGCGTTTAAGTTTTGGACCCTTTTTTGACCTTTGACCTCTAAGTATGACCTTAACCTTGGAGGTACGCATCTGGGTTTTGAACGTGACACATCGTCTCATGATGGTTAACATTTCTACAAAGTAATTTCAAAATCCATCCAGAAATAATAAAGTTATTGACTGCGTTTAAGTTTTGGACCCTTTTTTGACCTTTGACCTCTAAGTATGACCTTGACCTTGGAGGTACAGACCTAGGTTTTGCACGTGACACATCGTCTGATGATGGTTAATATTTCTGCCGAGTAATTTTAAAATCCATCAAGAAATAAGGAAGTTATTGACTGCGTTTAAGTTTCCGACGCATGGGCGGACGCACGCATGCACGCACGAACGGACGGACAGGGGCAACGCTATATGCCCTTTCCACCATTCTTCGAATGGCGGGGGCATAAAAAATAAAAATAAAAAAAATAAACTCGTTGAAGAAAAGAGATAAAATGCTCGGCACAGCCTCGCATTTTATCACTTTTACTCAACTCGTTTAATAAATTCAATAATACATGAACACTCATGTAAGATCCTCTATATAATGACAGTATATGTTCCCTAACACTTTACCGATATGAAGAATTTGCCACTGTGGAGAATCTTCATCAGGCATATAAAGGGCATTTTCCCCTCACTTAGTCCCAAGAAACAAATGCTGTGGACATCTATTAGAATCAACCCACCAAGATGATTCCAACAAATACAGTTGAACTTCAATGGCTCGAACACCTTTGGGAACTCGAAAAATCTGTTCAAGACAGGGGTAGTTCGAGCCACTGAGGTGACTGCCAGGAGGCATAGCGAGATACTTTTAGACATCTTTTCGGTGTTCTATAATGAGGCGATTCTATTGAGTACACACAGCATACAGTTGCAAGATAAAAGACTAAAATCTCCTTAATCATCCCCCACTATTTCTTCTGTAGAGGATTTCCCTAGGGGCTCAAGAATGGGTTCGACACATCCATGGTAAACGAGCCAACGGTGTTCGAGCCATCGAAGTTCTACTGTATCCATATTTGTTTTTTGGAGTAACAAATTCAATATTCTTGAATATCTCCATTCACACCTCCCATCTTGAGCTAAGTCTTTTGTTCCACTGAAATTGTTGTTGTAACTAGTTTTGTCATTACATCAAATGTTGGTATAAAGACGGTTATCTGTAAATGACACCTTTGCCACACACCAACCACAACATTCCTTGGGTCGAGATCTCTGGTTCTATGAAGCTTGTGATGAGCAACAATCATCAAACTGCAATACAGTCCTCAACCTTGTTTCATCCCTGTAGTTTTTTGATTTGTATGTTATCGGAGATGTTTCACTGATGAGTTGAAAGCCTTCATGCAAACTAAACAAAATTAGTGTATACTCCGACAGACGTAAGGGCGAGGATTATGGCCATGTCAAATCGATTTAAGCCCCCCAGTGGAATTCTTTCCACTGACCGTTCCAAGGCGGTTCTTCTGTGGCGGTTTATTTATGTTGTTGTTTGTTACTTACTGTGTGTATCACTTGTGTCTTTTTGTTTTGAATGGCCATTTTGTGGGAAAGTAACTGTCCTTATGGCCTTCCTTTGTTTAGGTTTCCATTATGGTCTGGTCGCTTCATGTTTGTGTTTCTTTCCCTTTGGTGTCTTTGATAGGTGGAGTAAGTTAATTGTATCGATTCCTGATCTGTTTTACTTCTACTTTCTATCAATTCACACAGGCTGCTCTTAAATCTTAGGGGCTGTTCTTGAAAGAAAGAATTTGCTCCTGCTTGGAGCAAATTCTTTTCTTTAAGAGCAACCCCATTATGAAGAAGAGACCATCCAAATGTTCAGGGGTTGTTCTTAAAGGAAAAACAAGAGGGCCATGATGGCCCTGGATCGCTCACCTGTGTACCATAGAGTAACAAGTGGGACCCGGGGAGGGCAATTATTAACCCTAGGGCTATAATGTGCATAATGTTGAGACGTCTAAAAAAGGTGAAGCTTCATACCAAATATCAACAAAGGCTATAATTTGAACAATCTTGGCACAGATCCACTAGATAAAGCTACACACCAAATATCAAAGACCTGGGCCTTGCGGTTTGAGAGAAGAAGATTTTTTTTAAGATATTCCCTATATAAGCCTATGTAAAACCAAATGGATCCAGGGCGGGGGCATTTTTGGCCTCAGGGCTATAATTTAAGCAATCTTGGTAGAGTTCCACTAGATGAAGCTTCATACCAAATATCAAAGACCTGCGCTTTGCCGTTTCAGAGAAAAAGATTTTTAAAGATTTTCCCTATATAAGCCTATGTAAAACCAAAGGGTCCCAAGGCGGGGGCATTTTTGGCCCCAGCACTATAATTTGAACAATCTTGGTAGGGGTCCCCTAGATGAAGCTTCATACCAAATAACAAAGACCTGGGCCTTACGGTTTCAGAGAAGAAGATTTTTAAAGCTCTTCCCTATATATAAGCCCATGTAAAACCAAAGGGCCCCGGAGCGGGGGCATTTTTGTCCCCAGCACTATAATTTGAACAATCTTGGTAGGGGTCCACTAGATGAAGCTTCATACCAAATATCAAAGACCTGGGCCTTGCGGTTTCAGAGAAGAAGATTTTTAAAGATTTTCCCTATATAAGCCCATGTAAAACCAAAGGGCCCCAGAGCGGGGGCATATTTGACCCCAGCACTATAATTTGAACAATCATGGTAGGGGTCCACTAGATGAAGCTTCATACCAAATATCAAAGACCTAGGCCTTGTGGTTTCAGAGAAGAAGATTTTTAAAGATTTTCCCTATATAAGCCCATGTAAAACCAAAGGGCCCCAGAGCGGGGGCATATTTGACCCCAGCACTATAATTTGAACAATCTTGGTAGGGGTCCACTAGATGAAGCTTCATACCAAATATCAAAGACCTAGGCCTTGTGGTTTCAGAGAAGAAGATTTTTAAAGATTTTCCCTATATAAGCCAATGTAAAACCAAAGGGCCCCGGGGCGGGGGCATTTTTCGCCCCAGCACTATAATTTGAACAATCTTGGTAGGGGTCCCCTAGATGAAGCTTCATACCAAATAACAAAGACCTGGGCCTTACGGTTTCAGAGAAGAAGATTTTTAAAGCTCTTCCCTATATAAGCCCATGTAAAACCAAAGGGCCCAGGAGCGGGGGCATTTTTGGCCCCAGCACTATAATTTGAACAATCTTGGTAGGGGTCCACTAGATGAAAATTCATACCCAAATATCAAAGACTTGGGCCTTGCGGTTTCAGAGAAGAAGATTTTTAAAGATTTTCCCTTTATAAGCCCATGTAAAACCAAAGGGCCCTGGGGCGGAGGCGTTTTTGGCCCCAGCACTACAATTTGAACAATCTTGGTAGGGGTCCACTAGATGAAGCTTCATACCAAATATCAAAGACCTGGGCCTTATGGTTTCAGAGAAGAAGATTTTTAAAGATTTTCCCTATATAAGCCCATGTAAAACCAAAGGGCCCCGGAGCGGGGGCATTTTTGGTCCCAGCACTATAATTTGAACAATCTTGGTAGGGGTCCACTAGATGAAGCTTCATACCAAATATCAAAGACCTGGGCCTTGTGGTTTCAGAGAAGAAGATTTTTTAAGTTTTTGGTGAAAAAAATCTATTTTTGGCTCCTATGACCTAGCTGTGCAACGGACCGGAACCATTTGAACAACTTTGAAAGGGGACCACCTAAGGATCATTCCTGTGAAGTTTGGTCAAAATCCAATCAGGGGTTTAGGAGGAGATGTCATTTAAAGAAATTGTTTACGGACGGACGCACGCACGCACGCACGCACGACGGACGAAAAGTGATCCCAAAAGCTCACCTCGTCACTACGTTACGGTGAGCTAAAAATGCACCCCTCACCCCACCTTCACTGCAGATTTTTCTCTAATATAAGAAGAATGATCACCCAAATGCAAAACATTTTCCATGCATTTCTCATGGACTGCTTTTAATCATATGGACTGTTCTTACAGGGAAGAATTTGGACCCTTTGGGAGCAAATTCTTTAAGAACACCAATCCACATACACACATATTTAGAAGAAGTTTGCTTTTATAGATTTTCATTCTTTGCAACAATAATTTAAATAATTTTCTTCTGGCTATGCCAAAGCTGGTGGGTATGAAAAAGAACAACATGAACACAAGCAAATTAAAGATATTAAGCTTTTTTTGTTTATTTATTTATTTTTAATTTTTTATGTGTCCTGGTGAAACTGATTTCTGATGATTTAATTACAATGAGTCCATGAGAACACACAATGCCATTTTTACTATGTATACAAGTCAAAGTCAATTCTTTTCGATGAATAAAACTGTCCGTCAGTACCAACTTTGCGACAATAAACACCATCTTTAAAGTATCCGTCCTCAGTCCATTTCAACATTTCAGAACTGCTGTGTGGTCCATGTACTTCTTCGTCCTCTTTGTCTTCCCACTTATACTCCCACATCACTTCATCAGAAAGGTCACTTGATTTTGCCTCATCTGGAAAGAAATTACAGGTGACTTGAATGGCTCCAACACCTTTGCGACCATGAAAATTTGTTATAGACAGGGATAGTATGAGCCACTGAGGGTTATTTATAGCACCGTGTCAGAATGATTTAGGTACCACAATGATCCTAAGTAATGGGACAGATAGGCCTAAGCAAACAGTGCAGACCCAACTCAGACTGCTCCTGCAGGAGCAGTCTGATCAGGGTCTACACTGTTTGTCATTCCGTCTGCATGTATTGGACTCCTTGCTGGATCGAGAAACAAATTTGTCAGAATTTTTGGAGTACATGTATTATGGCAAGTGCTTAGGGTGTCCGAATTTTTATGGTACATGTATGTATTTTTGGCAATTCAAATGAGTGCATACTGTATACCTTTATACTGAAAATCACTTATGTTTGGTGGTCATTTAATTTTGGCGCTATTGGCGTTCAAGGAAAAAAGCGCCAAAATTAAAAACCGCCAACAAAGATAAAAAAGAATAACAAACTGACGGAAATTTATTTCCAATACACATCGCAAGTATGATATAGGGCGATACAATATATTATCAAGTCTTTCTGTTTGCTTAGCTTGGTAACTATTAAGCCATTTAGAATGCTAATCAAAGTTAAATAAAAGCAAATATTATTGACAACCAGTGCTTCAGCTGAAGTGCACGACCCGCCGGATGCTTTAAGGTTTATGAGTGTTACCATAAATGGGTATGGCGGCCATTTTGGTCATGTGACCTGGACCTAAAATGGTTCCCCCAATAAATGCGCCTTATCGTAAGGAGAAAAAATTTATCTTATACTTTAGTACTGCAATCTGAATCGTTTGCAGGATAAAATGCTTTCTCACTTTTCCAATACAAAAGCATATGTGTCAAAGTTTGACCTAGGCACAAAGAAGGTCAAGGTCAACCCAAGGTCACCATTTTAGCAATTTATGATGGGCCTATGTCCCAGATGCTATTTATCAAGTTTCGTGGAAATCTGCCTAGTGGTTCTGGAGAAGACTAGTTTTGAAGGGTTTTTACCATATATGGCTTGGCGGCCATTTTGGTCATGTGACCTGGACCCCATGAGCAAATTTAGGTTTCCCTAATCCCATAGAGGCTCCATATGAAATTTGACTTCAATCGGCCCAACGGTTTCCGAGGAGAAGCAGTTCGAAAATTTTCACATTTTTCGCCTGGGCGAGGCTATACTAAATGGATTGTTATATTTCGCAAGTTCATTGGTTAGATCTCATTGATATCTATCAGTATGCCAAAAATTGTTTAAATATTCCAAGCGGTTAAGTCACTATCACCAATTTTCACAAACGGGTTACGGACGGACAGACAGACCATATAATTATTATTATGGCTTGGCGGCCATTTTGGTCATGTGACCTGGACCCCATGAGCAAATTTTGGTTTCCCCCATCCCATAGAGGCTCCATATGAAATTTGACTTCAATCGGCCCAACGGTTTCCGAGGAGAAGCAGTTCGAAAATTTTCACATTTTTCGCCTCGGCGAGGCTATACTAAATGGAATGTAATATTTCGCAAGTTCATTGGTTAGATCTCATTGATATCTATCAGTATGCCAAAAATTGTTTAAACATTCCTAGCGGTTGAGTCACAATCACCAATTTTCACAAACGGGTTACAGACGGACAGACAGACTGACAGAATGACAGACTGACAGAATGACACGGTGATTTTAGGGCACTCTTAGAAAATCAACCGACTACAGTCGGTCGCTTTTTCTGCGGGTCGTGCAATAATTGTCAACAAGAGGGCCATGATGGCCCTGGATCGCTCACCTGATCCATATTGTACAAATGAAATTGTAGGCAACATATGGTAGAGTAGAGCGTTTGAGCAATTTTGGTTGACCCAAGGAGATTTTTTATAATTTTAGCCATCTTGTTCATCCAAGCACAATGGTTCAGCAATTTTGGAAAAGGATCACCCAAGGAATATTCCTGTGACATAACGTGAACAAGTCCATGAAATGAAGACCCTCTAAACCCCACTCTTTATAGATAAAACTGGGGTTTAAGGGGGTATACATTATTTTTCTTATTTCTACTCCAAGATATAAGTTGTGGGTACTCATTAGAACGGCCTCAATGAGGCAGTTCTTACGAGCACCAACAACCTATGTTTTGAGCATTGAAAAGAAAAATATCATGGATTTTAATCAGAAAAGTTGCCATTTTGGAGATATGAAAAATGCACTATGTCACACCGGTGTGTTATCATAATGAAATTAATTTGAAATCCATCCGCTGGTTAAGCAATAGAAGTTATTTAATAGTTTTTCTATTATTAGCTCTAGCGGCCACCTTTTTCATCCCAGCAGAATTGTTTGAACAATTTAATACTAATAGACGGTCATCCATGAAACATTCCTGTGAAATTATATCGAAATTCATCCACTGATCAAGGGCCAGAAGTCGTTTTTTCTATTTTTAGCCTTGGTGACCATCTTGTTCATCTGAGCAGAGCAATTTGAGCAAGTTCGGTAGAGGGTCCAACAAGGATCATTCTTGTACAGTTATTTCAAATCCATCCAATAGTTAAGGAATAGAAGACTTTTAAAGATTCTATACATGTATTTTTAGCTCTGGTGGCCATCTTGTTCATCCGAGCAGGACAGCTTGAGCAATTTTGATTGAGGGTCACTCAAGGAACATTCCTGTAAAATTATTTTGAAACACATTCACTGGTTAAGGAGAAGAAGTCGTTTAAAGGTTTTTCTATTTTAAGCTCTGGTGGCCATCTTGTTCATCCAAGCGTAACGGTTTGAGCAATTTTGGTAGAGGGTCACCAAAGGAACCTTCCAGTGAAATTATTTCAAACTCCATGCACTGGCTAACGAGGAGAAGTCGTTTAAAGGTTTTTTCTATTTTTAGCTCTGGCGGCCATCTTGCTCATCCGAGAGGAACGATTTGAGCAATTTTCGTAGAGGGTCACCCAAGGAACATTCCTATGAAATTATTTTGAAATCCATTAACTTAAGGAGAAGAAGTCTTTAAAAGGCTTTTTTCTATTTTTAGCTCTGGTGGCCATCTTGTTCATCAGAGCATAACGATTTGAGCAATTTTGGTAGAGGGTCACCCAAGGAACATTCCTTTGAAATTATTTTGAAATCCATTCACTGGTTAAGGAGAAGAAGTCATTTGAAGGTTTTTATATTTTTTTTAGCTCTGGCGGCCATTTTGTTCATCCGAGTGGAACAGTTTGAGCAATTTTGGTAGAGAGTCAACCAAGGAACCTTCCTGTGAATGTTTTTCAAAATCCATGAACTGGTTAAGGAGGAGAAGTCGTTTAAAGGTTTTCTATTTTTAGCTCAGGTGGCCATCTTGTTCATCCGAGGGTAACGATTTGAGCAATTTTGGTAGAGGGTCACCCAAGGCACATTCCTGTGAATTTTTTTTTTGTAATCCATTCACTGGTTAAAGAGAAAAAGTCATTTAAAGGTTTTTCTATTTTTAGCTCTGGTGGCCATCTTGTTCACCCGAGCAGAATGATTTGAGCAATTTTGGTAGAGGGTCACCCAAGGCACATTCCTGTGAAATTTTTTGTAATCCATTCACTGGTTAAGGAGAAGTCATTTAAAGGTTTTTCTATTTTTAGCTCTGGTGGCCATCTTGTTCAACCGAGCAGAACGATTTGAGCAATTTTGGTAGAGGGTCAACCAAGGAACATTCCTGTGAAATTGTTTCAAAATCTGTCCAGCAGTTTTTTGGAGAAGAAGTCGTTTAAAGCAGAAGTTGAAGACGGACGCACGCATAGACGGACGACGGACAAAGACCGATCACAAAAGCTCACCTTGAGCACTTTGTGCTCAAGTGAGCTAAAAATAGTATTGATATTGAGTGACGACTTCCCCTGTGAATAAACCGAGAAATTAAATAACAATAGAACTGATTTGTTTTCAGACACACCAAGAACAATGCAATGTGGAAAACAGTTGAAAATCACCGTGTATGGTATAACTTGCAAATCACCATGTTAAACTCGGTTTCTGGTCAACTCGTACCTAAGTCAACACGTACCTTAGTCAACCCGTACCTGTTTTTGGTAAACTCGTACCTTAGTCAACTCGTACCTACGTCAACCCGTACCTCTTTTTGGTAAACTCGTACCTTAGTCAACTCGTACCTACGTCAACTCGTACCTAAGTTTAAAAAATCTATTTTTTGGATAAGTTGAACTTTGGTACACATACATACAAGTCAACTTTACAGTCTATGAAGACTCCTGACCCTTTTCCGGGCGATGAGGACGATATATAGTGTGTGCATTTAATACAATAATATGACCACGCTAAAATGGCGCCTTTCGTATGTTTTGAACCTATATCTAATGCCGCCATGCTTTTTATGCCCCCGCCATTCGAAGAATGGTGGAAAGGGCATATAGCGTTGCCCCTGTCCGTCCATGCGTCCGAAACTTCAATAACTTCATTATCTTGATGGATTTGAAATTACTTGGCAGAAATGTCAACCATCATGAGACGACGTGTCACGTGCAAAACCCAGGTCCATACCTCCAAGGTCAAGGTTATACTTAGAGGTCAAAGGTAAAAATAAGGGTCCGAAACTTAAACGCAGTCAATAACTTACTTATTTCTGGATGGATTTTAAAATTACCATTAAGAAATGTTAACCATCATGAGACGATGTGTCACGTGCAAACCCAGATCCGTATCTCCAAGGTCAAGGTCACACTTAGAGGTCAAAGGTAAAAATAAAGGTCCGAAACTTAAATGCAGTCAATAACTTTCTTATCTCTGGATGGATTTTGAAATTACTTGGCAGAAATGTTGGCCATCATGAGACAATCTGCGTCACACAAAACCAAGGTCCTTACCTCCAAGGTCAAGGTCATAGTTAGAGGTAAAATGTGAAACAAGGGTCCAAAACTTAAACACTTTCAATAACTTTCTATGGATGAATGCGAACATAGACATATTTTCAGGCGGGGGCATCCATGTCCTATGGACACATTTCTAGTTATTTTCTGAATTGTCTCATAGACATAGTTTATGGGTGCTCATTATTTGAACCGCTCTAACGAGTGCATACAATCTATTCTCAACAAGTCCTATAGGGCTTTCTATCGACGTCTGAGATGATAGTTTCTGTAAACCCTAGTATTCTCTATATCAAGACATGGGTGTACATTATTCAGACTTGTTAACCTGATGGGCACTATGTAGTAGATAAGGAATCATGTATTATCATCGGAAAGTTGGCGAGTAATCAGAAACGGGTGTGGACCCTCCCGGGGTACGACCCCTGAGCCCCACAACTGGGGTCAGGTCAAATCAAAATTCCGAATACGTTCTTCCATTCCCAATCCATAGGGCTATTAACAGTGGCAGTTTCAGGATTCTAGCTCAGAATGCCTAGGATTTGTGTGACAATCGAAAAAAAGACCCCAAAATCCACTTTTTGATCTCTGGTGACCCCCAAATATGCACCTGGGACAATTGTTTTTTTTGTATCTATCTATCTATCTATCTGCAACATAGGATGGGACCCAATATCTAGTTTTCGACCACAAAAAATCCAAGACCGACAGTGTACCCTCCAAAATATCCAGTATATCATCACATATCCAGTATGTCATCAATACCCCAAACAATATCTGCAAATTCTAGCAAACCCCCCCAAAAAATGTATATATTTATTCCCAAATTAAACTGGCTTCATACGTGTGATTTTACTTATTTCTGCCGTATTATAATCTGATATGAGTGGAATGTGTCAAAAACACTAATTACCCGTAGGCATTTAAAGCATAAAATAAATAAATAAATAAATAATAGTAATAAAACAAATCCACAATTTCAGAAATGTTCCCCAAAAGTAGTCAGTCTTAGAAGTGAGCCCCACCCCCACCATCAACAAATTAGCTGCTAAATGGCCTGTACCCATAAAAATATCATTTTTCCTACACCACCACCCCCCCCCCCGCCCCAAATACGAAAATATTAAAGTTTGAACCCCCAAAATAGTCCCAACCGGTGTAGCAGGCAAAATTTACAGTACCCCCTCCCTGCCCGGGGTACGAGTTAACCAAAATAGGTACGAGTTGACTTGGGGGTATGAGTTGACCAAAGAACAGGTACGAGTTGACCAAAAACAGGTACAAGTTGACTAAGGTACGAGTTGACTTAGGTACGAGTTGACCAGTTACCTTAAACTTGCATGCATAAGACAGTCAGGGCTACGCCAGGAATCACAGATTTTTTTTAAATATTTTGGAAATAAAAAATCCGCCAAAATATAAAAAAACGCCAAAAGGTCCGCTCATAAAAACCGCCAAAATTTACTGCTGCCAAATTTAGGTGTTTTACAGTATGCGGAGCGTTTATTGATTGCATAATGATTTAAAACGTAACTCTAGCCAAAATTTCCAGTCAAGTGCATTTTGTTTCTTCAAAATAACCAGGATTTGAAGAAATAAGATGGAAAAAGAACATGACTCGAAAATTTTGACTTTCATTAAAAAAAAAACAAACAAAAAACTTTTGTTCTTTTTATTTGATATCCAGTTTGTCACTAATATTCCCCCCCCCCCCCCCCCACAAAAAAAAATAAAACACCAACAGTGCAGGCCCAGATTAGATGCCACAGGTGTCTGTTCAGGACCACTATTAGCAGGCAGTTCAACACTTTATTTAATGCTAATATTCCATGGTTTCTGATAATTAATTTCTTTATTCAATTAGGCCTATTCGTAACTTCATAAAGAATAAAGAAATTGTTTAATACGAAAGTGCGACAAACTCGAGTCATATTTTTGTTTAATCGTAATAAAGATGTAAAAAAGTACTGGTTACCACCCGTAATGCGGCAGTAATGTAGGGAGAAAAAAAAGAAAAAGATTTATACACTAGATTATCGCATCCTTTAATTATGCCTTCAACATTTTTTTCAACAATCAAATTACCGATAATCCAACTGTGTATACAAGTATCCGGAAACAAAACAATCAATTAATTTAATGTTAATCAGCCACGTGCTTGATTTAATCACACACTCGCAAACCGCAAATCTGAACTGTCAATCTTCTAGCCATGATGCTCTGATTGGCCGAGAGAGCAATACAGACGACTGTCCGAGCTAGGTAATGCTTGAGCAAGCCTGGCGGCGACGATTAACGGTAAACTTTTGATCTGTAAGCGGTAGCTAAATTTGGAGATCAATTGGACATCCGCTGTCATCTTTTGATGTGATTGAGGTCATTTTTACACACTATTACGGACGCGTCGGGCGAAAAGAAAATGGCGTAATTAAGAATCCACGGCAGGAAATTTTACGCGTACGAAAGCAAAAACAGGGGTAAAAATACGTCGGATTCAGCGTTTCCGAGAACTCTGATTATTAAGGATGTTGCAAGTAAATCTCATCCAAACATGATTTCTCTATGAATGAAATTTCACCTCAGCTCATTATACCGCCCTATTCGAGGAATGAATGAAAGCCAGGAAAAGTCTGATATTGGACGGCACCATTTTTGACCAAAAATTATTAGACTGAAGGTGGGATAAGTTTTCTCTTTGTGAAAATATCTTTTTATGTTGCACGTTATCTATAGTCGTGCATCAGCATGCACACATGTCCACTTGCTCGCGATGCTTTTGCATGTATGATGCATTCCTGTATTCATGTGAAGTCTGAATCAAACTGGCCCTAGGGTTTAGGAGGACTTTGCATTTAAAGCGAATTGTTGACATTTGCTCATTGCAGTGGAACTGTTTTAGCTATTTTTGCAGAAGGTAACCTAAGCAACATTCCTATGAAGTTTGAGCGACATTGGTATCGGAGAAGTAGTTGTTTAAATTTGTTTCTATTTTTTGCTCTTGCAGCCATCTTTTTCTTAGGAGCTTATTGATTTTAGCTATTTTGGTATAGGGTCACCTAACCAACATCCTTGTAAAGTTTGAATGGAATTGGCCCAGGGGTATAGGGAGAGTGGCAGTTTAAACATTTTTCTATTTTTTAGCTCTGGCAGTTATCTTGTTCATTGGAGCGGATGGAATTTAGGGTCACCGTCATCATCACCTAAGCAATCTTCCTATGAAGTTTGAATGAAATTGGCCCCGGGGTACAGGAGGAAAAGTCTTTTAAACCAAACTGTGTACGCCACACAACAGAAGATGCACGACGGACAACTGACATTGACCGATCACAATAGCTCACCATGAGCACTCTGTACATGAGCTTAGAAATAATCCTATTCTGCAGCTATGTAGACAACAGGGCCCAAATACCATAAAAGTATACTGGAAATTGTTTTAGGAAACGTGAAATAAAATTCTCTGTTTCACCAATAACAAGATGTGTTTGTGAAACACAAACATGTCCCAAGAGGTAAAGTCGATTTTTTTCTTTAAAGTCAGTTACAGGTCAAAACCTTTTGTACGAGGGTAAAAACTAAGAAGAGAAACAAACAGGAACTGAAACAATCAGGCCCAAATTCTTCCCATAACATCATTTGGGAAAGAAGTCGAAACATGGAGTGATGACGACAGTAAACAAAATGGACAACCAGTAAACCGAGTCATCAGCTCTTTCCCAAACAGGTGGTGACTCAGAATATCAAAACTTAACTAAAAGGAGCAATATACATAATGGGAGAAACAATAAGAACCATCAACATGACAAATATTAAACTGGAAGGACAAACATAACTTAAAATGAACAACCAAAAAGGGGGAAGAATCAGAATCATCAACGTAACAACATATATGATTAGGGAAAGAATCAGAACCCCAACACAAAACATGAAGGAACCACAGAAAAAACACCGACTTTAAATGGTCAGTAAAAATTACTGGTGGGTTTAAGTTATTTTCATGGGATCACAACCCTCACCCTCACTTTCACTGTGGTTCTTGGCTCAAGGAACCTACATACCAAATATGAAGACTCTATCTGAAACCGTTCAATCTTTTTTTCTTTAAAGTTGGTCACAGGTCAAGGTCAAAATTTTCATTTGAGTGGGAAACTCTTGTCATAAGAAACCTACATGCCGTATATGAAGGCTCTATCTCAGACAGTTCAAAAGTTATGACCAATGTTCATTTTATGTAGGAAGGTTGATCCCGGGCTTCTCCAGACTTTGGATGAGTCTTTAAACTAAACCGAGGTCCCGTCTCCGTATGACCATAGCTGTTGGTGAGATGTAAAACTCAAACAGTCACTCACTCTTTATGTAGGTCACATGTCAGGGTCAGTTCAAAAAACTTTTTTTGTATGAATGGGAAGCCCTTGTCTCAAGGAACCTATATATGTGAAATATGAAAGCTCTATCTCAAATGGATCAAAAGTTACGACCAATGTCAGTTTTTCTTTAAAGTAGGTCATAGGTCAAGATCACAGGTCAAAATCTTTTGTATGAGTGGGAAGCCCATATGTCACAAGGAACCTACATGCAAATTATGAAAGCACAAATGATTCAGAAGCTATTATACAGTAGGTCACAGATGAAGGTCAAAGTCAGAGGTCAAAATGTTTTCATGAGCGGAAAGACGTTGTCACAGGTAACCTACATGTCAAATATGAAGGCTGTAACTACATGCCAAATATGAAGGCTCTATCTTAAACAGTTCAAAAGTTATGAACAATAATATTTTTATTAAAGTAGATCACAGGTCAAGGTCAAAATTTTTTGTATGAGTGAGAAACCCTTGTCACCAGGAACCTAAGTGCCAAATCTGAAAAGTAGAAGTAAAACAAAGATCAGGAATCGATACAATTAACTTACTCCACCCATCAAAGACACCAAAGGGAAAGAAACACAAGATCAAAATGGAAACCTAAACAAAGGAAGGCCATAAGGACAGTTACTTAACTTACTTTCCCACAAAATGGCCAAATGGCCATCCAAAAATAAAGACACAAGTAATACACACAGTAAGTAACAAACAACAACATAAATAAACCGCCACAGAAGAACCGCCTTAGAAAGGTCAGTGGAAAGAATTCCACTGGGGGCTTAAATCGTTTTAACATGGTCATAATCCTCGCCCTTACCTCTGTCGCGGTATACACTAATTTTGTTTAGTCCGCATGAAGGCTTCCTAACTCATCAGTGTAACATCTCCGAGAACATACAAATCAAAAAACTACAGAGATGAAACAAGGTTGAGGACTCGACAGCATACAACAACAGAATAACTGGAGCAAAAGAAAACCAACAGTTAGACTCCGAGGGGCCCGACAAAAGACGGAGCATCAGGCGCCAACCAACATAAAGAATACTAAAATAAAATAAAATTCCATTTATGCTTTTACGCTGGAACCGTCATATAATCTTAAGCCCGACCCACCAGTGTGCAATCAAAGAGGGAAGCAAAGTTGCCAACCCTGATTGGGTTAACCACCATGCATGCAGTCTGTTTTATAACATTTATGTTGTACCCAATCTTTATATATCAACAAACGATTTTATGAAATTGGGCACTAAAGTCATTACAGGCATGTATTTTTCTAAATTTATATACTAAGTCACCATAGAATTCGGGTTCCGATAGGCCATGTTGCAGAAGTGTTTGAAGTCCAACATTGAATTTTGAAACCAAATCAGAATGACGTCTATAAAACTTAGAAAAGGCTTTACGTAGTTTATGATACCGATACCCCTGATTAAGAAGTTTAGTGGTTAATAATTTATTACGAGTGTTAAATTCGGATACATGACATGACACTCTAGCGAATCGAATTAACTGCGAAATATAAACCCCTTACGATGTCGCACGAGGAACATCACCGTCCAAAAAACGAAAATTTACAATCTCGCAATCAAAATCATCACGTTTATCATAAATTTTGCAAGAAACAAATCCATCTACAATAGATAAATAAAAATCCAAAAAGGGGGCCTCGGTATCATATGTGTATATGTGGAAAGCTCTTGTCACAAGGAACAAGCCAAGTATGAATGCTCTATCTCAAACGGTTCAAAAGTTATGACCAATGTTATTTTTTCTTTAAAGTAGGTCACAGGTCAAGGTCAAGGCTACAGGTCAATTTTTTGTATGATTAGGAAGCCCTTGACACAAGGAAACTACACGCAAAATATGAAGGCTCTATCTCAAACAGTTCAAAAGTTATGACCAACCTTAAAGTTGTCCCCAACAAACAAACAGATAGGGCAAAACCATTATGTCCCTGCTATCGCTTCTGGTGACATAAAAAATAAATATGGCCAGGAAACCCTAAACACACAGATTTTTATTTGGCCAAGACACTCAGTTTCAAATGTGCATCCAAGGAAAACCAGCAGCCAGTGTAAATAGTTACCTTCATTTTCTTTGGACTGACTGTTATCTGTTCCATTCTGTGCAAGTTTCTCTAGATCTTTCTCAACTTTATCACTCTCTTTCTTATCAAAATCATCTGCAAACATATCAAGAGCATCGTCATCATTAGTCCCATCTGGAATGTTCAATTTGTCTTTTTCACTTGATTTTTCAAAATTTTTAAGTTCAAAATTCAACTTCTCATGAGTCATTTCATAAACCTCCATATTCCCAGACTGTAAAATCTGATCTGCTAAACCAGTCAGCTTTAAAAAGTCGTCTTTGTCTTTCTGTATCTGTGTTTCTGCTTCACTAGACTGGTTATCTGTTTTCTGTTTCTTTGCTTTCCATCGCTGGCTGGATGACATTTGTTTTCCCTTATTTCCTCCGAGTCGCCTTAAAGCTTTTGCAACACTTTCACCTGGCTTGATATATTCTAGCATTTGACTGAAACAGATAAAATCAGTATAATTCACCAGACACTTTTGCTGGGATATACAGCTTAGCCTGTGATACAAAATACAGCCATATCAATGTTTCAATTTTTCAGTCTATGGATGCGCCAGGATCCACAGATCTTATTCCTTGTGAAGACTCTTATCAGGCGGTGTAGATACTGAGATCTGAGATTTTGCTTGTTACTTAGTCATGTGCACCTATTCATTTGCACACAATTACTTGTATCTCTCCATGTACACCGAAAAACTTGCACCTTTTATCTGCACAGACTCACTTGCACCTTTCATCTGCATAGACTCACTTGTTTGTTTGATTTGAGGTTTAACATCCCCATCAACACTGTAGAGGTCATTTTGGAGATGTTGCTTCCAATTTTGTGTGACTTTTACCCAACATTGAGATGAAATGACATCACAAGCCCTGTCACCCAATGAAACCAATAGGGTTTATTTATTAGCATCATGCAGCCCATATATTTCTTCAAGCCCCTATGGGTGGGGGCCGACATAGACTCACTTGCATCTCTTCATTTGCACAGACACACTTGCACCTTTCATCTGCATACTCACTTGCACCTTTCATCTGCACAGACTCACTTGCACATTTCATCTGCAGACTCACTTGCACCTCTCATCTGCACCTCTTCATGTGAACACACTCACTTGCACATTTCATCTGCAGACTCACTTGCACCTTTCATCTGCACAGACTCACTTGCACCACTCATCTGCAGACTTACTTGCAACTTTCATTTGCACAGACTAACTTGCATCTCTTCATGTGCACAGACTCACATGCACCTTTCATCTGCAGATTCACACAAGTCTGCAAAGACTCACTTGCACCTGTCATCTGCAGACTCACTCCTTTCATCTACAGACAAACTTGCAACTTTCCTCTGCACTCACTTGCATCCTTCATCAGCACAGACCCAGTTACACATCTTCATGTGTACAGACTCACCTGCACCTCTTCATGTGCACAGACTCAGTTGCACCTTTCATCTGTGGTAATGGCCAAATATTACCAACTCAGTACATGAAGATAGATCTGCACAGACCTACTTGCAACTCTTCATGTGCACATATTCACTTGTACCTCTCAATGTGCAAATACATGTGCTTACTTGCACCTCTTCGTGGGCACAGACTCACTTGCACCTCTTCATAGGCACAGACTCACTTGCACCTCTTCATGTACACAGACTCACATATATCTCTTCATATGCACAGACTCACTTGCACATATTCACACGCACAGGCTCACTTGAATTTCTTCATGTGAACATACTCACTTTGACCTATTCATGGGAACAGATTCACTTGCACCTGAGTGATCAGACTCAGCCAAGATCAAGTTAACATGTATCCCAGCAAAAATGTTTGGATTATATAGAAACATTAGTTTTAATTGTTTTTAGTTGTTCATAATTTGGAAAGCATAGATAAGGAAACTATCAACAAGAGGGCCATGATGGCCCTGGATCGCTCACCTGATCCACACTATAGAAATGAAATGGTAGGTAATATAGTAAGGTGCCTTGTCAGAAGGAAAATACATGCTAAATATGAAGGCTCTGTCTCAAATGGTTCAAAAGTTATGATAAAGTAGGTCAAAAGTCAAGGTCACAGGTCAAACTTTTTGTATGAAGGCGAAGTCACTGTCACAAGGAATATACATGCCAAATATAAAGGCTCTACCTCAAATGGTTCCAAAGTTATGATTAAGCAGGTCACAGATCAAAGTCAAGGTCACAGGTAAAAAATATTTGCATGAGTGGGAAGACCTTGTCACAAGGAACATACATGCCAAATATGATTTTTGGTTTGATTTGAGGTTTAACGTCCCCGTAAACACTGTACAGGAGCAGTGGCGCAGTGGTAAAGCATCAGATTTGAGATCGAGAAGTACCCGGTTCGCTCCTCGCAAGCGCCATGTGATGTTTCCTTGAGCAAGAAACTTTATCCACATTGCTTAGTACTGGTTCCCACCCAGGAAAAGAGGGCCACATGGAAGATTAGTACTAGTACTAAATGTGTTACCCACTATAAATAAGATTGATTATTATTATTATTATTATTATTGTCATTTTGGAGACTTTGCTTCCAATTTTGTGGGACTTTTACTGAGATGAAATGACTTCTCAAGCACTGACCCCCAATGAAACCAATAGGGTTTATTAGCATGGACAGTCAGACTCGCACTGCTTTGCCTGGGCAGGCCTGGATCCTCTAAGTGATTTACCAGTACTTGTGTGCGGTCCGTTTCAGCTCTGCATGGAAGCATCATGCAGTCCATCTATTTCTTCAAGCCCCAATGGGCGGGGATGACACATGCCAAATATGAAGGCTCTACCTTCAATGGTTCAAAAGTTATGACAAAAACAGTCAAAGGTCAATGACCGGTCACAGGTCAAAAAATTTGCATGAGTGGAAGCCCTTGTCACAAGGTACCTACATGCCAAATATGAAGGCTCTATCTTAAAGGGTTCAAAACTTATGAGAAAGAAGGTCAAAGGTCAAGGTCACAGGGCAAAATTTTGTATGGGTGGAATGTCCTTGTCACAAGGAACACACATGCCAAATATGAAGGCTCTATCTCAAATGGTTCAAAAGTTATGATAAAGTAGGTCACATGTCAAGGTCAAAGTCACAAATCATTTTGTATGAATAGGAAGCCCCTGTGACAAGGAAACTACATGCCAAATATGAAGGCCCTATCTCAAATGCTTCAAAATTATGACAACATAGATCAAAGGTCAAGGTCATTAGACAAAATTTTTGTATGGGTGGGAAGACCTTTTCACAAGAAACATACATGCCAAATATGAAGGAACTATCTCAAAAGTTTCAAAAGTTATAATAAAGTAGGTCAAATGTCAAGGTAAAGGTCACAGATCATTTAATGTATGAATAGGAAGCCCTTGTCGCAAGGATTTGTTTGTTTGATTTGAGGTTTAACATCCCTGTCAACACTGTAAAGGTCATTTTGGATGCCTTGCTTTCAATTTTGTGGGACTTTTACCCGACAATGAGCTGAAATGATATCTCAAGCCCTGTCGCCCAATGAAACCAATAGGGTTTATTAGCATGGACGGTCCGCCTCACACCGCGGTTCCTGGACATGCTTAGATCCTCTAAGCCATTTACCAGTACTTGTGTGCGGGCCGGATTCAGCTCTGCATGGAAGCGTCATGCAGCCCATATATTTCTTCAAGCCCCTATGGGCGGGGGCTTATCTTGTCGCAAGGAACCTACATGCCAAATATGAAGGCTATATCTCAAATGCTTCAAAAGTTATGACAAAGTAGGTCAAAGGTCAAGGTGATGGATCAAAAGTTTTGAATGGTTGAGAAAACCTTGTCACAAGGAACATACATGCCAAATAAGAAGGCTCTATCTCATATGGTTCAAAAGTTATGATAAAGTAGGTCAAGGTCACATGTCAAATCTTTATATCAGTGGGAAGCCCTTGTCACAAGGAAGCTACATGCCAAATATGAAGGCTCTATCTCAAACGGTTCAAAAGTTATTACAAAATAACCTACTGATCTACTTTTTTATTTAACATGACCCATATTCGAACTTAATTGAGATGTTGTCCAGATGATCATTCTGAGCAAGTTTTATGATGATTTGACTAAAACTATGGCCTCTTAGAGTGTTCAAAACGTTTCTCTATGATTTGACATGCTTACCTACTTTTTGACCCGACATTACCCATATTCAAACTTGACCCAGATATTGTCAAGCTGATCATTCTGAGCTAGTTTGATGATGATTGGAGCTAAACTGGGGACTCTAATGTGTTCAGAAGGTTTTTCAACGATCTGACCTACTTATTGACCAGACATGACCCATATTCGAAATTGACCAAGATATTGTCAAATGATCATATTCAGCAAGTTTGATGATGGTCGAACCAAAACTGTGGCCCGTAGTGTGTTCAGAAAGTTTTTCTATGATTTGACCTACTGACCTAATTTTTGACCCGACATAACCCAAACTCGAACTTGACTAAGATATTGTCAAGATGATCATTCTGGGCAAGTTTGATGATGATGGGACCAAAACTGTGGCCTCTAGTGTGTTCACAAGGTTTTTCTATGATTTGACATACTGACCTACTTTCGACCCGACATGACCCATATTCAAACTTGATGAGATATTGTCAAGCTGACCATTCTGGGCAAGTTTGATGATGTTCCGACCTAAACTGTGGCCTCTGGTGTGTTCAGGTTCTTCTATGATTTGACCTACTGACCTACTTTTTGACCCGACATGGCCCATATTCGACATTGACCAAGATATCATTCTGAGCAAGTTTGATGATGATCCGACCAAAACTGTGGCCTCTAGTGTGTTCACAAGGTCTTTCTATGATTTGACCTACTGACCTCTTTTTGACCTGACATGCATGACCCATATTCAAACTTGACCGAGACATTGTCAG
The DNA here is from genome assembly GCA_963580285.1 of Lucinisca nassula. Taxonomy (NCBI): domain Eukaryota; kingdom Metazoa; phylum Mollusca; class Bivalvia; order Lucinida; family Lucinidae; genus Lucinisca; species Lucinisca nassula. The sequence goes on along the minus strand of OY757022.1, from coordinate 120,242,224 downwards.
TGATCATTCTGGGCAAGTTTGATGATGATTGGATCAAAACTGTGGCCTCAAGTGTATTCACAAGGTTTTTCTATGATTTGACCTACTAACCTTCTTTGTGACCCGACATGACCCATATTCGAACGTGACCAAGATATTGTCAAGGTGATCATTCTGGGCAAGTTTGATGATGATCGGACCAAAACTGTGGCCTCAAGTGTGTTTCTAAGGTTTTTCTCTGATTTGACCTGCTGACCTACTTTTTGACCTGACATGACCCATATCCGAACTTGACTGAGATATTGTTAAGATGATCGTTCTGGGCATGTTTGATGATGATTGGACCAAAACTGTGGTCTCTAGCGTATTCACAAGGTTTTATATGATTTGACCTACTGACCTACTTTGTGACCGGACATGACCCATATTCGAACTTGACCAAGATATTGTCAAGATGATCATTCTGAGCAAGTTTGGTGATGATCGGGCTAAACCTGTGGCCTTTCGAGTATTCACAATATTTTTCTATACTCTGACCTACTGACTTACTTTTTGACCCGACCTGACCCATATTCAAACTTGACCAAGATTTTGTCTAGATGATCATTCTGGGCAAGTTTGATGATGATTGGACCAAAACTGTGGCCTCTGGTCTGTTCACAAGGTTTTTCTATGATATGACCTACTGACCTACTTTTTCAACGGACATGACTCATATTCGAACTTGACCAAGATATTGTCAAAATGATCATTCTGATCAAATTTGATTATGATTGGACCAAAACTGTGGCCTCTAATGTGTTCACAAGGTTTTTCTATGATTTTACCTACTTTTTGACCCGACATGACCCATATTTAAACTTGACCAAGATACTGTCAAGGTGATCATTCTGAGCAAGTTTGATGACAATCGGACCAAAACGAAGGCCTCTAGAGTGTTCACAAGGTTTTTCTATGATTTGATCTGCTGACCTACTTTTTGACCCGATATAACCCATATTCGAACTTGACCGAGATTTTGTCAAGATGATCATTCTGGGCAAGTTTGATGAGGATTGGACCAAAACTGTGGCATCTGATCTGTTCACAAGGTTTTTCTATGATTTGACCTACTGACCTACTTTTTCAACTGACATGACCCATATTCGAACTTGACCGAGATATTGTCAAGATGATCATTATGAGCAAGTTTGATGATGATCGGACCAAAACTTTTGCCTCTGTTCTATGCACAAGGTTTTTCTATGATTTGAACTAATGGCCTACTTTTTGACCCGACATCACCCATATTCTAATTTGACCGAGATATTGGCAAGACGATCATTCTGCGCAAGTTTGATGACAATCGGACCAAAACTAAGGCCTCTAGAATGTTCAAAAGGTTTTTCTTTGATTTGACCTACTGACCTACTTTTTGACCCGACATGACTCATATTCAGACTTGACCGAGATAGTGTCAAGATGATCATTCTGGGCAAGTTTGATGAGGATTGGACCAAAACTGTGACCTCTGGTCTGTTCACAAGGTTTTTCTATGATTTGACCTACTGACCTACTTTTTCAACCGACATGACCCATATTCAAACTTGCCCGAGATATTGTCAAGATGATCATTCTGAGCAAGTTTGAAGATGATCGGACCAAAACTGTGGCCTCTAGTGTGTTCACAAGGCTTTTCTATGATTTGACCTCCTGACTTAGTTTTTAATCCGACATGACCCATATTCGAACTTGTCAAGATGATCATTCTCAGCTAGTTTGATGATGATCATATCAAAACTGTGGCCTCTAGTGTGTTCACAAGGTTTTTCTATGATTTGACCTACTGACCTACTTTCTGACCTGACATGACCGATATTCAAACTTGACCGAGATATTGTCATGATAATCATTCTGACCAAGTCTGATGATTGGCCACAAACTGTGACCGCTTGTGTGTTCACAAGAAAAGTTTACGCACGGACGGACACACGACTGACAAAAAGTGATCCCAAAAGCTCACCTCGTCACTACGTGACAGGTGAGCTAAAAGTGTTCATCAGAGATCTGTCATTTTAGGGACATGAATGACAGCACCAGGCTGACAAACCCAGGCTTCCCAGATACACAGGCTAACCTGTGAAGTGTTTCATCTATAGACGAACAGGCAGCCTTGTGTCCAGAATTTCCCACCTCCTGACCTATTTTTTTTTCTGCAAAATGTAATTTTTTGCCCATCCAGATGAATATGGTACACTACTCATAGCTCAAAATAATGAGTAACATGGATAATGAATGGATATTTTTCTTTATTTCTGCAAGGAAACATTATGCTGTGGGAGACCAGCAGTGACCCTGATCAAACTGTACAGATACATAGGCAAATGTGTAGTGTCTCCAAAATTAGAATAGGAGGAGTACCATGCTGCCCTGGACATCCCTCCTCCTGTCCTAAGGTTCCCTTCCCTGAAACATATTTTTTTTGCAAAAAGTAATATTTTTGTTATCCAGCTTAATCCTGTGTGCTAATGATGACCAAAAATGGATACATTTCTTCTCAAATTACATGTATGCTGTGGGAGGTCAGCAATAAATCTGATCAGACTGTGCTGATCATTATGATACATCCATGTGACATACTGCATTTTTCAAATCTCTAAAATGGTTACTTTTCTGATGAAAATTTGTGACATTAATCTTATCTTGCTGAATATTCATTTAAGCCACACCCATTTCTGTCTATCAACCAATCAAATTACTTGATGTAATTTATTGCTACAAATTCATAAACTGAATGCCAAACAGTGTAGATCCTGATCAGATGGCTTCTTCAGAAGCCATCTGATCTGGATCTACACTGTTTGCAAAGATAAGGGTTGTCGTGAACAGCAAGAGAAGGGTTAATCTTATCTTTTCTCATAACATAGGCTGTGGTGCTTGTTAGAACCACCTCATTCAGGCAGTTCTAATGAGTACTCACAACTATGTCTTGGGGCAAAAAGAAGAAAAATAATGAATCACTCAATAAACCCCAGTTTTCTCTATATAAAGTGGGGTTTAAATGAGTGCTCATTCCATGGACTCGTTAACATGGTGGTTGTGGGTACAAGTAGTGTTACAGTTGCCTTGTTGGTGTCATTCTAACAAGTGAGTGAGTAAATGAGTGTTTGAGTTATATGTCTCACCAACAGCTAAGGTCATACGGAGACAGGACCTCGGTTTAAAGACTCATCTGAAAGTCTGGAGAAGCCCGGGATCGATCCCCCGATCCCTGGCTTACAAGGCCAGTAGCATAACCACTACACCATGGAGGCTTCTAATTCTAACAAGAACAGTAAAATTCCTATAATAAGACCACCTTTGGGACTGTTAAAAAGTGGTCTTTCAGACCACTTTTGAACAATCCCAAAGGTGGTCACTGACCAAAGGACATTGTGTGCAGAAAACACGAAGAAAGAATAACTGTATCCTTTTTATTAAGCTTTACAGCAGAATTAGTCTTAACCCTTGTCCTGCTGAATCTTAATCTTCACCCCAATGTGAAGGCAACAATAAAGGGGTTTGGCACTGGCAATTTTCACTGTTTGGCATATTTGACTCCAGACACACTCAGATTTCATTTCAGCAGCCAACTAGGCCATAACACCATATTTTTCGGATGTGAAGGGGCTACAACCCCTCTTCAAACCACAATAGGCATATTTCTAGTGGGGAGCCACAGGGTAAAAGGCATGTCTGAGTGGAAAGGGGTTAAGCAAGCCTGAATCCAGTTCCCAAATTGACAAATGCATATTTTTTAATGTTTTGGTTTTGGTCTTATGGCCCTTTCAAGATTATTTCACATATTTTGAGCTGATCATTAATCAGAGGTGGGCGAAAACCCACCAGACCTTCAGTTGCAGAAAATTGGCTTGAGGTATGCTTGAACCACAGGGTTGAGAGATCTAATGATTAAATAGATTGGGCTGCATGATGCTTCCATGCATAGCTGAAACTGACTGCACATAAGTATTGGTAAACTGTTTAGAAGGTCTAAACCAGCCCACGCACAGCAGTGCGAGATGGACCGTCGATGCATATAAACTCTATTGGTTTCATTGGGCAGCAGGGACTGAGATGTCAGAGAAAAGTCCTACAAAATTGGAAGCAACATCTCCAAAATGACCTAAATAGTGTTGACGTGGACGTTAAACCTCAAATCAAACAAACAAAGATCTAATGATTAAAATCAAGTTAGAATTCTTACCCACTAGACCATTGGGGTATTTTGACAAATGCATTAAAATACACCTGTATCAAGCAAGCACATGTCTTGAACAAGCAAATTTTGATATCCCTTAGGTGCTTGCTAAATACAGATTGGACTAAATATAGAAAAAAGACAATAACTGGTCATTTTTCTACGGTATTTTATATGTAAATTTTTGTTTGAATATAACATGGTTGCTTAAGTTAACTAACATGGTTTCTGCTTTGGGACCCTGATCCCCTACAAGTATTACCATAATGAAAAGACCTAAGCAAACCGTGCAGGAGCAGTCTGATCAGGGTTTTAACTGTCTGCCATTCCATCTACACCTTTTGGACTCTTTGCTGGGTCTTGAAACAAATTTGTTAAAATTTTAGGAGAATTACAGCAAGTCCTCAAGGTGTCCAATATTTAGGATTTTTACGGTAATAACTTTGTTATAAAAAGCTTGTTTTGTACGAATGCTCTACCTGTAAACAGTCTTCACATCCAAAGCCTCTGGCTCAGAGTCACTGTCCTCCTGGAAACGAGCTGCCACATTTCCCTCTGTCTCCTTGATCCTCACCCAGTCTATGTTGTCCATCCATTCATCTCGAATCTGACCCTGACAACATAATACCATAATGATCCTAAGTATTGGGACAGATAACCCTAAGCAAACAGTGAAGACCCTGATCAGACTGCTACAGCAGTCTGATCAGGATCTTCACTGTTTGACTTTTCGTCTGCACCTTTTGGATGCACTGCTGGATCATGATACAAATTTGTTACAATTTTAGGAGAATTACAGCAAGTCCTAAAGGTGTCTGAATTTTTAGATTTTTATGTTACCTGGCTTTAGTTTCTTATGATCCCCTCAAGAATAAATCACTAACATTGGCTAATTAATAGATTACAAGTGACCCAAGACACACTCAAACCCACAGCGGTGAGAGAGCTACATGTAATGATTAAGGGAGAGTGCACTTACCCACTAGACCACAGAGGTCAGTACCTATGTAGAATGAGGTTGCAGAGAAGCCTAGAGACTTAAAAGCACCAGGATATAAATATCTTGGCTTGAGATTATAAAAACTTTTTTCAGGCTCAATTCACTTGAACATGACATTTGAACTGCTAATATCTATTAAAATGCCAACATTAGCAGGACAAACAGGTCCTAACATATAAAAAATATTTTTTTCCACATTCCACTCAAAATCCTACTTGCCAAGGATTTGCGAACAATAAGTCTTGTTTTCTGAGTAAATAGTAACAAGAGCTCCTTTGACCTCTAGGTATGACCTTGACATTGGAGGTATGGACCTTGGTCTTGCACACCACTCATCGTCTAATGAAGGTGAACATTTCTGCAAGGTTACTTTAAACAAGAGGGCCCAGAGGGCCCTGGTTCGCTCACCTGTGTGTCACTGTCTCAAGTGCATTCTATTTTTAGCTCTTGTGGCCATCTTGTTCATCAGCAGAGTGATTTTAGCTTATTTGGTAGGGAGTAACCTAGGCAACATTCCTGGGAACTTTGAATCAAATTGGCCTTAGGGTTTAGGGGGAGTTTCCGTTTGAATCAAATTTACAATATTTTTCTATTTTACCTCCGGTGGCCATGTTCATCCGAGTGGGATTGTTTTAGCCTTTTTTGGTAGAGGATAATCTAAGCAACATTGTCGCAAGGAGCCTACATGCTAAATATGAAGGCTGTATCTCAAATGCTTTAAAAGTTATGACAAAGTAGGTCAAAGGTCAAGGTCATGGGTCAAAAGTTTTGAATGGCTGAGAAAACCTTGTCACAAGGAACATGCATGCCAAATATGAAGGCTCAAACTCATATGGTTCAAAAGGTATGATAAAGTAGGTCACAGGTCAAGGTCACAGGTCAAATCTTTATGAGTGGAAAGCCGTTGTCAGAAGGAACCTACATGCCAAATTTGAAGGCTCTATCTCAAACGGTTCAAAAGTTATGACAAAATAACCTACTGATCTAGTTTTTGATTTGACATGACCCATATTCGAACTTAACTGAGATATTGTCCAGATGATCATTCTGAGCAAGTTTTATGATGATTTGGCTGAAACTGTGGTCTCTTAGAGTGTTCAAAACGTTTTTCTATGATTTGACCTGCTGACCTACTTTTTGACCCGACATAACCCATATTCAAACTTGACACAGATATTGTTAAGATGATCATTCTCAGCAAGTATGATGATGATCGGACCAAAACTTGGGCCTCTAGTGTGTTCACAAGGTTTTTCAACAATCTGACCTACATATTGACCAGACATGACCCATATTCGAAATTAACCAAGATATTGTCAAATGATAATTTTGAGCAAGTTTGATGATGATCGGACAAAAACTGTAGCCGCCAGTGTGTTCAGAGGGTTTTTCTATGATTTGACCTACTGACCTACTTTTTGACCCAACATGACCCATATTTGAACTTGAATGAGATATTGTCAAGATGATCATTCTGGGCAAGTTTGATGATGATCAGACCAAAACTGTGGCCTCCCGTGTCTTCACAAGGTTTTATTTCTGATTTGACCTACTGACCTACTTTTTGACCCGACATGACCCATTTTCGAACTTGACTGAGATTTTGTGGTGGTACAAATTGTGTGGAAGTTTAGTCAAAATCAAATCATAAATGAAACATCTATCATGCAGACAAGACCAAAATAGACAATTTTTGCACTTTCAGGGGCTGTAACTCCGTAACACATGATGGGATATGGCTGGTTCAAGAAAGAAACCTAGATCTCATGGTGGTACAAGTTGTGTGCAAGTCTGGTTAAAATCAAATCATAAATGAAGATGCTATCGTGCGGACAAGAAATTGTTTACGCACGGATGCACTGACGATGGACAAAATGTGATCACAAAAGCTTACCTTGTCACTACGTGACAGGTGAGCTAAAAGTCCATCCAGAAATAAAAAAAAATATTGACTGGACACAAAAAAAAGACTTTTTTTTACCTTTGACCTCTTAGTATGACCTTGACCTTGGAGGTACCGATCTGGGTCTAGGGCGCAACACATCGCCTCATGATGGTTATCATTTCTAATATGTAATTTCACAATCCATCCAGGAATAAGAAAGTTATTGACAGAACACTAAAAAGGCCTTTTTTTGACCTTTGACCTCTTAGTATGACCTTGACCATTGAGGTACCAACATGGGTCATGCAAGAGACACATTGTCTCATTGTGGTAACATTTCTGCCATGTAATTTCAAAATCCATCTACAAATAGAAAGTTATTGACCAAACACGAAAACCTCTGGGCCCTGGTTCGCTCACCTGTGTGTCACTGTCAAGTACATTCTATTTTTTAGCTCTGGTGGCCATCTTGTTCATGAGCAGAGTGATTTTAGCTTATTTGGTAGGGAGTAACCTAGGCAACATTCCTGTGAAGTTTGAATCAAATTGGCCTTAGGGTTTAGGAGGAGTTCACGTTTGAATCAAATTTACAATATTTTTCTATTTTTAGCTCCGGTGGCCATTTTGTTCATCCGAGTGGGATTGTTTTAGCCTTTTTGGCAGAGGGTCATCAAAGCAACATTACTTCAAAGTTTGAATGAAATTGGCCCAAGGGTACAGGAGGAATTGTCGTTTGATGATTTTTTTTTTACTTTTAGCTCTAGCAGCCGAGTGGAGTGGAATGAGTTTTCACTATTTTGGTAGGGAGTCACCTAGGCAACATTCCTGTGAAGTTTTAAATCCAAATCATTTTTGTATGAATAGGAAGCCCTTGAACGGGCCTCTGTGGCCTAGTGGATAAGAGCGCTGACTCTTAGTCATTAGGTCTCTCACCGCTGTAGGTTCGAGCCTCGCTCGGGCCACGTGCCAGACGCCAAGTTCTGCAACGGAAGGTCAGGTGGTTTTTCTCCGGGTACTCCGGTTTTCGCCACCCTCTGATTAACGATTGGCTCGATATGAGTGAAATAATCTTGAAAGGGCCATAAAACCCAAACAAAAAAAAAAAAAAAAAAATAGGAAGCCCTTGTCACATGGAAACTACATGCCAAATATGAAGGCCCTATCTCAAATGCTCAATTGCAAATTATGACAAAGTACATGTAGGTCAAAGGTCAAGGTCATAAGACAAAATTTTTGTGTGGGTGGGAAGACATTTTCACAAGGAACATACATGCGAAATATGAAGGCACTATCTTAAATGGTTCAAGTTAAAATAAAATAGGTCAAATGTCAAGGTAAAGGTCACAGATCATTTTATGTATGAATAGGAAGCCCTTGTCACAAGGAACCTACATGCCAAATATGAAGGCTGCATCTCAAATGCTTCAAAAGTTATGACAAAGTAGGTCAAAGGTCAAGGTCATGGGTCAAAAGTTTTGCATGGTTGAGAAAACCCTGTCACAAGGAACATACATGCCAAATATGAAGGCTCTATCTGATATGGTTTAAAAGTTATGATAAAGAAGGTCACAGGTCAAGGTCACAGGCCAAATCTTTATATGAGTGGGAAGCCCTTGTCACAAGGAACCTACATGCCAAATATGAAGGCTCTACCTCAAACGGTTCAAAATCTATGACAAAATAACCTACTGATCTACTTTTTGATTTGACATGACCCATATCCCAACGTAGCAGAGATATTGTCCAGATGATTATTCTGAGCAAGTTTTATGATGATTTGACTAAAACTGTGGCCTCTTAGAGTGTTCAAAACGTTTTTCTGTGATTTGACCTGCTGACCTACTTTTTGACCCAACATGACCCATATTCAAATTTGACCCAGATATTGTCAAGATGATCATTCTGAACAAGTTTGATGATGATCGGACCAAAACTGGGGCCTCTAGTGTGTTCACAAGGTTTTTCCAACAATCTGACCTACTGACCTACTTATTGACCAGACATGACCCATATTCGAAATAAACAAAGATATTGTCAAATGATCATTTTGAGCAAGTTTGATGATGATCGGACCCAACCTGTGGCCTCTAGTGTGTTCAGAGGGTTTTTCTATGATTTGACCTACCGACCTACTTTTTGACCAGACATGACCCATATTGGAACTTGACTGAGATATTGTCAAGATGATCATTCTGGGCAAGTTTGATGATGATCAGACCTAAACTGTGGCTTCTAGTGTGTTCAGAAGGTTTTTCTATGATTTGACCTGGTGACCTACTTTGTGACCCGACAACACCCATATTCGAACTTGACCGAGACAATGTCAAGATGATCATTCTGGGCAAGTTTGATGGTGACTGGACCAAAACTGTGGCGTCTAGTGTGTTCACAAGGTTTTTCTATGATTTAACCTACTGACCTACTTTGTGACCCAACATGATGCATATTCGAACTTGTCCCAGCTTTTGTCAAAACAATCGTTCTGAGCAAGTTTGATGATGATCGGACCAAAACTGTTGCCTCTAGTGTGTTCATAAGGTTTTTCTATGATTTGACCTACTGACCTACTTTGTGAGCCAACATGACCCATATTCAAACTTGACCCAGATATTGTCAAGATGATCATTATGGGCAAGTTTGATGATGCTCGGACCAAAACTGTGGCCTCTAGTGTGTTCACAAGGTTTTTCTATGATTTGACCTACTTTCTGACCCGACATGACCCATTTTCAAACTTGACTGATCATTCTGAACAAGTTTGATGATGATCTGACCAAAACTTGGGCCTCTAGTGTGTTCACAAGGTTTTTCAACAATCTGACCTACTGACCTTCTTATTGACCAGACATGACCCATATTTGAAATTAAACGAAATATTGTCAAATATCATTTTGGGCAAGTTTGATGATGATCGGACCAAAAATGTGGCCTCTAGTGTGTTCAGAGGGGTTTTCTATGATTTGACCTACTGACCTACTTTTTGACCCGACATGACCCATATTCGAACTCGACTGAGATATTGTCAAGATGATCATTCTGGGCAAGTTTGATGATGATCGGACCAAAACTGTGGCCTCTTAAGTGTTCAGGATGTTTTTCTATGATTTGACCTACTGACCTACTTTGTGACCCGACATGACCCATATTCGGATGTGACAAAGATATCATCAAGATGATCATTCTGAACAAGTTTGATGATGATCGGACCAAAACTGGGGCCTCTAGTGTGTTCACAAGGTTTTTCTATGATTTGACCTACTGACCTACTTTTTGACCCGACAACACCAATATTCGAACTTGACCAAGACAATGTCAAGATGATCATTCTTGGGAAGTTTGATGATGACTGGCCCAAAACTGTGGCGTCTAGTGTGTTCACACGGTTTTTCTATTATTTGACCTACTGACCTAATTTGTGACCCGACATGACCCATATTCGAACTTGTCCCAGCTATTGTGAAAACAATCGTTCTGAGCAAGTTTGATAACGATCGGACCAAAACTGTGGCCTCTAGTGTGTTCACAAGGTTTTTCTATGATTTGACCTACTGACCTACTTTGTGACCGACATAACCCATATTCGAACTTGACCGGGAGATTGTCAAGGTGATCATTCTGGGCAAGTTTGATGATGATCGGACCATAACTGTGGCCCCCCTAGAGTGTTCACAAGGTTTTTCTATGATTTGACCTACTGACCTACTTTTTGACCCGGCATGACTCATATTCGAACTTGATCGAGTTATTGTCAAGATGATCATTCTGAGCAAGTTTGATGGTGATCGGCCCAAAACTTTGGCCTCTAGAGTGTTCACAAGGTTTTTCTTTTATTTGACCTACTGACCTACTTTTTGACCTGCCATGACCCATATTCGAACTTGACCGAGATATTGTCATGATTATCATTCTGACCAAGTTTGATGATGATTGACCCAAAACTTTGACCTCTAGTGTGTTCACAAGAAAAGTTTACGGACGCACGACGGACAAAAAGTAATCCCAAAAGCTCACCTTGTCACTACGTGACAGGTGAGTTAAAAAGGCCCCTTCATTGACCTTTGACCTCTAAGTATGACTTTGACCTTCGAGGTACCAACCTGGGTCATGCACAAAACATATCCTCTCATGGTGGTTAACATTTCCGCCAAGTAATTTCAAAATCCGTCTTAAAATAAGAAAGTTATTGACGGAACACAAAAAAGGCCCCTTTTTTACCTTTGACCTCTATGTGTGACCTTGACCTTTGAGGTACCAAACTGGGTCATGGGCGCAACACATTGTCTCATGGTGGTTAACATTTCTGCCAAGCAATTTCAAAATCCATCTAAAAATAAGAAAGTTATGGACCAAACATGAAAAAGGCCCCTCTTTTTTTACCTTTGACCTCTAAGTATGACCTTGACCTTTAAGGAACCAACCTGGGCCATGCATGCAACACATTGTCTTATGGTGGTTAAAATTTCTGTCATGTAATTTCAAAATCCATCTACAAACAAGAAAGTTATTGATCAAACATGAAAAAAGGCCCCTTGTTTTACCTTTGACCTCTTAAGTATGACCTTTGAGGTACCGACCTGTGTCATGCGCGCCACACATCGTCTCATGGTGGTTAATATTTCTACCAAGTAATTTCAAAATCCAACAAAAAACAAGAGCCCAGAGGGCATGAATCTCTCAGCTGAGAATCAGTGTCTCTAGTACATTCTTGGCCCAAGGGCTATAATTTGAACAAACTTGGTAGCGGTCCACTAGATGAAGCTTCATACCAAATTTCAAAAACCTGGGCCTTCTGGCTTCAGACAAGAAGATTTTCAAAGGTTTTCCCTATATAAGCCCATGTAAAACTAGTGGGCTCCGGCATGGGGGCATTTTTGGCGCCAGGGATATAATTTGAACACTCTCAGTAAAAGATTTTTACAGCTCTAAGGGCTGTAACTGCAAAACCAAATGTCAGATTCAAGCCAAAGTCTAATTCATCTGAGGTATTTTTGCTTGTTCTTGTTTGCTGAATGTTTCAAAAAGATCAGATTAGAAACGGCTGAGAAAAGTGGAGACCATATTTTTCACTATTATTTATGCTCAAGGGCAGAAAATTCAAAAGCCTTTTGTCTCATGCGGCCCAAATTCGAACTAAACATAGACTGTAAGCTCATTCTGGTTATCTGGAAGTTCGATGATGGTCAGCATAGAAATAGCCAAGCAAAGATTGGAGACATCGTTTTCCCATTGTAAGTCTATGGGAAAATTTTTCACTCTTCAAGGGATGTAGCTGGAAATCCGGTGGTCAGATTCAAGCCAAAATCGAACTCATTAGAGATTTTATGCGTATCCTCGTTTACCAAAAGTAAAAAAAAGATCAGATAAAAAATGTTTGCATAAAGCTGGATACACCATTTTCGCTAATATTTATGCTCAAGGGCAGGTAACTCAGAAGTCATTTGACCTGCGTGGCCCAAATTCAAACTCAACATAGACTGTATGCCCCTATCTGCAAGTTTGATGAAGATCTGATTTGAAATGGTCGAGAAAAGCTGGAAACATCGTTTTCCCATTGTAAGTCTATGGGAAAATCTTTCACACTCAAGGAGATGTAACTGGAAAACAACTGGTCAGATTCAAGTCAACTTTGAACTCCCTCGAGATTTTATGCTTGTCCTCTTTACCAAAATTTACAAAATGATCCAATCAAAAATTCCCATGAAAACCTGGAGACACCATTTTTCACTTTCATTTATACTCAAGGGCAGATAACTCAAAAGCTGTTTGTGCCGTGTAGCCAAAATTTGAACTCAACGTAGACTGTAAGCCCCTCCTGGTTATCTGCAAGTTTGATGAAGATCGGATCAGAAATGGCGTTGGAAAAGTGGAGACTTCGTTTTCCCCCATTGTAAATAAAAATAAAAAATGGGGAAATTTTTCATGCACAATGGGATGTGTGTGTGTGTGGATTCGGGTTTAACGTCGCTTTCAACGATTTTTCAGTCATATCACGACGGTGTCTGGTTGCGACAGGGAGCTCAGTGCTCACTTTTACAGTGCTGCCTCACTGAAGTATCATGTCCCAGACACATTACATGATACCACACCCAGTCACATTATCCTGACACTGGGTCGACCAGTCCTAGCTCTACCCCGTAAATCTGAGTGCCAAGTGAGGAGCAGCTAGTACCGTACCATTTTTAACGACTTTGGTATGTCGCGGCCCGGGATCGAACCCGTGACCTCCCGTTCCCCAGAGCGGACACTCTACCAACTGAGCTATCGGGGCCGGTTAACAATGGGATGTAACTGATTCTGATTCTGAACTGGAAAACCGCTGGTCAGATTCAAACCAAATTCGAACTGGTCCGAGATTTTATGTGTGTCCTCGTTTATGAAAAGTTACAAAAACATCAGGTCATAAACGCCTGAGAAAAGCTGGAGACACCATTTTCCACTTATATTTATGCTCAAGGCAGGTAACTCCAAAGCTGTATGTCCCTTGCAGCCCAAATTCGAACTCGACGTAGACTGTAAGCCCCTCCTAGTTATCTGCAAGATTGATGAAGATCGGATCAGAAATGGCGGAGAAAAAGTGGAGACATCGTTTTTCCAATTATAAGTCTATGGAACCTTTTTGTTGCCATGGCAACAAGAATTCCAATCTGATCAGCCCAAAAACCTTACGGAGTCTTTCCCCATACCTGATGAGGCTTCTCATGAAATTTGGTCAAGATTGGCCATTATGTATTAGAGATATACTTATTTGAAATTGTTTACGGACGCACGCACAACATCCGACAGACAAAATGTGATCACAAAAGCTCACAGTGTCACTATGTGACAGGTGAGCTAATAAGAAAGTTATTGACCCGACAGGATTTGCCCATACATACATACATACTTCCAAGGGGGAGAACTAAAAAGGTATAAATGCAAGAGTTATAGTTCTTGCGCTCTGCACGTCGTCTTATATTGATTAATACTTATATAAAGTTAAGTGAAGATAGCTTTAACGGTTTTCAAGTTATAGGAGCCTTTTTCGTGACGTACGTCCGGTTCTAAAAACAGAATGGGAAAAGCCCTGGCCGTCAACGGCCACCAATTATGTCGTATTGCTTCGATAAAATGTTAAATTACAGCGTAAAACAGTGGAATTCTTTTAAACTTGACGAATTTTAATGTAAGATAATGAGAGAAACACTGATATGCTGCCAGGTGTGAAATTTCGCATCACGAAAACATGCCTTTACAAATACATTATCAAGTTTTCGGCAAAAAAATGGAAATTTTAAGATGAAAAATTGTGATAATTTTCTTACTTTTGCTCAAAACATAGATTGCGGGGACTCGATAGAACCGCCTCAACGACCGCCTTGATGAGGCGGTTCTATCAAGTACCCACAATCAACCTTTTGGAGCAGAAATAAGAAAAATAATGTTTACCCCTGTAAACCCCAGTTTTACTATATAAAAGTGGGGTTTTAGAGGGTCAAATTCGCATAGGGGTGTTTTCATGATGGCAAATCCCAAGTGTTATTTTTTAGTTAACTGCTCTTTAAGATACATTGCACGTACCACCCAACAGGGTCCGCTCTCTCTCTCTCTCTCCATGGCTTACATGTTGCTCTCTCATTGCTCTCTCTTAGCATACCAGCAATTAGCGAGCTTAGGTAATGTCGATAAATAACTCCATGTCAACCGACATGTAACGTGTCAACAATGTCGTGTCTACATCAAACGATGCACTGAATTTGACTTTGCAACGTCTATGAACCATCAGAACGTTGCGTTGGCGATGATACGGCGTTGCTTAATAAAATGTCATTAGCCCAGTGCTCGGACCAATCAAGACTCAGTGGGATTGGAACATTACATTCAAAACAAGCATAGAACACCCTTTCAGTGCATGAGCCTGAAACACTCCTTCGCAAGTGCAAGATTTTACAGATTTGTTCAACCTGCCGAGCCCTTACATTAACCCATTTGGTACAGGAAACCTCCAAAAGGGGTAAGTAGCAAACAGTGCAGGCCCAGATCAGACACAACAGAAGGCAGCGTCTGATCAGGGCCTACACTATTTGCAAAAAGTTTAGCCATTTTCCAAATAAATTTTGAAGAAAAAACCCTGGAATCTTCAATTTTTTTTTAAAATTGCACATATAACACTTCTAGACAGATCGTTAAACTTTTTTTTTCTAAATTGCACATATAGACAGATTGTTGGACAGTTTTCTCAATATATATATAGAGAGAGAGAGAGAGAGAGAGAGAGAGAGAGAGAGAGAGAGAGAGAGATCAAAGTTCTGTCCGTATGTGATACATATACTTGGATAGCGAATAAAATGAAAAGTTACGTAAAAACTTATTTTGTAAGTAAGCTTTCGTGAATAACGGTATCTCAAGCCATTGACATGGGTCATTCACGAAGAGATTTTCGACAACTAAAAACGGATCCAGGATAAATGAATTTCAGTAATAAAATAAATATCATTCTTTCCCTCTCGAGGAATTACTTCAATGTAAACGGATATATTTTCTCTCAAAATGTCTTAACACTGTTAGCATTTTAAGTTCCGCCAATACATTTGAATAGCGACGGCCGTTTCAACTGACGGCCAGTGCTTTGCGCATGCGCAAGAATGACATCATAAACGGAATTGCTAAAACCTCCTATAGAGCGGACACGATTTTGTGACAGACAAATGGACAGACAGACCGACGTTCCGACATGTCGGTTTAAGGGATATTTTTTTGTTATTTTCTTTTGTTTGGATTAGGAGCTAACCTCCTAAACCTATTATTTACCAATCATTTTCAATCATTTTCTATTGTTTTCCAATCCGGACACTAGCCCCTAACCTGACATGTTCACCCGGACAGACAGACTGACAGACGGACAGACACCCGGGGGAAAAACAATATGTCTCTCCGAAAAAAATTTTCGGGGGAGACATAACTATATAAATAGTAGGGGCTACGATGATGACAAGGCAAAAGAGAGGCATTTTCAGTATTCTAGGGGATGCAACTCAATGACAGATACAACCTCACCAGTTTTTGAACTCAGCCAAGCTTTTACCCTGACTATCTTACTGTACATGTAAGTTTCAAGATGATCAAATAAAAACTGAAAGAGCTTCTGAAATGACAAGGTCAAAAATATGCATCTTCTGTAATCAAGAGGGACATGACTGTCTGAAATATAGGCCTACCTCACCAATTTTTTTTTAACCCAGTCGAGGTTTTATCCCTTACTGACTTACACGTAACTTTCAAAAAGATTCGATGAAATAATTATTGAAAACTAAAGGGGCTATGCTGATGACAAGGTCAAAAATAGACATTTTCAAGTTTCAAAAAGAGGGGTCAGTTGTTCAAAACTAACGACGTCGTTAGTTAACAAATCGTTAAAACTTTGATCATTTATTATGGCAATTATGCTAATATTTTTGCTGAAAAAATGTGAGCAGCTTTTGCAGATGCAAAAACTGCTCACAATTGCAAAAATACCAAAATTTTAGATATTGAACGTGCTAGAACACTTAACAATACAACCACTAACGAGCTTGTTAAGCTAACATTGCTTTGAACAACTGGCCCCTGATGATAACTGAAAGCGCTATGGTGATGACAAGCATTTTCCCATTGTAAAATAGAAGTGGAGGCAATGATCAGGAATCGATACAATCAACCCACAGCTCCCATCAGAGACACCAAAGGAAAGAAACACAAACATTAAACAACATACCCCAATGGAAACATCAATAGCGGAAAGCCAAAAG
Source organism: Lucinisca nassula (assembly GCA_963580285.1). Lineage (NCBI taxonomy): Eukaryota > Metazoa > Mollusca > Bivalvia > Lucinida > Lucinidae > Lucinisca > Lucinisca nassula. The sequence goes on along the minus strand of OY757022.1, from coordinate 120,225,377 downwards.
GACAGTTACTTTCCCACAAATGGCCAATAGGCTATCCAAAATAAAATAATTTAAACAACACAAATAGCCTACGGGACTTTGGGGTTGCCATAGCAACAAAAGTTTTCATTCAATTTTTATAAAAAGCTAACTTCATCAATGCCCCATCAGAGGCACGCTACATATAAGAAACGATTGAGATCAGCCTGCAGAGATATAAATGGTTAAAAGAATGGATGGACAACGAATGGACTACCATCATATAAGCTCCCCTGGAGACTTCGGTCCAGGTGAGCTGAAAATTATGCCTGCTGAAGAGAAAAACTCTCATTCTGTGATCATAATTCTTTTCAGTACTGATGACAATATGGAGTCTTGATGCTGGTACACCCCAACCTCTTTATAAGCAGAAACTGTGTCAGTTAAACAACTGTGTTATATTCACACCTCTTTATAAGCAGAAACTGTGTCAGTTAAACAACTGTGTTATATTCACACAAAAATGTATAGATTACAGTGTATACAGAAAAATTACCATTTTATGGTCATTTTTCTATATAATCTGTTCATTTTTGGGATCAATCTTGAAACCCTGTTACCGTATTCGCCCTAAATACCGCACATGCTCCTATAAGCGCACACCAAAGCTATTTTTGAAAAGGAAATGCATAAGCGCACACTTTACAGTAACCTCCCCATGGAAGCTATCACAGAAAATCTATAAAAACTTGCTGTTATTTCTTCAACAGTGAAGGCAATGCTTTAGTATCCTTTTCGGTCCCATTAAATATCAGTATTCATCACCTAGGAAACTATTGTTTTGCATTGAGTGTGCGCTAATAAGGTAGACTTCACTGTGATTTTTGACACAATTTTGAAAAAACTAAGCGCACGGTGCGGTAATTAGGGCGAATACGGTATATCAAAAACTGTGTTATAATGAACAGTGTTATGACGGGGTTGTGGTATATTTTCTTTTTCCTGTCACATTTGATAAATTTGCCAACTTTTTCATAGGGAAGATTCTTTGTACTACTGTATTTTTGTTCAAGGCCAAACATGATAACTGATAAATATTTTCAAAAACATTTCCTTTGAGGGGTGCCTTCAAACTGACCCGTAGTGACTTAGTAGTCCTACCAGTTCCCCAGCCAAGTTCACAAATCACACAATGCATCAGCAGAAGAGCATTGTTTTATCTTTTATGTCCAATATAAATTAACTTTCAGTAAACAACAGTATGTATACTGTTTAATGATTGTCAAAATGTATACAAGAAGCCTAGAGACCAGTCAGCACCGATAGCCAACAGGCTGTTATAGGGTGAATACACCACATCCGCTTATACCCTAAGCAAAAACTATATTCGTTAAAAAACTGTTTAATATATCAAACAAAAAAGTAGAAATTATACAAAACAAGAGCTGTCGCCAGACAGCATAGCTCGCCTGTTTCGCGCTTTCAACATAGAAGGTATAATAAGTGAACCATGAAATATAGGTCACACACACCTAGATACATTTTGAGGTCAGTGACCAGGTCGCATGGAACATGTATGCCAAATATTACATTTCAGAATCACAATGTGTATGAATTATAAGGCAAAATCAATGAACCATGAAAATAGGTCACACTGACCTAGATATATTTCTATGTCAATCATCTCGTCACATGGAACTTATAATTCAGGACTGAAGTTTCTAAAAAAAATAAAAAAAATAGTAGTCAATTTGGCTACTGAATCGTGAAATTTAGGTCACACTGTGACACTGACCAAGATATAATTTCGAGGTCAGTCATGGGGTCACATGGAATAAATAATCCAGGCAGGATGTTTCTTCATGAAAAATTATTAAAGATAATAGGCAAATCACTGAACCATGAAATATAGGTCACAGTGACCTAGATATATTTTGAGGTAAATCATGGGGTCACATGGAACTAATAGCCCAGGTATGACATTTCTCCATAAAATAGTAATAAAGATAATAGGGAAAATCACTGAACCATAAAATATAGGTCACAATGACCTGGATTTATTTTGTGGTCAATAATCAGGTCACATGGAATAAATAATCCAGGTGTAACATTTCTTCATCAAATAGTATTCAAGATAATAGACAAAATCACTGAACCATGAAATATAGGTCACATAAAACCTAGACATATTTTGAGGTCAAGCATGGGGTCACATGGGACTAATAACCCAGGTATGACATTTCTCCATCGAAAAATATTCAAGATAATAGGCAAAATCACTGAACCATGAAATATAGGTCACACTGACCTAGCTATATTTTGAGGTCAATCATGGGGTCACATGGAACTAATAATCAAGGTATGGCATCTCTCCATCAAAAAGTATTCAAGCTAATAGGCAAAATCACTGCGCCATGAAATATAGATCACACTGACCTAGATATATTTTGCGGTCAATTATCAGGTCACATGGAACTAATAATCCAGGTATGACATTTCTCCATCAAATAGTACTCGAGATAATAGTCAAAATCATTGAACCATGAAATATAGGTCACAGTGACCTAGATTTATTTTGAGGTCAATCATGGGGTCACATGGAACTAATATCCCAGGTATGACATTTCTCCAACAAATAGTCTTCAAAATAAAAGGCAAAATCACTGGACCGTGAAATATAGGTCACCATGACCTTCACCCTTTTACACTTGAACCAATGTCACTTGGTTGGCTGATGTATAACCAATTCTGTCTATAACTTGTTAGCATAAGGGAAATGTATACAACAAATTACAAAGTTGTCCTAGATTTTGACCCCTAGCCCAACCCCATCCCCACCCTCAGGTATCCAAGTTGTAAATATGAATGCTTTGTGATGAGTGACTGCTGAGATATAAGCATTTCAAAAACTTTAACATAGTATTACATAGGTGTTCTAGTTTTTGACCCCAAGCCCCACCCCGGGACATGACCCCAGGGGTCTGTTATCTTTGAACATCAGAAGACCCTCCCAGGTACTAAAGTTCCAAATATGAGTGCTCTGTGATGAGTGACTGTTGAGATATAAGCATTTGAAAAACTTTAACGCAGTGTGAAGCGCATTAGGTGTTCTAGATTTTGACCCCAAGCCCCACCCCGGGGCATGACCCCAGGGGTCTGTTATCTTTGAACATCAGAAGACCCTCCCAGGTACTAAAGTTCCAAATATGAGTGCTCTGTGATGAGTGACTGTTGAGATATAAGCATTTGAAAAACTTTAACGCAGTGTGAAGCGCACGCGCACAGCGCACGCTCACGCCATCCAAGGTGACAACAATAGCTCTCCATGTACTTCGTACAGGCGAGCTAAAAATGACCATATATTGTCACCTTTCCATACAGTCTATACAATTTTGGGATCCATATTTAACCCTTATCCTGCTGTTCATAACAACCCCATTGCAAACAGTGTAGATCCAGCTCAGATGGCTTCTACACTGACATTCAGTTTGCAAATTTGCAGCAATAAATTACAACAAGTAATCTGATTGATTCAGAGTCAGAAATGGGTGTGGCTAACTTAATTATGTAGTGGGATAAGGCTTAAACTGTAGTATATAAACTAGAAATGCGTCCATAGGACACGGATGCCCCCGCCTGAAAATATGTCTGTCCGTATTCATCCATAGAAAGTTATTCACCGTGTTTAAGTTTTGGACCCTTTTTTCACGTTTTACCTCTAAGTATGACCTTGACCTTGTAGGTAAGGACCTTGGTTTTGTGTGAGGCAGATTGTCTCATGATGGCCAACATTTCTGCCAAGAAATTTCAAAATCCATCCAGAGATAAGAAAGTTATTGACTGCGTTTAAGTTTCAGACCATTTTTTTACCTGTGACCTCTAAGTATGACCTTGACCTTGGAGGTACGGATCTGGGTTTGCACCTGACACATCGTCTCATAATGGTTAATATTTTTTCAAAGTAATTTTAAAATCCATCCGGAAATAAGAAAGTTATTGACTGCGTTTAAGTTTCGAACCCTTTTTTTTTACCTTTGACCTCTAAGTATGACCTTGACATTGGTGGTACGGACCTGGGTTATGCAGGTGACACGTCGTCTCATGATGGTTAACATTTCTGCAGAGTAATTTTAAAATCCATCAAGAAATAAGGAAGTTATTGACTGTGTTTAAGTTTCGGATGCACGTATGGACGGATGGACGAACGAACGGACGGACAGGGGCAACGCTATATGCTCTTTCCACCATTCTTCGAATGGCGGGGGAATAAAAACTGTGTTATAATGAACAGTGTTAAAAAAGAGGTTGTGGTGTATAATTATACATACCTCTTTGGCAAAGATATAGGTTCCATCCTTGTCAAAGTGGCCCTCTTCCAGCTCTTCTCTCATGTTGAATGGTGTTATAGTTATACCTTCTACATAACCCACATCACCTTCCTCCTGTCCTGTTACAAAACACATGTACATCAAATGACCATTAACCCTTATCTTGCTGAATATTCATTTAAGCCACACCCATTTCTGTCTATCAACCAATCAAATTATTTGATGTGTTATGCATAAGAATTTATTTTTCTGATTCCCACTTTCACCCCACTGTTGACCTAATAGTGCTAAAAATATCTTGTTAATCTTCTTATAGTAGATTCTCGAAAACTGAGTCACAGATTAATTTCATTTTTGTAAACAACATGTTTACAAGGAAAATAACTTCAGAACTTTCCAGAAAGTTCAAGAAAGTTCAGGTTTGCACTATTTTTAGAAAGCTACATCATCTTATTCCACAGCCCTGTGGAACATTCTAGAGAAATCTTAGGGTCTATCAAAGAGCTTGATTTTTCTCATTGTGTCAGACTTTGGAGTTTGAAGTTTGGGCTTAGAAGAAAAAATTAATTCTAAATTCTGTGTTGGATTGTTGAAGGATATTACTTTTCATTTTGGACTGTGAATTCTGTGGGATCAAGGAAAATAGATTCATTCAGGATATTTCATTACAGAGCTAAGTACATTTAATTTCCTTACTTCTACAGGTTAAAGTTAACTTGTAAGTAAATAAATTTTGTTAATTTTTTACAAAAGGCTTGTTTGCTTTTTCTTTCTGCTACGCCTGGCTCGTAACAGATGTAATTTATTGCTACAAATTCAGAAACTGAATGCCAAACAGTGTAGATCCTGACCAGATAGCTTCTTCAGAAGCCATCTGATCTGGATCTACACTGTTTCCAAAGATAGGGGTTGTCGTGAACAGCAAGATAAGGGTTAAGATAACAAATCCATGAGATACACCCCTTAGTCTTTTTCCCACTGCATAAAATAATTTAGCCACACCCATTAACATTTCAACCAATCAAAATACTTGACATAATTTATTCCTTCAAATTTGCAAACTGAAAGACAAAAAGTATAGATCAGAAGCCATCTGATCTGGATCTACACTATTTGCAATGATAGGGGTTGTCATGAACAGCAGGATAGGTGTTTATCATTTAATGTTGCAGTTTTTTAGCAGATAATGTTATGTCATAAAATGATGTGACCACATGTAAAAACACATGGTTACTGACTGCTGTTCTAGACAGCCTTGATTTCTTCTGCAATTCTTTCTAACGTCTTTGGCAATAAAACTGGATTTAAAATTGTTATATGATTTAAGGCAGCCATTGAAAACAGTATGACACCATGGAAAACATGACAATGACATTTTATTAAAAGTTTTATCAATGTTTATTAATTTTATCGATGTTTATAGGGGGGGGGGGGATAATCTTACCCTAATGGTCATGCCATATGAAATTTATTTATTAGAAATTCTCTGAGCTAGTTTAAAAAATTGCATATGGAATATCCACGAGAGTAAGATCTTCTATCAAGGTTGGGCGGCAAATTCCACCCCTGGTATTTACCAGTGGCATTTACCGGACTCGAAAATACTCATCAAGTGGCAAATACTGGAAAATTGAATTTTTTTGCTTTAAAACACTGCAAAATTCTTAACAAAGTTGACTTAAAAGTAGTAAACAAGAGGGCCATGATGGCCCTGGATCGCTCACCTGATCCATAGAGTAACCAGTGGGCCCCGGGGAGGGCCATTATTGACCCCAGAGCTATAACGTGCATAATGTTGCGGGAGGTCTAAAAAGGTGAAGCTTCATACCAAATATCAACAAAAGCTATAATTTGAACAATCTTGGCAAAGGTCCACTAGATGGAGCTACACACCAAATATCAAAGATTTTCCCTACATAAGCCTATGTAAAACCAAATGGCCCCGGGGCGGGGGCATTTTTGGCCTCAGGGCTATAATTTAAACAATCTTGAAAGAGGTCTGCTAGATGAAGCTTCACACCAAATATCAAAGACCTGGGCCTTGCTGTTTTAGAGAAGAATATTTTCAAAGATTATCTCTATATAAGTCTTTGTAAAAGCAAAGGGCCCCGGGGCGGGGGCATTTGTGGTCCGGGGGCTATAATGTGAACAATCCTGGTAGAGGTCCACTAGATGAAGCTCTAAACTCCGTTCAGAAAATCTGAATCATCTATTTTTTCGTTTCTTGCTGTTAATACTCAATATAGCCGATACATCACTATGGGAAAGTTTTAGACCTGACCCTCCGCCGATTTCTCCAGCAAGTCGTATGCCTCTGTGGCAACCAGGAAAGGCTGTGATTATTTGGAGAAAATTGCAAAATCGAAATTTCCTTTCACAGACTAAGACATTTTGACAGGTTCGGCACACCCATTTAAACCATATATAGAAGTGTTTACTACTCTTGTAAAGTACAAGGGCGTATATGGTTTATTTGCACGATCACTTCATGGAAAATCATTAGCTGTGACACCACGTCTGATATCGGTATAATTCTTTTTGACCACTGTTGACAGTACATCGCATTTTTATCCCCCGCCGCGAAGCGGAACGGGGATTATAGGAATGTCCTTCATCTGTCTGTCTGTCCTTCCTTCCGTCCGTCTGTCTGTCCGTTACACTTTCTTGTCCGCTCCATATCTCCTGAACCCTTTGATAGATTTTCATTAAACGTTGGTCAATTATTCGTCTCATTGAGCTGGTGTGCAGCACTCATAAATGAACCATGCCGACTCAAGGTCAAGGTCCCAGTTCACAACTTAGAAACTTTTTTGAATTTTGTGTGCGTTCCATATCTTCTTTACCCTCTGAATGATTTTCATTTAACTTTGGTCAAATATTTTTTGAGTGAGCTGGTGTACAGGGCCCAAAAATGAACCATGCTGACTCAAGGTCAAGGTCACATCTGAAGATCAAGAGTTTGAAACTTTGAATTTTGTATCCGTTCCATATCTCCTTTACCCTTTAAGGATTTTCATTACACTTTGGTCAAATGTCCCTCTTAGTGAGCTGATGTGCAGAACCCATAAATAAACCATGCTGACTCAAGGTCAAGGTCACTTTGGAAGGTCACGATTTTGAAACTTTGAATTTTGTGTCCGTTTCATATCTCTTTTACCCTTGAAAGGATTTTCATTACACTTTGGTCAAATGTCCCCCTACGTGAGCTGATGTGCAGAACACATAAATAAATCATGCCGACTCAAGGTCAAGGTCACAGTTGAAGGTCAAGAGTTTGTCACTTTGAATGGTGTGTGCGTTCCATATCTCCTTTTCCCCTGGAAGGATTTTCATTAAACTTTCATCAAATATCACTCTTAGTGAGCTGATGTGCAGAACCCATAAATAAACCATGCCAACTCAAGGTCAAGTTCACAGGTGAATGTCAAGAGTTTGAAACTTGGAATTTCGTGTCCGTTCCTTATCTCATTTACCCATGGAAGGATTTTCATTAAAGTCTTGGGAAATATACCCCCTCAGTGAGCTGATGTGCAGTATCCATAAATAAACTGAAGGCCAAGGTCACAAGGTTGAGCCCTGATACTAAGTGAGGCGGGTGATTTGGCTATTCCTCAGACTGCTTTCTTGTATAATTTAAACTGCCACAGACTGGCGTATGATTTGTTTGTTTGTTTGTTTTGAGATTTAACGTACCCGTCAACACTGTAAAGGTCATTTTGGAGACGTTGCTTCCAATTTTGGAGACTTTTACCCGACCTTGAGATGAAATGACATCTCAAGCCCTGGCGCCCAATGAAACCGATAAGGTTTATAAGCAAGGACGTGCCGACTCGCACCGCTCTGCCTGGGCAGGGTTAGATCCTCTAAGCGGTTCGCCAGTACTCATGTGCGGGCCTGTATCAGCTCAGCGTGGAAACTTCATGCAGCCCATTTTTTCTTCAGGCCCCGATGGGCGGGGGCGGAACTGTCGTATGAGCTGCAGAAATTCTATTAAGAGACATATGTATACACCAGACTTTATTCTCAGATTCAAAGTACAAAGTCTTTTTTCGGCCTTGGGATAAATTGCACACGAAAAGCATTTTTGCGAACCCTTTATAATCGTCTCCCTCTCTCTCCACCCCCCTCTCTCTCTCTCTCTCTCTCTCTCTCTCTCTCTCTCTCTTTAATACCCACGAAGGTGAGCGAAACAATGATAATTAATGTTTTACGACAGTGAATACTATGCCTTGTGGTCAACTGTTTAAGCCTCGTTGGGCCGGCCAGTTACAAGTACTGATGTGAGATCGCACCCCCACCCCTGCCCTGATAACAACCGGTGGTCAACGGCCGAGCCTAGCTTAAGCCGTTTTCCGATAAAGGTACCATCGAAAGATGGGATAGAGAAAAAGAAGAAAGAAACTAGAATTGCGTCCATAGGACACGGATGCCCCTCCATATGACATTGGACACAAAATGAGTGTTATGTATAGTCTGTATGAGGAAAACATTTATGACCTCACCTTTGAGCTACGGACCTGAGTTTTACGTATGCCACATCATCTGATAATGATTAACATTTTGGCCAGGTGATTGTAAAATCCATGCAGGAATACGAAAGTTATTGACAGGACTCAAAAAGACCCTTTTAGATATTTGACCTCTAAAGATGACCTTGGCCTAAGTGGCATCCACCTGGGTCTAGCAAGCCACAAAAAACTTCTGAGGATGGTTAACAAAAACGATTGTTACTGACTGGACACGGAAAGTGCCTTTTATTTGACATTTGACCTCTAAGTATGACTTTGACCTAGGGGTACCGACATATGTCTTGCGCGCGACCCATCGTCTTACGATGGTTTTACATTTCTGCCATGTAATTTTGAAAATAATATTAAAACCTATTGATCGGACATGATAAAACACCTTTTTGACCTTTGACTTCTAAGTAAGGCCATGACTTTAGAGGTACCGACTTGGGCCATTCGCGTGACACATATAGTCTTATAATGATTATCATTAACGTTATTTGGAAATCCATCCAGGCATAAGGAAGTTTTTGTCCGGACACGAAAACAATCGCTTTTTAACCATTGACCTCTAAGAATGACCCCTACCTTGAAGGAACCGTCCTGGGCCTTACGCGCGACACATCGTCTCATAACGGTTGATATTTTTGTCAAGTATTTTCCAAATCCATCAAAAAAAAAAAAATATATAAAAAGTTTAACGCTATTGCTCGAACGACATACATACATACATACATACATACATACATACATACATACATACATACATACATACATACATACATACATACATACATACATACATACATACATACATACATACATACATACATACATACATACATACATACATACATACATACATACATACATACATACATACATACATACATACATACATACATACATACATACATACATACATACATACATACATACATACATACATACATACATACATACATACATACATACATACATACATACATACATACATACATACATACATACATACATACATACATACATACATACATACATACATACATACATACATACATACATACATACATACATACATACATACATACATACATACATACATACATACATACATACATACATACATACATACATACATACATACATACATACATACATACATACATACATACATACATACATACATACATACATACATACATACATACATACATACATACATACATACATACATACATACATACATACATACATACATACATACATACATACATACATACATACATACATACATACATACATACATACATACATACATACATACATACATACATACATACATACATACATACATACATACATACATACATACATACATACATACATACATACATACATACATACATACATACATACATACATACATACATACATACATACATACATACATACATACATACATACATACATACATACATACATACATACATACATACATACATACATACATACATACATACATACATACATACATACATACATACATACATACATACATACATACATACATACATACATACATACATACATACATACATACATACATACATACATACATACATACATACATACATACATACATACATACATACATACATACATACATACATACATACATACATACATACATACATACATACATACATACATACATACATACATACATACATACATACATACATACATACATACATACATACATACATACATACATACATACATACATACATACATACATACATACATACATACATACATACATACATACATACATACATACATACATACATACATACATACATACATACATACATACATACATACATACATACATACATACATACATACATACATACATACATACATACATACATCATCCATCCAGCCAGTCAGCCTCAACCTTTGAGATCTCTATCAACAATATGATCTTCATTTGGAAACGAAACCATGCGGAGTCACGGACTTTAATGCTGCATACCAATTTCTAATACCGCTGACAGTTTGATTCCAGACAAGATGAGTTTCAAAGTGTTTGACCATACATGGGCGTAGCGGCCATCGTGGTCATTTCACCCGAATGACGGGAACAAACATACATTTCCCCATCCAATAGAGGTCCCGTCTGAACTTGTCTTCCAATCGAATTTTCAAATGACTGACCTATATCGAAAGGACTAAGAAAACGTATCAAGAAGAATGACTTTGCTAGAGGCTCCATGTTCATAGTGAGCCTCTATTTGGCCATTCGAATGTAAAGTGTGTCGTAATTGCATATCTATTTATATAGCGTGTCACATGTATTTGAATATTTATTATTTCACCTGACAATCATCGTCAAATGGACATAGTCTGTGGTCTCATTTCTTTGTTTTGCAATTTTCTCCAAATACTCACAGCCTTTCCTGACTGTCGCAGAGGCATGCGGCTTGCTGGAGAAGTCGGCGGAGGATCAGGTCTAAAACTTTCCCATAGTGATGTATGGGCTAAAATGAGTATTAAAAGAAAGAAACGAAAAAATCGATGATTCAGATTTTATGAACGGAGTTTATACCAAAATATCAAAGACATGGGCCTTGCAGTTTCAGAGAAGATTTTTAAAGATTTCCCTATATAAGTCTACGTAAAACCAAAGGGCCTCAGGGCGGGGGCATTTTTGGCGCCAGGGCTATAATTTGAACAATCTTGATTGAGGTCCACCAGATGAAATTTCACACCAAATATCAAAGACTTAGGCCTTGTGGTTTCACAGAAGAAGATTTTTAAAGATTTTCCCCATATAAGTTCTATAAAAGGGTTATCCTTTGGAAGCAAGGAATACACCACAGAACTGGAAATATGAAATGTACATGTTTTCTGGGCCAGACTAGCTAGTTTCGGCCAATTAGGCCTCATCAGTGACCCTCAAATAATTTCAAATTCCACAATGGAATCAATGATCCCAAAGGACAAGAAAATATAAACTACACTATGATGTAGGGCAGGGAGACTTTTTACAGCCGCCACACATTCCCCGACACCAGCTGTAGGGACGCTAAATATGTTCTATAAAAGGGTTATCCTTTAGCAGCAAGGAATACATCACAAAACTGGAAAATATGAAGTGTACATGTTTTCTGGGCCAGACTAGATAGTTTCGGCCAATTAGGCCTCATCAGTGACCCTCAAATAATTTCTAATTCCACAATGGAAACAATGATCCTAAAGGACAAGAAAATATAAACTATGCTGTCTATAAGTCTATGTAAAACCAAAGGGCCCCGAGGCGGGGGCATTTTTGTTCTCGAGGCTATAATTTGAACAATCTTGGTAGAGGTCCACTAGATGAAGCTTCATACCAAATATCAAAGACCTAGGCCTTGTGGTTTCAGAAAAAGATTTTTAAAGATTTCCCTTTATAAGTCTTAGAAAAACCAAAGGGCCCCAGAGCTGGGACATTTTTGGTCCCAGGGCTATAATCTGAACAATCTTGGTAGAGGTCCACAAGATGAAGCTTCATACCAGACATCAAAGACCTGGCTCTTGCGGTTTCAGAGAAGAAGATTTTTAAAGATTTACCCAATATAAGCCCATGTAAAACCAAAGGGCCCTGGGGCGGGGGCATTTTTGTCCCCAGAACTACAATTTAAAAATCCTGGTAGGGGTCCACTAGATGAAGCTTCTTATCAAATATCAAACACCTGGGCCTTGCGGTTTCAGAGAAGAAGATTTTTAAAGATTTTCCCATATAATCCTATGTAAAACCAAAGGGACCCGGGCTGAGGGCATTTTTGGCCCCAGCACTATAATTTGAACAATCTTGGTAGGGGTCCACTAGATGAAGCTTCATACCAAATATCAAAGACCTGGGCCTTGCGGTTTCAGAGAAGATTTTTAAAGATTTTCCCTATATAAGCCAATGTAAAACTAAAGCGCCCCGAGCCGGGGGCATTTTTGTCTCCAGGGCTATAATTTGAACAATCTTGGTGGGGGTCCACTAGATGAAGCTTCAAACAAAATATCAAAGACCTGGGCCTTGCAGTTTCAGAAAAGAAGATTTTTAATGATTTTCCCTATATAATCCTATGAAAAACCAAAGGGACCCGGGGCGGGGGCATTTTTGGCCCCAGCACTATAATTTGAATGATCTTGGTAGGGGTCCACTAGATGAAGCTTCATACCAAATAGCAAAGGCCTGGGGGCATTTTTGGCCCCAGGGCTATAATTTGAACAATCTTGGTGGGGGTCCACTAGATGAAGCTTCAAACCAAATATCAAAGACCAGGGCCTTGTGGTTTCAGAGAAGAAGATTTTTAAGAATTTCCCTATATTAGCCCATGTAAAACCAAAGGGCCCCGGGGCGGGGCATTTTTGGCCCCAGCACTATAATTTCAACAATCTTGATAGGGGGCCACTTGATGAAGCTTCACACCAAATAGCAAAGATCCGGGCCTTGTGGTTTGAGAGAAGAAGGTTTTTAAAGATTTCCCTATATAAGCCCATGTAAAACCAAAGGGCCCCGGGTTGGGGGCATTTTTGGCCCCAGTACTATAATTTGAACATTCTTGGTAGGGAAGCTCCATGCAAAATATCAAAGACCTGAGCCTTGCGGTTTCAGAGAATAAGATTTTTAAAGATTTTCCCTATATAAGCCCATGTAAAACCAAAGGGCCCCGGGGTGGGGGCATTTTTGGCCCCAGCACTATAATTTGAACAGTCTTGGTAGGGGTCCACTAGATGAAGCTTCGTAGCAAATATCAAAGACCTGGGCCTTGTGGTTTCAGAGAAGAAGATTTTCAAAGATTTTCCCTATATAATAACCAGAGAGGGCCATTATTGGCCCCAGGGCTTTAATGTACATAATGTTGAGGGAGGTCTTAAAGGTGAAGCTTCATACCAAACATCAACAAAGGCTAAAATTTGAACAATCTTGTCAAAGGTCCACTAGATGAAGCTACACATCAAATATCAAAGACCTGGGCCTAGCGGTTTCAGAGAAGAAGATTTTTAAAGATTTTGCCTATATAAGCCTATGTAAAATCAAAGGGCCCCGGGACAGGGGCATTTTTTGCCCCAGCACTATAGTTTGAACAATCTTGGTAGGGGTCCACTAGATGAAGCTTCATACCAAATATCAAAGTTCTGGGCCTTGTGGTTTCAGAGAAGAAGATTTTTAAAGATTTTCCCTATATAAGCCTATGTAAAACCAAAGGGCCCCGTGGCAGGGGGGGATTTTTTGTCCCAGCACTATAATTTGAACAATCTTGGTAGGGGTCCACTAGACGAAGCTTCATACCAAATATCAAAGTCCTGGGCCTTGTGGTTTCAGAGAAGAAGATTTTTAAAGATTTTCCCTATATAAGCCTATGTAAAACCAAAGGGCCCCGGGGCAGGGGCATTTTTGGCCCCAGCACTAAAATTGGAACAATCTTGGTAGGGGTCCACTAGATGAAGCTTCATACCAAATATCAAAGTCCTGGGCCTTGTGGTTTTAGAGAAGAAAATTTTTAAAGATTTTCCCTATATAAGCCTATGTAAAACCAAAGGGCCCCGTGGCGGGGGCATTTTTGGCCCCAGCACTATAATTTGAACAATCTTGGTAGGGGTCCACTAGATGAAGCTTCATACCAAATATATAAGACCTGGGCCTTGTGGTTTCAGAGAAGAAGATTTTTAAAAATTTTCCCTATATAAGCCAATGTAAAAGCAAAGGGCCCCGTGGCGGGGGCATTTTTGTCCCAGCACTAAAATTTGAACAATCTTGGTAGGGGTCCACTAGATGAAGCTTCATACCAAATATCAAAGTCCTGGGCCTTGTGGTTTCAGAAAAGAAAATTTTTAAAGATTTTCCCTATATAAGCCCATGTAAAACCAAAGGGCCCCGTGGCGGGGGCATTTTTTGTCCCAGCACTAAAATTTGAACAATCTTGGTAGGGGTCCACTAGATGAAGCTTCATACCAAATATCAAAGACCTGGGCCTTGTGGTTTCAGAGAAGAAGATTTTTTAAGATTTTCCCTATATAAGCCTATGTAAAACCAAAGGGCCCCGGGGCGGGGCATTTTTGGCCCCAGCACTGTAATTTGAACAATCTTGGTAGGGGTCAACTAGATGAAGCTTCATACCAAATATCAAAGACCTGGGCCTTGTGGTTTCAGAGAAGAAGATTTTTAAAGATTTTCCCTATATAAGCCAATGTAAAACCAAAGGGCCCCGTGGCGGGGGCATTTTTTGTCCCAGCACTATAATTTGAACAATCTTGGTAGGGGTCCACTAGATGAAGCTTCATACCAAATATCAAAGTCCTGGGCCTTGTGGTTTCAGAGTAGAAGATTTTTGAAGATTTTCCCTATATAAGCCTATGTAAAACCAAAGGGCCCTGGGGCGGGGGCATTTTTGGCCCCAGCACTATAATTTGAACAATCTTGGTAGGGGTCCACTAGATGAAGCTTCATACCAAATATCAAAGACCTGGGCCTTGTGGTTTCAGAGAAGAAGATTTTTAAAGATTTTCCCTATATAAGCCAATGTAAAACCAAAGGGCCCCGTGGCGGGGGCATTTTTCGTCCCAGCACTCAAATTTGAACAATCTTGGTAGGGGTCCACTAGATGAAGCTTCATACCAAATATCAAAGTCCTGGGCCTTGTGGTTTCAGAGAAGAAGATTTTTAAAGATTTTCCCTATATAAGCCTATGTAAAACCAAAGGGCCCCCCGTGCGGGGGCATTTTTGGCCCCAGCACTATAATTTGAACAATCTTGGTAGGGGTCCACTAGATGAAGCTTCATACCAAATAACAAAGACCTGGGCCTTGTGGTTTCAGAGAAGAAGATTTTTTAAGTTTTTGGTGAAAAAAATCTGTTTTTGGCTCCTGTGACCTAGATGTGCAACGGACCGGAACCATTTGACCCATATTCAAACTTGACCGAGATATTGTCATGATGATCATTCTGAGCAAGTTTGATTAAGATTGGACCAAAATTGTGGCCCCTAGGGTGTTCACAAGGTTTTTATATGATTTGACCCGCTGACCTACTTTTTAACCCGATATGACCCATATTCGAACTGGACTGAAATATTGTCACAATGGTCATTCTGAGCAAGTTTCATGATAATTGGACCAAAACAGTGGCCTTCAGAGTGTTCACAAGGTTTTTCTATGATTTGACCTACTGACCTACTTTTTGACCGGACATGACCCATATTCGAACTTGACCAAGATATTGTCATGATGATCATTCTGAGCAAGTTTGATTATGATTGGACCAAAATTGTGGCCTCTAGGGTGTTCACAAGGTTTTTCTATGATTTGACCCGCTGACCTACTTTTTAAGCCGACATGATCCATATTCAAACTTCACTAAAATATTGTCACAATGATCATTCTGAGCAAGTTTGATGATGATTGGACCAAAATTGTGGCCTCTCGAGTGTTCACAAGGTTTTTCTATGATTTGACCTACTGACCTACTTTTTTACCCGACATGACCCAAATTCGAACTTGACCGAGATATTGTCATGATTATCATTCTGAGCAAGTTTGATGATAATTGGACCAAAACTGTGGCCTCTAGTGTGTTCACAAGAAAAAGTTTACGCACGGACGACGCACGACGGACGACGGACGACGGACGACGCACGACGACGCCGGACATCTTACTGTCACAAAAGCTCACCATGACCTTCGGTCAGGTGAGCTAAAAATCAAACTCAATGAGTAAAAAATGTTAAAAGTTAATATTCATATAAGGTTATCAACCTACAGAATAAAATATTTCTCAATTTAAAATCAACATGTTGAACTAGCCAAAATATGAATCTAAGAAATTATTCAAACAAAATACATGTAAATAATATCTTTTCAAATCAATACCTAATAGAAAAATATGGGCAGAAATTCCCTGTGCACCTTGTTAGTGTCACTTACCATAATGGTTCTAAGTTTTAAATTTGATAAGACTGAGCGCTGTTAGCCAATCCATCTGCAGCTTTAGAACACATTTTGTATGACAAAACCATGTGTTCAAATTTTAGGATATTTATAGCATTTTTATAGCATCAGTGAATTGCAAGATTAAAACAACAACTCTGGAGACATTGTTTATTTAGAGAGCACAAGATAGCCAGGGGCAAGATTAGACAAAAGGATGTCATTCATTAATTGCTCCTTTTTTATGTGACTTTAAACAATTCATAGCCATGTTTCCAGTAAGCACCAACGAGGAGGTGTGACTAGGACATGATTATTGTCTAAGAATGATCAGTATTTACAGCTCACGGTAAAATTACGCTATTAAGGTCACTTTCAAGACCTCTTAAAAGTGGTCTTATTAGCAGGGGGGTCCCTCATAATGGAATTGGTGAAAAAAAATATTGCTGGCAAGACTGATTTAAATATTATTTTTATGTGCACGGTGCCTATTTTATTGCCTTTTAGTAAATCTTCCTGTCTTTAACTTTACTGTTCTTTTCCTCATTATATGTAATTTAAAATAAATTATAAACAATATGACACCAATAAAAATCACATTCATGATAACAATTGATCCAAAATAATCTTCTTTCTGAAGAAAACAGAGCTGCACAATACCAAAATTATTAAAACTATTTATTCATCTAGCATAAAAAATCTTGTCAAAACAACACACTGATTAGTACAGGTAAACTGCTGTTTTTCACACCTTTAGGGAAATGTGTGAACATTATCAAGACCAAGATTGACTGAGAGATACAAATTAACTTGACTTGGCCAAAGTGATCTCAATAAAGAACAGTAATGGTAGATTCGGTCCTTTAAAATAGTCTTAATACTGAATAGGGGGGTGGTCTTATTTAATTATGTAAGAAATAATTTGGGACTGGCGAAAACCGGTCTTAATAGCTGAGTGATCTTTAAGCGGAATTCTACTGTACTAGTATCAATGACACACACATTTTGAGAACAGCATGCGAAATATTTCCTATATGTAGCCTAATAATTTTATATGATCAGCCTGCATTTGTCGTTGTAACCTTCAAAGACTTAATAACCTATACATATGTTCATTGTGATCATAGTCTACACAGTTTGAAAAAGCCTTCTGTTTTCTGAGCTTTTAAAAACGGAATGATGTTGTAATTATTTTTTATAACAAGCCATCTGATCTGGGCCTACACTGTTTGCAAAGGAATGTTTTTTTTTGTTTTCAACAACGGTTTTAGACCATCTTCCCTAAATCTTTTGTAGGATTGTATCAGTATCTGTAGGACTGAATGCATATTTTGGTCATATATTAATTTCTTTACTTAGACTTTTCTTTACTAAGACGGTTGTCCGGCAGGCTAAAAGTTTTTGCAGGATGAAGTGAAAACAATGGTTGATGTTTAACATCCCTGTCAACAGCACATCATTCCGAGGCGCTGCTTCCAATTTTGTGGGGCTTTTATCTGGTCACTGAAATGAATGACATCTCCAGCCCTGTCGTCCAGTCCCGACCCCGCCCATAGGGGCTTGAAGAAATATATGGGCTGCACGATGCTTCTACGCAGAGCTGAATCCGGCCCGCACACCAGTACTGGTAAACCGCTTAGAGGATCTAAGCCTTCTAGGAACCGCAGTGCGAGACGGACCGTCCATGCTAATAAACCCTATTGGTTTCATTGGGCGACAGGGCTTGAGATGTCATTTCATCTCTATGTCGGGTAAAAGTCCCACAAAATTGGAAGCAACGTCTCCAAAATGACCTTTACAGTGTTGACTGGGACGTTAAACCTCAAATCAAACAAAACTGTCGTCCAGTGGCAGACAAACCTACTAAGTAGCTTACCAGTACTTTCGTTACATTTGGTTGAAGACCAATTGGTTTGTTTTGTTTGATTTGAGGTTTAACATCCTCGTCAACACGGTAAAGGTCATTTTGGAGATGTTGCTGCCCATTTTGTGGGACTTTTACCAGACATTTTGATGAAGTGACATCTCAAGCCCTGTCGCCCAATGAAACCAATAGGGTTTATAAACATGGGTGGTCCGCATCCAACCACTTCGCCTGGCAAGCTTAGTTCTAAGCGGTTTACCAGTACTCGTGTGCAGGTCGGTTTCAGGTCTGCGCGGAAGTCGTTAGACCACTTGGTTTAATGTATCTTTCCATCAAATGATACTGGTCATCAAACCAGTTTTTGGTAGAATTTTCGTCGAAAAAATCATCAAATTGACATTTAGTCACAATTTGGTGTTCAAAGTTTCGTCGAAAAACTGAAAGGAGTTAAAAAACTGCAGTAGGTGTAATCATTTCTGCGTGCAAGCCTGACATAGGTTGTGGGTACTAATTGAGGCGGTTCTAACGAGTATCCACAATCTATGTCTTGGGACAGAGATAAAGAAATTTTGTATTCCCCCACATATTTTATTACATCATAAAACACGCCTTTATAAATTTTACCCCCTTAAACCCCACAATTTTATAGAGGGAAATAAATGGGGCATAGAGAAGTGTACGTTCTGCTCGTAGACCTACAATGTGGGTACTCGTTAAAACCAAACATTTTTTTTTTCAAGTTTTCCGTTGATAAAAATTTCAACATGTTTGAATAGGCATGTGAAAAAAGATAAAGTACTTTAGTGAAGATCTATAAATAAATAAATAAACAATTAAACAACATGTATATTATCTTTATTGAATTCACAATATTAGAAAAATAAATTTTTTGTTATTGTTGTTGTTGTTTTTTAATCTTATATCTGGCGGGGGTTCGCTACAGAATTCTGAACAAGGCATCTTCTTTCTTAAATTAACTTTTGTAAACTATGAAACCATTTGGCCAATTAATTAATTTCACTTTTCTGGTGAATCAAAAAGGTACGTATACAAATAACCCCATTCAAAATCGGGCGACGGATTGTTAAAACATGCGCCAGCAGGTTGCCTGTTTGGACATTCATTCATGTAAATTGTCTCCAATTTACGATCATAACGGACTTTTGTTTCATCGGGCAAACGGTCATAATACTAGTATTTATATGGTCGCTATGGACGAGCATTCACCGAGTAAGGCGTTGCTAAGCGGAAGTAGAACCGATATTGACCGGATATGACGTAGGACAATAATGACGAATGGTAGTATAAGTAGAAAGAAAGGTCACTCACTGCATGAATGCAGTCCTAATAGTGGACTGTGCCATGTTCTGACAGCAGTATCTAAATCAGAATCAGAATTGTTACTGGTGACACGTCAAATGACATTCATACACCAGGACCTGTGATGTGGGAAGTTAGTCCCTAGCTCTAACCAAAGAGGTAAATTTAGCTACACAATCATCAGCACCTTCAGCTGTCGAAATAATCGAATCGGGAAGGGCATTCCAATCTCTAATGGTTCTGGGGAAGAACGACTCTTTATAAATGTCAGTTCTTGCGCTAAGGGTCTGAAACGCCAACGAATGGTGATATCTACAGTGTCTAGCTGGGGGAACAAGGTCATCTGTTGGAATGCTGGCAGCACCCTTTAGACCTTTGTATAAAGGCAGTGGCTAGCCATCCGGTACCGTACGACCAGCCTACGAGTCTGCCCATCCGGTACCGGACGACCAGTCAAAGAGTCTGCTCGTCCGGTACCGGACGGCTAGTAAACCCACGTCGGAATGGCTAGCCGTCCGGCAGTAGATTTAAGTCGCTCATTTTATATAGGGTTTGCGATCCAAATAGTATTATCCACTTTATGAAGTAATAAAAATATTTCTAATTTACTCTAACTGTATTCTTATCACCTGTTTGTCGCCATTTTTCACTACATTTCTGCAAGGTACATAATTTTAATTGACCCTGGTGTAATAGACTGTAGGACTCAAGGCTTTGTCTGGACACTGTGACAGTTATTACTGTAATTATTATTATTACTATGTCAATGTTATTATTCTATCTTTATATAATTATCGTTATTATTAAAATCTTCAAATGTTTGTCCGATGTTGAGCTTGTTATTAATCGTGAGAGATTGACATTAAATTTGGGAGCATATTTATTTAACCTATCAGTTCAACGTGGTAGGTACAATGAAATATCAATTGGGGGTAATCATCTTATTATGCATGATATACTATATAAAAGCAACGATCCGAAACACCACATGTAGAGCAATTACCGTAATGATCCTATGTATTGGGACAGATAGGCTTCAGCAAATAATGCAGTTCCAGATCAGACTGCTCATGAAGCAAGGTCTACACTGTTTGCCGTTTCATATGCACCTTTTGGCTCTTTGCTGGATCGTGAAACAAATTTGTTAAAAACAAATAGGAGAATAACTGCAAGTCATCAAGATCCTAGTTTTTAAGGATTTTTACGGCACTGTTCTATTGCTATTAGTTGTTTTTCGCGACGCTTGGCTCAAACGCATTTATATAAAGAAAGGAAAGGTAAAATATATTACACCCGGACCTCGTTATAGCACGATTCGTTACAGCACGAATTCGGATATAACACGGTTTTGGTTTGGACCCCAAATTTTCCCCAACCAACATTTATAAATACTATCCAGGGATTGTATCAGGTTTCAAGCACAACAACATTATTTTCCTCTCACTTTTGACTGCGGTAATACGGTAGCTAACACGGTTTATAACGGTACTTTATGATATTTATTGCAGGCCTCCATCAGAGTTGAATATACAGTATATTAACTTGTTTAGCTTGACACGCATGATAAACATGAACTGCCATCGGCACAATCAAAAGCGTTGGCTTAGTGAGATAAAGAGATTAAAGAATTCACTTACGCAACCGGAAAAAAATATTTATCACGCTCTGTTAAGGATCACTGCTCAGCAGAAATTTTAAGCATCGATGCAGACAATGTGATCGGTCACTGCAAAAAAAAAACTCATTTTCTAGAGCCGCATGTAAAAGAAAGTCAAATTTATTCCAGCTTAAAAGCAAATGATAAAACATATTCAAGATCGATTTTCGCGGTAAAAAAATCATTCAAAGATTTTTTGCGCCATTAAAAATCGTTTCAAAAGGCTAAAATATTAAGGGTAAGACATTTCAAGGGAAGTAATTCAAATTTCTTGTAAGCGTTGATCATTGCCGGTTCCGAACCCTAACCCGGTAATATCACAGAGCTCTCACTAGGATTTTGAAAACAGGATTCCAGGAATCCTTCCTTGTAAAAAGTTGGATTCACAGATAAAAAGTTGGATTCCCACATAAAAAGTTGGAGTTCTGATCTTGATCGCGCATAGAACATAGACAAAAACTTCTTATTATCAGGCTACACGTCCATATGAAAAACTGTATACTTTCATGGCTCCAAAACTCTTTTTTTCTGATAAATGCATTTAATAACTTCGTCCTGAAAAAGTAGATTGTGGGTACTAGTTAGAAATATTTCACTGATGTGTCTATTCCCCCCCCCCCCCCGTGCAGTTGCTCAGATTTATTCTCACACTTCTAGTCAAATAATGCCACATAAAAATAAGGTAGTATTAGATTAACAGCAGATATAATGTAAACCCAGATCAGAAAAGCAGCATTCTATTTAGCTATAGTTGTGCTTTCAAATTCGGACGTATATGTACATGACAGTAGCTCAATTATTTTTAATTGGTGTAAACAAATATGTAGGGGAAGCATCCTAATCACGTTTGACTTCCTCTAATTGTTAAAAATGATTGTATTATTTTGAAGAATTACATACATTTTTGTCACCAGTAAACGTCGAAACACATTTTGACCGAGTGATAAAAAGTACGATCGTGTAGTCGCGAAAATACATGACATTGGTAATTCGTCAATTATATCGTCTTCGCCGTAACCCTGGTTTAACTAAACGTGATATTTTATCGACTCATGCTAATCCGTTGATGATATGAGCTTACATCAATTAGTAAACTAATTGATTGTAATCCGTAATAACACGGGGATTAGCGCGGCGAGATTAAACAGGTACAATCATTTTTAACACGTGCCGCAAACCAACCACTTTCCAATATCGTCTCTCCCACTGACAGGTGCAAAAATACCTGTCAATATAGGTCACGCCTACTGATTTGTTGCATGTGCGCTTTCAACATAAAAAGCGGCGCCGCATTTGATCTTTTATTGGTATTGCATAAGCGGCCTAAATTAGCTTCTGAATTTACCGCTTCTGTAATTTTGGACGCGTGTCGCAATAAAAACATGCGTACCCAAGAATCGCCGGTTGTGAATTTTACGCGTACAACGGCAAAAGTTGGCGTAAAATACGCAGAATCCTGCGTTTCCGAGAGCTCTGTATCACCATTGAAATGCATTAACAGTACTGTAGTTCGGTACGGTTCCGGACGCTCAGATACAACAAAGTTAGCCGGGAACCAGCTATCAAAATGGCGTCATACTCGCTGTCAGATCGGACGATTTCTGGATATAAAACTTGGTTTATCAGCTGGTTTCGATTAAAGTGACTTGTTTCACTTGATGGGCCATGGTATTTACTGCCATTGATTAGTTCTTAACACATTTTAGTCGGCAAATACGGTCATTAACCGGACCGCACATCATCTTGTTTGGGAAACTATTGATCACCATTGTGTCAATGGTTGATCTGTGACAAATACGGTCGGCGTTTATAACACGATACGGTTAACTAACACGGTCCTTTGGTTGGACCCTGAGTTCCGTGTTATAACGAGATTGAGGTGTACTTGTAAAAAATATTAAGTTATATTACCGATTGGTAATTACTTATAAAATATAGGGTTCGTAGAAATACCGGAACACACCAAAACACCGGAACACACTGGTAATTACCGGAACACACTTACAGTCGAGTCCGGTAACATTGCGCGGCCGTTTATTTTGCGCACCCTGAATTCACATTTTCTCTAACTGTATCCCTAATTATCTGTTTCACTATTATTAGTGCACTGACATTAACTTTGACTTAGCCCTGAAAAACATAGCCTTGCACGTGCAGATGCGCTTGTTTCGCGGAATTTTTCAATTTTCTCAAAATACGAAATTTTAAAAGTCAAGATTATGTTTCAAACTAGCCAACGGCGATATTGTCTTGTATCCAAACATACTGCAACTGATAAGATCGCAGAAGAACTAACCAACAGCTTTTTTGAGTCAAACCTCGTGTTCAAACTACTCGAAATAATTATCATGCGCAAAGTTGGGCGACAAAATTTGTAGTTCAATTTCAAGGGGGTATTCCTTTTCATAGTATTCTTTGTCCTATAGATGCCAATTTTCATTGCAGCTAGTCGATAAGGAAATGTTGCAATGTTGTTGATTATGAAATAAAAGTGGTGGCTTGAACAAAGTCACACGTAGCTATCAAAACTTTATGTGCGCAATGTTACCGGACTGCACCGTAAATTTTTTATTTTATGTTATTAAAAAATCGTATTTATGACCTAATTGCAGTTTTTTAGTGTGTGGGATGTTGTTACTATTAAATCTGATCTTATACAGTCATGCATTAAACTAATCTCATTCCATCGTTTTATTTGAATATTTATACAAGTAATCATTGAATAGATGTTTATTTTGATGTTGTCACTCACTAATATACATGTAACTCATCTGATGACAAAATGAAGACCTTTTTTTCTTATTTTTCCTTTAAAAAAAAAAAAAAAAGATTCAACATTTCTAGCAAAGTGTCTAGGTTGGAGACGATAAACATGAACTGTCAAAATCGCAACTGGGAAAATATTTCAAAATGTTATCTGAAAATTTTACCCAGCGTGCTCTTAGTGTTAATATCAGTGTAGTGGCTCTGTCTGTCCCATGCCTTTGCCCTGTCTGATGTTGTCTGAAAGTTACAAAAATGACATGTTTGGAAGGGGTGATGGGGGTATCAGATTTTTTTCCACTCGGGTTTCAGAATTTTTCAACAGTCCTCCAGTCTTATGCCTGGTGTATTAAATATGTTCAAGTGTTATATTTGGTCAAAATATGGCACACAGAATATATATTAAGCACTTAATCCCCCAAAACCCTATTTAATTAGCCCCCAACAGTTCTTTTTGAGTGTGTTCCGGTAATTACCAGTGTGTTCCGGTGTTTTGGTGTGTTCCGGTATTTCTACGAACCGTAAAATATATTATTAGTAGTAATAATATTAGAAATAAGTAAAAATGTCTACAGCTTTTATTATCACAGGCATAATTGTAGCGACAATCACGCAGTAATCGGGATACAGCTGTGGTTATTTTCCTTATTTTCAAAATAACGCACGAGGAAAATCTCAATGACCTTTACACAGTCTCAAAGTATGAACTATTTAGCATCCAGTACTCCAGAAAATGATACAAGTGCTATTCAGCATTCATACCCTATATAAAATGAGAAACTAAAATTTACTACCGGACGGCTAGCCATTCCTACGGGGGTTGGCTAGTCGTCCGGTACCGGACGAGTAGACTCGTTGGCTGGTCGTCCGGTACCGGACGGGCAGACTCGTAGACTGGTCGTCCGGTACCGGACGGCTAGCCACTGCCTTGTATAAAAGGATTAGCCTACTGTCTTTTCTCCTTTTCTTGAATCAGAATCAGAATTGTTACTGGTGACACGTCAAATGACATTCATACACCAGGAATGAGAAATGAGAGACTCCCATTTTAATTTTCCAAGTATTCCAGTCATGCTCCCAGTTTCAAAGCAGTAATTGCCTGTTACAAATCTAGCAGCTCTACTCTGAACTTTCTCAATTTCATCGTTAAAGACCACTCCACTGGGGTCCCAGATACAACTACCATATTATCTCTATGTGCTGCATGAGAATTCCTTAAATATATGCAACAAGAAAACAGTGGATTACCTTCAATATCTTCCTCATCCATTTTCTCCTCCTTCTCTTCGTCTTCTTCATCACTATCCAGAGAATGCTTCTCTTTGAAACGTCTGGACCCGCTACCCTTCGCCTCCTTTCCGATATCTTCCTCGGCAAACTGAACCTTACGCTTGGACATTGTAAATTGCTTAATTTATGATCTCAAAATGTGTTACTTTCTTCTAAAGAGACAGCTCTTGCTTCAGTAAAGGAGAAATTCTACAATTAAACTGAATCGAAAGTTGTACGGAACCGGATATGGTTTATTCTCGGTGCGTAAACTTACCGGAACGAACCTAATTACCGGAACGTACCGGAACGGACCCATTTTTCCCCCCCATTTTATGGATTTTTTTTTTTAAATACTTTTTTTTATTTTTTCACCTGCATATTGAGTTGTTTGACCATTTACACTCCCTTCATACCTAATTAAAAGACCGAAATATCGTCTTATAAACACCTAAGATAATTAGATTATCCTTACCTACCCAGGCACACTTTCAGGTTTATTGGTTTGTTTTACAAAGATTATTGCTGTTATATACAAGATACAAGAAAATTAATTTTGTGTCGTTTACATACAACAAGTAACATTAGCTGCAAGAGCTATTTTCCGACAAAACATATAAATATAGAAAAGGTCAAATTCAACAAGTGTAAAGCAACAAATGTAAAACAGCTAAAAGAGAAGAAAGAGATTAATACATAAGATCTTATACATAATTACATCTGTATATATTAAATATATTGAAAAATAAATAAGTAAATAAATAAGATAATAATAATAATAGAAAATAATATTAATAATAATAAATAAATAAATAATAATAATAATAATAATTCATGTATACATATATATACATGCACATACATACACACATATACATACATATACATACACATATACACATACATACACACATATATATGGCGAGGCATCATGTTTCTCTCTCAGACACACTTTGACCCGAAAGAAAGTCGAAAGGGGAATTTGATAAACAAGGACCTATTGCCAATATTGACTGCAGGCCCTTGTTCCGAACTGGCGGAATTTAAATCGACTGACAAATTATTGTGTGCCATTTTATTTTATCTTTTTAGTATTATTATTTATTTATTAATTTTTAGATTATCATCAAATTATCAAACTCCAGGGGACGGGAAATTTTGATTTGAAATAAAAGTATTTTGAGATAAAAGGATTCGAAATTTAATAAAAAAAAATAAATAGAAGAACTCTGAAAAGTGCCCAAAATTTAGCTTCACTTAAGCTTAGCTTGAGATATCAGTGTAACGAGATAACGAGAATCAACTGTAACATAACTCAAAATAGTGAAAGAACGTCAAGTTAACAAGTTCGTGAAATAATGACCCGACAAACCTCACTTATACGGAGAAAATTGGGGTCCACGGGGGTATTCATTGTTCTCCTTACTTTTGCTCAAAAACATAGATTGTGGGTACTCGTTAGAACCGCCTCGACGGGACGGGCCTGACGAGCACCCAAAACTTATGTTTGCAGTATAAATAAGCAAAAAAAATGGATTCGTAAAATGGTGAAATATTTATATAAAAAGGCAGACGCCTATTCCCGATATATGCACTAGAGTGCCATACCATCTGGTTCTAGAATTAACTATTTGGATGAATATCGCTTCAACATATTGCTGTTCTAAACACCACTAGGGAAATTGCTTGTGGTGGCTCAGACGCACTAGGTGAGATTATTGTGAACTGATTCATATTCCACATTTTACAAATTAATTTGTGAAAAAGAGCATGCACAATGTGGTTATAAAATGAAAATAGTGTGTATTTTATACAAATTTCCTAACAAGAGGGCCATGATGGCCCTGGATCGCTCACCTGATCCATAGTGTAACAAGTCGGCCCCAGAGAGGGCCATTATTGGCCCCAGGGCTTTAATGTGCATAATGTTGAGGGAGGTCTTAAAGGTGAAGCTTCATACCAAACATCAACAAAGACTATAATTTGAACAATCTTGGCAAAGGTCCACTAGATGAAGCTACACATCAAATATCAAAGACCTGGGCCTAGCGGTTTCAGAGAAAAAGATTTTTAAAGATTTTGCCTATATAAGCCTATGTAAAACCAAAGGGCCCCGGGACGGGGGCATTTGTTGCCCCAGCACTAAAATTTGAACAATCTTGGTAGGGGTCCACTAGATGAAGCTTCATACCAAATATCAAAGTCCTGGGCCTTGTGGTTTCAGAGAAGAAGATTTTTAAAGATTTTCCCTATATAAGCCTATGTAAAACCAAAGGGCCCCGGGGCGGGGGCATTTTTGGCCCCAGCACTATAATTTGAACAATCTTGGTAGGGGTCCACTAGATGAAGCTTCATACCAAATATCAAAGTCCTGGGCCTTGTGGTTTCAGAGTAGAAGATTTTTAAAGATTTTCCCTATATAAGCCTATGTAAAACCAAAGGGCCCCAGGGCCGGGGCATTTTTGGCCCCAGCACTATAATCTGAACAATCTTGGTAGGGGTCCACTAGATGAAGCTTCATACCAAATATCAAAGACCTTGGCCTTGTGGTTTCAGAGAAGAAGATTTTTAAAGATTTTCCCTATATAAGCCAATATAAAACCAAAGGGCCCCGTGGCGGGGGTATTTTTTGTCCCAGCACTATAATTTGAACAATCTTGGTAGGGGTCCACTAGATGAAGCTTCATACCAAATAGCAAAGTCCTGGGCCTTGTGGTTTCAGAGGAGAAGATTTTTAAAGATTTTCCCTATATAAGCCTATGTTAAACCAAAGGGCCCCGGGGCGGGGGCATTTTTGGTCCCAGCACTATAATTTGAACAATCTTGGTAGGGGTCCACTAGATGAAGCTTCATACCAAATATCAAAGACCTGGGCCTTGTGGTTTCAGAGAAGAAGATTTTTAAAGATTTTCCCTATATAAGCCAATGTAAAACCAAAGGACCCCGTGGCGGGGGCATTTTTTGTCCCAGCACTAAAATTTAAACAATCTTGGTAGGGGTCCACTAGATGAAGCTTCATACCAAATATCAAAGCCCTGGGCCTTGTGGTTTCAGAGAAGAAGATTTTTAAAGATTTTCCCTATATAAGCCTATGTAAAACCAAAGGGCCCCAGGGCGGGGGCATTTTTGGCCCCAGCACTATAATTTGAACAATCTTGGTAGGGGTCCACTAGATGAAGCTTCATACCAAATATCAAAGACCTGGGCCTTGTGGTTTCAGAGAAGAAGATTTTTAAAGATTTTCCCTATATAAGCCTATGTAAAACCAAAGGGCCCCAGGGCGGGGGCATTTTTGGCCCCAGCACTATAATCTGAACAATCTTGGTAGGGGTCCACTAGATGAAGCTTCATAGCAAATATCAAAGACCTGGGCCTTGTGGTTTCAGCGAAGAAGATTTTTTTTTTAGTTTTTGGTGAAAAAAATCTATTTTTGGCTCCTGTGACCTAGATGTGCAACGGACCGGAACCATTTGAACATCTTTGAAAGGGGACCACCTAAGGATCATTCCTGTGAAGTTTGGTCAAAATCCGATCAGTGGTTTAGGAGGAGATGTCGTTTAAAGAAATTGTTTACGGACGCACGGACGCACGCACGGACGCACGCACGACGGACGACGGACAAAAAGTGATCCCAAAAGTTCACCTCGTCACTACGTGACGGTGAGCTAAAAATATGGTGGAAACCGGGGTGAAAATGGTTCGTTCCGGTAATTAGGTCCGTTAAGGTAAATTTACGCACCCGTTTATTCTGAACATCTCGGACCGAATAGGAATTCAATGAACCGCATCGGTCTCACTATTAAGCGACAAGGAGCGTCAAGAAGCGACAAGAACGTTTTTAAACATTTTTATATATACATGTGAGGCAGATTTGATCATATTTGACATTTACAATCTATCTTACCTATCTATTTTTGTCATCATAATTTACTTAGATGCCCTTAAAGTGTTCTCCGAACAACTGTGCAATCCCGGCTGTGAAAAGCTTTGTCAAGTATTGAGCGACAAGAAAACGTCAAGAACATATTTTAACACTTTTGCTGGGTATTTCTGGTAATTCAATAAGACAAAACATTTTATATACCTATGCCTTGTATAGAGAGAGACCAAGTTTTACGTATAATTTCGTGTTGATAAGGCTTCTTAGAACAACACAGTGGCCCAAAACAGTGCCGGACAAGTATTGAGAAACAAGAAAGTGTCAAGAAAATATTTGGACAATTTTTCAGATTGTTTGCTAGGTTTGTGAAGTAGAAGTAAAACAAAGATCAGGAATTGATACAATTAACTTACTCCATCCATAAAAGACACCAAAGGGAAAGAAATACAAACATTAAGCGACCAGACCATAATGGAAACCTAAACAAAGGAAGGCCATATGGACAGTTACTTTCCCACAAAATGGCCATATGGCCATCCAAAATTAAAAGACACAAGTGATACACACAGTAAGTAACAAACAACAACATAAATAAATCGCCACAGAAGAGCCGCCTTGGAACGGTCAGTGACACCTGCATTTCACGTATCATTATGGGTCAATGTAGCTCATTTATAAGACCTCTCCGGAAAAACAAAAACAACTTCAGGCCGTTATACTTAAAGAAAAAGTTCCACCTTCTACATATTGTTATTCCGCTGACCAGAAAAAAAGCGACAAGAAAATATATCACAACCCAAATCGTTAATTACTTTCACTCAGTTTGAGTTTTTTAAGTTGAATTACTCAATCATTATGGCTTGGGAGTATGACTTGAGTTAATTGCATCTGATAAAATCAATAGGCTTGTATTCCTTCATAGCGCGCTACAAATATCTTTCTTTCTTTCTTTCTTTCTTTTCAGAGTACCAGATAAGAATAAGTGCAGTTGATGATATTTCATTTTTTTCATAAAATGCTGCGTTGTGGGTTTTTAAGAATCCATTGTTAGATGTTTGTAACGAGGACCCAATGCATGTTTTCTTTCTTTTTCATGTTGTGGATACTCTTTATAATACTTTGTGAGACGGTTATTATATGCACCCACGAGATGTTTCTTTTTTTCCGTTTAATCTTGATTTCTTTTTCTATCCTCCAAAAGAACCGATAAGCATACCAGCAGTTATCGGAGATGTTCCAAAATTAAAAAAAAAAAAAAAAAAAAGAAAATACGTTATGGGTAATTGATAGAATCCTAAACAAGGATACTTGTCCTCATAATTGTTAGATGAAAACAAAAAAAAAATCTTTCTCAATTTGTTTTTAGAGAGAGAGAGAGAGAGAGAGAGAGAGAGAGAGAGAGAGAGAGAGAGAGAGAACATTCCTGCTTCAAAAGAGCACCCGCAATCTATCTTATCTATATTCACTTTTGGGTCGTCCTGTAAAATCTTCTTGCCCTTTTTTGTACTCAAATCGCCCCGCTATTTCTTCTTGTCGCTTATTCATGTCACCTTATAAACCATGTCAACAAGTCCATGTAATAGATACACATGTAAATACCACTAAGACCCATAGTTTGTGGGTACTCATTAACACCGCCTCACAGAAGCCGTTCAAACGAGCACCCGCAATCTATCTTACCTATCTATATTTTTTGGTCGCCCCGCAAAATCTTCTTGTCGCTTTTCTCAGTACTCATATCGCCCCGTTATTTCTTCTTGTCGCATTTTTAATGTCACTTTATAAACCACGTCAACAAGTCCATGTAATAGATACACATGTAAATCCCACTAAGACCCATAGTTTGTGGGTACTCATTAACACCGCCTCACAGAGGCCGTTCAAACGAGCACCCGCAATCTATCTTACCTATCTATATTTTTTGGTCGCCCCGCAAAGTAGAAGTAAAACAAAGATCAGGAATCGATACAATTAACTTACTCCACCCATCAAAGTCACCAAAGGGAAAAAACACAAACATGAAGCGACCAGACCAAAATCTTCTTGTCGCTTTTTTCAGTACTTACATCACCCCGTTATTTCTTCTTGTCGCTTTTTCATGTCACTTTATAAACCACGTCAACAAGTCCATGTAATGGATACACATGTAACCCCCCCCCTCAGAACCATAGTTTGTGGGTACTCATTAGCACCGCCTCACAGAGGCCGTTCAACGAGAACCTACAATCTGTCTTTAGTTTTGGGTCATCCCACCTCAAACTAGCGCCCGCAATCTATCTTTATTTTTTGGTCATCCCGCAAAATCTTCTTCTCGCTTTTTTCAGTACTCAAATCGCCCCGTTATTTCTTCTTCTCGCTTTTTCATGTCACTTTATAAACCATGTCAACAAGTCCATGTAACGGATGCACATGTAAATCCCACTTATTTTACTTCTCATCGAATCCATAGTTTGTGGATACTCATTAACACCGCCTCACGGCGGCCGTTCAAACGAGCACCCACAATCTGTCATGTCGCCTTTTTAGGACTCATATAGCGCCGTAAAAATTTCTTGTCGCTTATTCAGCTCTAGAGAATATTGTGCAGTTTGTCATTTATTTTCTAACGAGCTGATTGTCCGATGCTATTTTGCGATTTAATGCCTGAACTGCATATTTGCGTATTTTCTTGTCACTTTTTAGCTCTAGGTGTTATTGTGCGGTTTGTCAGTTTTCCCCGTAAATCTCCTTGTCGCATTTTCAGGACTCATATATCCCCGTTGAATGTTCTTGTCGCTTTTTCAGCCCTCGGTGTTATTGTGCGGTTTGTCATTTTTTCTTACCAGCTGATTGTCTACTTTGCGATTTTATGCTTGAAATGAATTTTTGATTTCGATTCTTAAGCCTCTTCATCTTTATGTAGCTGTTGTTAAATATGTTCTATAAAAGGATTATCCTTTGGAAGCAAGGAATACACCACAGAACTGAAAAATATGGAGTGTACATGTTTTCTGGGCCAGACTAGCTAGTTTCGACCAATTAGGCCTCATCAGTGACCCTCAGATATTTTCACAATTCCACAATGGAATCAATGATCCCAAAGGACAAGAAAATATAATCTACACTATGATGTAGGACAGGGAGACGTTTTACCGCCGCCACACATTCCCACACACCAGCTGTAGTGAAGTTAAATATGTTCTATAAAAGGGTTATCCTTTGGAAGCAAGGAATACACCACAGAACTGAAAAATATGGAGTGTATATGTTTGCTGGGCCAGACTAGCTAGTTTCGGCCAATTAGGCCTCATCAGTGACCCTCAGATATTTTAACAATTCCACAATGGAATCAATGATACCAAAGAACAAGAAAATATAATCTACACTATGATGTAGGGCAGGAAGACGTTTTACCGCCGCCACACGCCGTCTTCTTGTCACTTTTTCATGGACTCATGCCAGCCCGTTGAAGTTTAGTGTATCTTATTAAAAACGCATTGTAATCGGGCGATATGCATACTTTCTTACCCCATGATGCGTTTTCTACGCATTTGATGCCGTAAATTAATACCAGACCATATTCCATACGCTTCATGACGCCCCTTGTCACCTCTTCAACTGTGAAAAATCTTCTTGTAGCTTTTTCTAGGACTCACATCGTCCCGTAAAATCTTCTTGTCGCTTTTTCAGCACACCATGTTCTTGTGTGGTTGGGATTTTTTCTTACACCCTGCATTTCAATGCACTTAATGCATAGTGCATATATAACACAAATAGACATACATGTATATGGCTTCAATTCGAGAAAAAACCAAGACTGACATCTGACATCTTCTCTTTTTCAGTCCGAGCATTTTCTCAAGCGCACGCGGTTACACGTGCGATTTAACTGTCTTATTTTGTCTCAGAAAATGCAATATTTTTGGAACTATTTAAATCTGATAATTTATAATACTTTATTCATTCATGAATTATTATTTCTTTTATATAGAAACGTAGGGACAATCCCTTTAAATTTTATTACGTCAAGCTCCTGTGGTATGCATATATTTAATGGAATAAGATCATGACGCTTCTTGTCGCTTTATAGTGAGACCCCTACGCATTGATCCAAACCAACCCGATGGTCACGGGTCGTTTCGCCCGTGAGACGTTTCGCCCGTGGTTCATTTCGCCCTGGGTCGTTTCGCCCGTGCGTCGTTTCGCCCCAATTTGGTGGGTCGGTTCGCCATAATTTTATTTAGGCCCTTCATTCAGATGCTTGGTCTGTACAGGAGAACTTTGGTTTGATAACTAATTCATTCACACCGGCCGAAAATCATATCTCCTCAAAAACTGGCGGGTCTGTATCCTCTATTCCCTGGATCACACCAGAGATAAGAAGAAAATTCGGAGAAGGAATAAGGTTCATGCAAAGACAAACAGGTCGGGAAGTGGTAAACTCCGGACAAAATTTGAAAACTTGAGACGTGAAATCAAGACTGATATAAAAAAAATCAGTATGATCTGTATGT
Source organism: Lucinisca nassula (assembly GCA_963580285.1). NCBI lineage: Eukaryota > Metazoa > Mollusca > Bivalvia > Lucinida > Lucinidae > Lucinisca > Lucinisca nassula. Next base: position 120,191,369 of record OY757022.1, on the reverse strand, counting down.
GAATAACCTTGCAGGTGATGTAAAGGCAAATCCCAGAGATTTCTACAGATTTATCAATAGCCGGCAGAAAGACAGGCAAGGTATCCCGCCCCTTAATAAAAAGGAGGGAACGGGGTTGCTGAATCAGACTAGTTGGTCAATTCAATGATGCGTTTAATAAAACTGAGTTCATGGAGGTTCCATTGACTGGAAGATCGGCCCCATTTATGGATAATAATTTTGTGTCAGCTGCAGAAGTGATCAAGTTAAGGGGCCCAGCCACCTAGTAACTCTGCAAGGGGGAGCTGTGCTGTCGGGGACGTTAGGCCCTGGTATCGCCACGGAAGGCAGAGAGGTCTTTACTTGTTGAGCCAAAAGTGGCTGGGACAACTTTCTTCCTTCTCTCTTATTTATGTTGTACCTCTTTGCTTATATATTATATTATTTTTTTAGTCCTATTTCTTGTTATTTTTACGCTAATTTATGACTAAATTCTACTTCTTGCTGACTGTATTCTCTTGCTTTTCATCTTTCTAGCGCTAACCATAATGAAGTCATACCCGCTGAGTAATAGTCAAGATTGACTGACCAACGTAGAGATGTAGATGTAGATGTAGAAGTTACTTCAAGGCTTAAACCCCAGTAAGGCCTTAGGACCTGATGAGCTTCATCCTAGAGTCCTGAAGGAACTAGCAAATGAGTTAGGTTCAGTTTTTGCACACTTGTTTCAACAGTCTCTTGATAGGGGTGAAATCCCCAAAGAATTGCTCTTAGCAAACATCTGTCCACTCTTCAAAAAAGGAGATAGGGCTCTTGCCTGTAATAATCGGCCTGTGTCTCTGACTTCTGTTCTGTGTAAATTGCTTGAACATACAGTTTGCTCAAACATCATGGCCCACTTGCATGAACATATTAAACTTTTGTCAGACAGACAACATGCATTTAGGAAAAGGCATAGTTTTGAAACTCAGCTGAGCACAGTTATAAATGACTGGGCAAAATCTTGGACAAAAAGAGACAGGTTGACACATTTATTCTGGACTTAGAGAGAAGAATTTTGACACCCCTCCTCATGAACTATTTAAATCTAAGTTATTTGGTTGCGGGATTGGGGGAAGACTCTCAAATGTTGCTACAGAAAACAGCGCGTTGTTGTTAATGGTGAATCTTCGGAGTGGGCTCCAGTTTTGTCTGGAATCCCGCAATTTGTCTGGAATCTTGGTCCACTATTGTTCTCCCTGTACATCAATGATATTTCCACTGACATTGACTCTGAAATAAGAATGTTCGCAGACGACTGCGTTTGTTACCGGGAAATTATAGTACATATGACTCACTGAAACCTCAGACTGACGTAGATAGATCAGGATGTTGGGCCCGAAAATTGGACATGAGATTTCAGCCAGTTAAATGCAATATTATTAAGATAACTGGAAAGAGATCTAATAAAGTTTGTGGCTTCTTACATCTTAGAGGGAACGGTCCTCGAGAATGTGGACTCCATTAAATACCTTGGAGTGACAATCACACACAACTTGAGGTGGAATACTCATATTAGTAACATGTGTACTAAGGCAAAAAGAACGCTTGGTTTCCTGAAGCGAAATCTTCATCAGTGACCCTAGGATGTAAAAGAGGCAGCATATAAAGGTCTTGTTCGCCCAATCTTGGAATATGGTAGTTGTATCTGGGACCCCAGTGGAGTGGTCCTTAACGAAGAAATTGAGAAAAGTCAGAATAGAGCTGCTAGATTTGTAACAGGCAATTACTGTTTTGAAACTGGGAGCGCGATTGAAATACTTGGAAAATTAAAATGGGAGTCTCTCAAGAAATGGAGAAAGATAGTAGGCTCATCCTTTTATACAAAGGTCTAAAGGGTGGTGCCAGCATCCCTACAGATGACCTTGATCCCCAGCTAGACACTGTAGAAATCCCAATTCGTTGGCGTTTCAGACCTTTACTACAAGAACCGACATTTATAAAGAGTCATTCTTCCCCAGAAACATTAAAGATTGGAATGCCCTTCCCGATTCGATTATTTCGACAGCTGAAGGTGCTGATAATTGTATAGCTAAATTTACGTCTTTGATTAGAGATAGGGACTAATTTCCCACACCACAGGTCCTGGTGTATGAATGTCATTTGACGTGTCACCAGTAACAATCCTGATTCTGATTTATATGCATGGATGGCCCGACCAATTAACATAGTTTGATTCTGTCGGCTACGGTTAAAAACCCCTATTAATCCAGTTAATCACGCACCAAATAACTCTTTGATACCTGGGGATTAGTATATAAAGCGGTAGCGAACGCGCTTACTTATACACACATTTAAAAATATTGTGAATACGCAGTAGAAGCACGATCATGATCAGACTGCATAAATGTCCTCTCTGTTTGTTATAAGCCACTCTGTGAGGTTCCAGAATGTGTTGGTGGACCAATGATTGTTGGTCGTATTTTATTCATTGGTTTCCGATTTTAGTTCTCTGTTGTAAATATGTTCTATAAAAAGGTTATCCTTTGGAAGCAAGGAATACACCACAGAAGTGAAAAATATGGAGTGTACATGTTTTCTGGGCCAGACTAGCTAGTTTCGGCCAATTAGGCCTCATCAGTGACCCGCAGATATTTTCGAAATTCCACAATGGAATCAATGATCCCAAAGGACAAGAAAATATAATCTACACTATGATGTAGAATTTGATATATACTGAAAATTTAATAAATGCACACACAGTCAGTTTCTGGAGAAGAATGTGCACTGTACTGGTTAACCGCTTTCGTATAAGCCTGTCCAGGAAAAGTGTAGATAGGTAAACTGACCAGCTCAAAATGGCCTAAAATAGTGTTGACTGGCCCGTTATACTCCAATGCAAACAAACAAATGCACACAGAGCGCCCGAACATAGATTTGTTAACACGTTTTCTCATGGCATGGCACATATCGGACTGCTTCTTTCTTTAGTTTAATAAGTTGATTTTTTGTATATAAACATTGTGTTTTCATATACTGTATACATTGTTTTGAAAGAGAGAGAGAGAGAGAGAGAGAGAGAGAGAGAGAGAGAGAGAGAGAGATATGAAACGTTTTTACAGTGAATTGATGAATGATGAAATAAAACTTGGCAATTATGAAACATGTCTTGCTATATTTCATCACCATTTGTCCTCTTTCGTTCAATGTCCAGAATATAAAACCTATAAACCGGTGCATTACAGACCAACATAACCTTATCTGTTCATTGGGCCGTTAGCCACATAACATCAGACGGGGCAAAGGCATGGGACGGACAGAATCACTACACTGATATTAACACTTAAGAGCACGCTGGGTAAAACATTTCAGATAATATTTTATTATTTTGAAATATTTTCCCAGTTACGATTTTGACAGCCCATGTTTATCGTCTCCAACAGAGACACTTTGCTGGAAATGGCGAATCTTTTTAGCTCACCTGGGCCGAAGGCTCCAGGGGAGCTTATAGTATAGTGGGTCCTCCGTCGTCCGTCCGTCCGTCGTCCGTCCACACTTTTGAGCAGCTATATCTCTGCAGCCTGCAGGCTGATCTCAATCATTTCTCATCTGTAGCATGCTTCTGGTGGGGCATTGATGACATAAGTTTTTTTTTTTTGAAATCGCATGAAAACTTTGGTTGCTATGGCAATCACAAGATCCCATAGACTTACAATGGGAAATGCTTGTCATCACCGTAGCCCTTTCAGTTTTGTTCGGATCTTTCTGAAACTTATATATAAGGTGGCTGGTAATAAAACCTCGGATGAGTTCGAAAACCGGCCAAGTCGGCCCATTTATCATAGAGTTACGTCCCTTTGATTGCTGAAAATGCCAATTTTTGACCTTGTCATCACCGTAACCCCTTCAGTTTTAATCCAATCTTTCTGAAACTTATATGTAAGGTGGCTGGGGATAAAATCTCGGAGGATTTCGAAAACAGACCAAGTTGGCCCATTTATCGTAGAGTAACGTCCCTTTGATTGCTGAAAATGCTGATTTTTGACCTTGTCATCACCGTAGCCCTTTCAGTTTTGATCGAATCTTTCTGAAACTTATATGTAAAGTGGCTGGAGATAAAATCTCGGACGAGTTTGAAAACCAGCCAAGTTGGTCCATTAATGACAGAGTAACGTCCCTTTGATTGCTGAAAATGCCGATTTTTTACCTTGTCATCACCGTAGCCCTTTCAGTTTTGATCGGATCTTTCTGAAACTTATATGTAAGGTGGCTGAGGATAAAACCTCCGACGAGTTCGAATACCGGCCAAGGCGGCGTATTTATCATAGAGTTAGGTCCCTTTGATTGCTGAAAATGTTGATTTTTTACCTTGTCATCACTGTGGCCCCTTCAGTTTTGATCGGATCTTTCTGAAACTTATATGTAAGATTGCTGGAGATAAAACTTCGGATGAGTTTGTAAACCGGCCAAGTCGCCCCATTTACTATATGGTTATGTCCCTTTGATGGCTGAAAATGTCGATTTTTGTCCTTGTCATCACCGTAGCCCCTTCAGTTTTGATCGGATCTTTCTGACACTTATATGTAAGGTGACTGGGGATAAAGCCTAGTATGAGTTCGAATACCGGCCAAGTTGGCCCATTTATCATAGATTTACGTCCCTTTGACTGCTGAAAATGCCGATTTTTGACCTTGTCATCACCATAGCCCTTCAGTTTTGATCGGATCTTTCTAAAACTTATGTGTACGGTGGCTGGGGGTAAACCCTCGGATGAGTTCGAAAACAGGCCAAGTCAGCCCATTTATCGTAGAGTTATGTCCCTTTGATGGCTGAAAATGTTTATTTTTGACCTTTTCATCACCGTAGCCCCTTCAGTTTTGATCGGATTTTTCTGAAACTTATATGTAAGGTGGCTTGGGATGAAACCTCGGATGAGTTCGAAAACGGGCCAAGTCGGCCCATTTATCTTAGAGTAACACCCCTTTGATTGCTAAAAATGCCAAATTTTGACCTTGTCATCACCGTAGCCCCTTCAGTTTTGATCGGATCTTTCTGAAACTTATATGTAAGGTGGCTGGGAATAAAATCTTGAATGAGTTTGAATACTGAACAAGTCGGCACATTTATCATAGAGTTACATGCCTTTGACTGCTTAAAAATGCCTATTTTCGACTTTGTTAGCACTGCTGCCCCTTCAGTTTTGATCGGATCTTCATGAAACTTTCAAACAAATAAGTCAGGCAGAAAAGCTGGGAGGAGTTTGAAAACTCATGAAGTTTGCCTATTTGTCACAGAGTAACATCCCTTTGATTGCAGCAGTTAATTGCTTATTTTTGAACTTGTCATCACCATAGCCCCATCAGTTTATATCGGATCTTCTTAGCAAGTCAGGAATAAAAGCTTGAATGCGTTTGAAAACTGGTGAGGTCAGCCTATTTATCATAGAGTTCTACTTGATTTGCAGAAATTGCTTACCCTGTCATCACCACGTCCTCTCATTAATCCTTCAGTAAAGGCTGGCACTTTTTGAAACTTTGAATCTGTTAGCTCAGGTGAGCGATACAAGACCAGCTTGGTCCTCTTTTTTTTGAAGGAAGAATATGCAAAATTTCTTCATTTTGTCATCAGAAGAGTTATATCAGTGAGTGGCAACATCAAAATAAACAACTCTTCAATGATTACTTGTATAAATATGCGGAACACATTTTATAGAACGATGGACTGCGATTAGTTTATTGTATAATTGTAAGATCAGATTTATTAGTAACAACATTCTACCCAATAAAAAACTGCAATTAAGTCATAAATATGATTTTTAATAATATAAAATAAAATTTTTAATTGTGTTCCGGTAAATTTATACCAGTGTGTTCCTGTGTTTTGGTGTGTTCCGGTATTTCTACGAACCCCACTATGGATAGAGGTAAGGTATGTTCACACTGGTAAAGGCAAGCGCGCATGGTAAGGAACAAACGCACAGGATAAGGAATTTTTCCGCTCAGGATAAGGAAGAAAATGGCGTAATCGGTATCACATGTGCAGGTTTATCACATGTCTTTGGTCGGGCCCCTCGGAGTCTAACTGTTGATTTCTTTTGCTCCAGCAATTCTGTTGTTGTATGCTGCCGAGTCCTCATCCTTGTTTCATCACTGTAGTTTTTTTGTATGACCTCGGAGATGTTACACTGATGAGTTAGGAAGCCTTCATGCGGACTAAACAAAATTAGTGTATACCGCGACAGAGGTAAGGGCGAGGATTATGGCCATGTAAAATCGATTTAAGCCCACCAGTGGAATTCTTTCCACTGACCGTTCCAAGGCGGTTTTTCTGTTGCGGTTTATTTATGTTGTTGTTTGTTACTTACTGTGTGTATCAATTGTGTCTTTTTATTTTGGATGCCCTTTTGGCCATTTTGTGGGAAAGTAACTGTCCTTATGACCTTCCTTTGTTTAGGTTTCCATTATGATCTGGTCGCTTCATGTTTGTGTTTCTTTCACTTTGGTGTCTTTGATGGGTGGAGTAAGTTAATTGTATCGATTCCTGATCTTTGTTTTACTTCTACTTGTTATTGTTCTAGATCTCGTGTTATGGTTGTTGATCAATACGCCTGTTCACATTAGCTGCACGGAAGACACATATTATTCACAAATTTATCTTCGATGGTCCAAATTCGACAGTTACAGCCAGTCAAACGGAGAACCGGACACAGTGGAGCTACTCAACCACGAAATCTCATTATTTTACATGAAACACTCTTCTGGGAAGATGGCATGTACTTTTTTGTTGGTTGTAGACATACACATGATAAATCGGACTGTTGCAAAGACTATTAATGAAAATTTGAAATTGGAAGACCCACAGTGAAAAATCTTAGTTCTATTTCCAATACAACGCCCACGGACAAGGAAATGGGTACAACGCATATGATAAGACACAAAATTGTTCGGGGAAAATGGTAGTTGTATGGTCGTTCACTAGTAAAGTTTCATCCCAGGTTAGGTTTTCCTACATTAACAATTAGTCCTACATAGTTTAAAGCACCAGTTGGTACCTTTAGGAAACGTTCAAAGTTTGTGTGCCTTGTCTTGGCATGTGCATTGCTCTGGTTCTAGCAATATATCCCACTCCTCCCCTATTTGACTCTAGGATGATTTGGCCCGGACGATCTGACCTAGGACAATTCGGCCTAGGACAACCCTGCTAGCATTCTACATAAATCTACAGCGGGCCGTTAGCGGCCCGTCAGCTACCCTGACGGGCCGCTAACGGCCCGCTGTTGATTTATGTAGAATGCTTACTGGGAATTTGGCTAGCTAAAAATATTGGGTAGGACAATTTGTCCAGGTTAATAAAATGTCCAGTTCAAATTGACAATTTATTGTTTTGGGTTTGTTTTCAGTAATGCTTGTGGAAGGAACAGTTTAAAGAAGATTTCAATCAAAATCAATTAGGAATTTTAGTTTGTTTTTAAACTATGCCTTTAAGCCTGTGATATTATGACTGGCCAAAATCGTTGGTAGTAAAGAAATAATAATTGATAACTATACAAAACAAAATAGATGAATTCAATGATTTTGTTTAAATTTGTTGGAAGACAAAGTAGAAGTAAAACAAAGATCAGGAATTGATACAATTAACTTACTCCATCCATAAAAGACACCAAAGGGAAAGAAATACAAACATTAAGCGACCAGACCATAATGGAAACCTAAACAAAGGAAGGTCATAAGGACAGTTACTTTCCCAGTTGTACCCAATCTTTTTATATCGAAGAATGATTTTACCAAATTGGGTGCTGAAGTCATTGCGGTTATATATTTTTCTGAATTTATATACTAAGTCACCATAAAATTCGGGTTCCGATAGACCTTGTTGCAGAAGAGATTTAAGTCCAATATTGAATTTTGAAATTAAATCAGAATGGCGTCTATAAAATTTTGAAAAGGCTTTGCGTAGTTTATGGTACCGATAACCCTGATCAATTAGGAACTGGCTGACTGATTTGTTGACAGGTCATGTTTCCTTGCTTTCTTAATTACCCTTTTCACACTAAATTTGTTGGTTTTGTTTGTTTGTGTATACATTGTGATATTTTTCATTAACACTTAACATGGACCCACAATATATAAAACATACCCTTATTAGGATGTGTTCCAAAGATAATTTGGGATAAACTTCCTACTTTCTTGTCAGTAGAATATGTTAGCGCTGCACGTTATAATCGCCTTGGATTCTGCAACAGTTTACTCTGTACCCACAACAATGTTTTGAATAATGTTTGCAAACAGTATGGATCAAGATCACTCTGCACACACAATTTTGAATGAAATAGACACAATTTAGTTTGACTGTATATTAAATGAATTGAAGGTATCTGAGTATTTTCTGTTTTAATTTATTTTTTGTCTCCCCTATCTCTCTAGGCCAGCCACGGTAGCTCAGTCGGGTGCGCGTCTGACTGGACGTGGGTCTGATACCTAACGGGGTCGGCAACATTCTTTCGTGGAGATTGATCAAGAATGTGCACCATTCTGGTTAACCGCTTACGTTCAGGTAAATTGACCTGCTCATTTTTGAGTCGGTCAGTTTACCTATCCACATTTTTCCTGGGCAAGCGTATATGTAAGCTGTTAGCCAGTACAGTGCACATTCTTTCGCCAGAAATTGACAACTGCCCTTCTTGAATCAACGAAAGGTAGAGAATGGCCGTATTATTATTAATATCCACGAAAGAATGTTGCCGACCCCGGCTCCTGATCATCAGTCAGACGCGCATCCGGCTGAGCTACCGAGGCCGACAAAAAAATTCAGTTACCAATACATGTACATACTTTAATTTTTGCCTTATATCCGGCGACGAACTGCGTACAAATGGTCTGGTAAGATTTCCCATTATATCTGCCCCCCCCCCCCCCCATCTGAATATTTGTTTCATAAATGTTTTTATGGTGATAGCCAAATTATGTTTAATGAAAAGATACAACTTCACAGAAAAACAAAAAAGTGTTTGGCCATTCACAAATAAGGTATGTTTTTACCATGACTTTAGCCCTACCCCCAGCTGATTTTGACTAAAATTTTGCTATCTTTGTGGCTTTCAAAATACACCAGCCTAGGAACGTGGGAAGATGCTCACTACCAGGTTGTTATGCCAGGGGTATCAAAAAACCAAACTGGTATCAACGCTAAAGAAGTTCTATGGAAGGCACCATTGTTGAGTCAAGTTATTCTGAAAATATAAACAATTTGTTTCGTATGTTTCCTTTAACTAAGCTTGTTAGCAAGTGAAACGATGCACACTGAAGAGGATTTGAGTGGGGCCAAAAAGGAGCCAAATTATATCAGGCCCTTTAATGATCATGCAATAGGAATATCTCACGAGTTTGTTTCGTATGTTTCCATTAACTAAGCTTGTTAGCTAGTGAAACGATGCACACTGAAGAGGATTTGAGTGGGGCCAAAAAGGAGCCAAATTATATCAGGCCCTTAAATGATCATGCAATAGGAATATCTCACGAATTTGGCGAAGTTATCTACCTTATTTTCAGCCAAAAGAACGAACATACAAGTTTCAAATGGACATATATATCATTGCTCTAATTCATGATAGCGATGAACCCAATCCATCTTTCCCTCATAGCAGCTGATTATATTGCTAGAACCAGAGCAATGCGCATGCCAAGAAAAGGCAAACAAACTTTGAACGTTTCCTGAAGGTCACAATTGGTGCTTTAAACTACATTGTATGTAGGACTAATTATTAATATCGGGAAACCTAATCTCAGATGGAAATTTACTAGTGCTAGGACCATACAACTACAACTACCATTTTCCCCGGCAAATTTTGTGTATAGAGAGATCTAATTCAAGGTAATGTTGGTTGGTACCTGATGCTATATCTCTGGTCGGGCCCATCGGAGTCTAACTGTTGGTTTTCTTTTGCTCCAGCATTTCAGTGGTTTCTTGATGTGGAGTCCTCACCGTTGTTTCATATCTGTGGTTGATTGATTATTTGTGTTCACGGAGATGTTGCACTGATGAGATAGGAGGCCTTCATGCGGACTGAAAAAAGTATTTGTCTAAATCGCGACGGAAGTAAGGGCGAGGATTGTGGCCACGTAAAATCCATTTAAGCCTCCAAGTGGAATTCGTTTCCTCTGACCCTTCCAAAGCGATTCTTCTGTCGCGGTTTATTTTTGTTATGGTTTGTCTTTGGATGTTTGTGTCGCTTGTGTTGTTTTATTTTGGATAGCATATTGGCCATTTTGTGGGAAAGTAACTGTCCTTTTGGCTTACGCTATTGATGTTTTCATTAGGGTCTGTTGGTTCATGTTTGTGTTTCTTTCCCTTTGGTGTCTCTGATGGGAGCTGTGGGTTAATTGTATCGATTCCTTAACATCACCTCGACTCGGGAAACGACACGGAGTCTTCCCGATTATCTTCTTCGATTATCTCGACAGCTGAAGGTGCTGAGGTTTACCTCTTTCGTTAGAGCTAGGGACTAACTTCCCATATCACAGGTCCCGGTGTATGAATGTCATTTGACAATCAGTAACAATCCTGATTCTGATTCTGATTGTCCCGCAGCAAAGCAGCTGTTCTTTCTACCTTCATATACTGAGTCCGTAACATTTGGCCATTATCGATCAGAATGACCTGATTAACTTTTGACTTAATTCCGAAAAACACTACATGAGTTATGGCTGTTTGTCACTTTGGGTATTTGTACATTGTATGCTTTGTGATGCATAGCATAACTTAAGAGAGTTTTGAAATGTCATATACGGATTCCTCATGGAAAATTAGGTGACGCCTTTTTGTCATCCGGATTATGCCCCTTTCAAGAGTTATTGTCCCTTGAAATTTGTTTTATAAAATCTTGTCAGCAAAATTTCTCAAAATCTAATGGAAATAGAGCTTTGAATAGATTGGTGGTGATGCGTAGATGATCTGATAAATTTTTGACTCAATTCAGAAAAAATACTTCATGAGGTATGGCCCTTTGTCACTCTGGGTATTTGTACGTTGTATACTTTGTGGTACTTAGCATATTGTATTCTAGGGTTTTGAAATTTCATATATATGGATCCCTCACGGAAAATTAGCTGACATATATTTTTTTCTCATCTAGATTTGAACATTTTTTTATAAAATCTTGCCAGCAAAAATATCTCAATAACTATTGGAGCTACAGAATAGAAGTGGAGGGAATGATCAGGAATCGATACAATTAATCCAAAACTCCCATCAGAGACACCAAAGGGAAAGAAACACAAACATGAAACAACAGACCCTAATGGAAACATCAATAGCGGAAAGCCAAAAGGACAGTTACCTTACCACAAAACGGCCAATAATATAAGCGGCACAAACACCCAAAGACAAACCATAACAAAAATAAACCGCGACAGAAGAGAATATAATGTATATATTAGTGAATGTGAATTCTTATCAGCCGAGAGGAAAGCTTACAGAGACAGGTTGTCAGCAAGCCATGTTATTACAGATTATCAGACATCACAGCTCAGTGACCCAGAATTCTTGACTCAAATTACATTGGATGCGTCTGTGCTCCTTAATACCAACGATTTGGGGGACGAGAGGCTGGGGTTGCTGGAACTGTATACAAGGGAGTACTTATCCAAAATACACAGGAGACGTATCGTGGCCCTTAAGCGGGCGTCCACTACCTGACTATCCAGAAAAGACAGTATTTTAAATACAGTGTAAATAAATAAGTTAAGCCACACACGTGTAAATAAAAGCACCACAATAGATTTGAGCTCTCTATCGTTAAACTTATACCTCCAAGAGGGTGCACCGATTAAAGAAGCGGTGGAACACTAAGAAACACAGACACAGACAGAATGCCCCTAACCAAATATGCGTCAGCTAATTTTCATTGCATTGTGTTTTACAACACTATTTCTAGTTTCATGTTTGTGTTTCTATTCCTTGGCGGTTTGTGTTAAATGGGTTGATTACTGATCATTACTTATACTTCTATTTTGTCATTTTAATTTTTGGATATAAGAGTTTTCTCTGGCTGAACAGCCCCATAACATGGTTTCTGGTCAACTCGTACCTAAGTCAACTCGTACCTTAGTCAACTCGTACCCGAATTTGGTCAACTCGTACCTTAGTCAACTCGTACCTAAGTCAACTCGTACCTTGGTAAAAATAAAATTTGTTTTGGGGTAAGTTTGGCTTAAGTACACATATATACAGGTCAACTTTATGGTCTATGCAGACTCCTGATCCTTTTCCCGACGATGAAGACGATACATAGTGTGTGCATGACGCCATTACGCACGTGCGCCAAAATGGCTCCTTTCATGTGTATGACCCCCATATCCCTTTAGCCAGACATAATTTATGGGTGCTCGTTAGAACTATCCCTGTGGGGCAGCTCTAACGAGTGCCAACAATCTATGCTCCAGAGGCCGGATGTGATTGGTACATAACACCATGCTCAACATAAGACGAACTTCATATGTAAATATGTAAATGAAAATAACGAGAAAAATATAATTGTAGAACTTACATTTCATGCTCAGTTGCAAATAAAATGTAGTTATACAATTATAATTTGTTCTCATATATGCTCAAAACATAAATGTTGGCTAACATAAATGTTGCATATTCCTTATTACTGTTACTTTACGATAACACACCCGTGCAATATAGTGCGTTTTTCACATGTCCAAAATGCCAATTTTTCTTACGAAAATCCGTTTTTTTTTTTGTTTTTTTTTTTTTTATACTTCAACCATAGGCTGTGATCTTTAGTTGGAACGACTCTAACGAGTACCCTCAACCTATGTATTGGAGCATAAATAAAGAAAGAGAATGTATACCCCCGTAAACCCGAGTTTCTGTATATAAGGTGAGGTTTAGGGGTGTGCCCATTGCACGGACAAAACCGGTTACATGGTTTACATGGTCGGCGAGTATAAACACAGCGGGATGTACAGGTAGCACAATAAAAATAAATTCAGTTATTTATATAATTTTATTGCTTAAATTATAAACATTTGTTATACCGTTTAACTAACAAACTCTTAAATAAAAACAATCATCACGAATGCAAGCCTATATGAATTTGTCCCTCTTAAAACCCACTTTTATATATAAATAGTAAAACTGGGATTTAGTTTTAAGTTTCAGCCCGACGTTGGTCCGACATTCTATAATGACCGGGCAGATTCTTAAGCATGAGATTATCTAGCAACAAATCTATGGCCCATTCTTCTTACCCAGCAGGCACAAGTCGCAACGTCAAATCAACGTCGTTGCAACGACGTAGAAGTGACGTTGCATAATAGGAATGACGTTGCACGGACGTTGATCTGACGTCACAATTATATCCTGTGCCTGCTCGATATATTCTTTGGCGAGACGGTTTTTTGAAACATGACAAATAAACAATCATATAAGTGTGAATCATTTTGTATTAGAACATAGTTTATTTGCTTATATACATGATGTTAAAAATAAAGAGAGGGAAAAAATGATCGCCGACCAATGCGGGCTCCTCAATGACGAGGATCGGCATGCGCGCCACCTCTTTACCCCCTTATTATTTTCGACTCTCTATCTAACGTGCACACAACAAATATGCAACGTTGCATAGGAGTCTTGTGTCCGCTTGGTATCATGTTATTTACAATCAATGAAGTTGGCTCCGCCCATCGGGGCTTGAAGAAATAAATGGGCTGCATGATGTGATAATTAAAGACGTTTAACTTGCACAAAGCGTGTGTTTTCACAACTCATCATTAATCGCATTAATTGCATGATTAATGTGACAAACCAAATAAACAATGTGATTAACGGCAGTGAACAAAACAGGTAATAATTATCATAATTCCCAATTATCATTCCCATTCAAAGAACATGTTCTTCATCTCTCTCTTTCTTTCTCTCGGTCTCATATATCAATAATTTATATAAAAAATAGGGAAAAAAATGGGGGCGAAACGACTAGGGTTTGGGGGGCGAAACGACTAGGGTTAGGGGGCGAAGCGACTAGGGTCCCAAAAAGGAGGCGAAACGACCAGGGGGGAAACGTCTTGGGGGCGAAACGTCTTGTTACCATTACTAGAGCAGGTTGATGGCGCGCGATCGCAAATCCCCGCGCTGTGAAAACCATGTTACAATAAAAGGACCCAAAGTACTCTTTCTGGCCTCCGGTGAACTCAAGACATGTCTCGGGGCAAGTTATAACCCATTTCAACTATTGTTCGGCAAAAAAATAGAGTACCCCACCTACCCCTGGGGTACGAGTTGACCAAAATAGGTACGAGTTGACCAAAATAGGTACGAGTTGACTAGGGGGTACGAGTTGACCAAAGAACGGGTACGAGTTGACCAAAAACAGGTACGAGTTGACTCAGGTACGAGTTGACTTAGGTACGAGTTGACCAGTTACCATAACATAGGAGTAATCTACTCGTCAGCCAATATAGCGCTCTCTGAGAACCACACAAAATATAGGGCATTGTGGGTTTATTAAGTAGGTCAATCAAAGTGCATGTGGGTTAATCTTCCTTGTTTTCGTGTTTTCACAAATTTTCAAAGTTAAGATTCATTTTTGAACGAATTTGATTTATCTAAATTTTATTGTCTTCAACCTTTTGTCTGCGTCATTATTGTTTTTTGTCCAAGTCAACAACATAGAATAAAATATATGTTTGCATAAAATTACAGGATTTGCATTGAAAAGGCCAAACATTATTTTTAATAAAATTTTGATCATTTGTAGAACGGTTCTAATTTTTGATGTTACCTAGAGTCCCTGGTGCTTGGGTGGAAACCAAATTTAACCGATTTTAGTCCTGTACGACAAGACTCTACTGACATTCAGTCACTCCGTAGCATCAATGGCAAGTGCACTAACCAATGAACTACCACGCTCCACATCGTATAACTTTTTATGGTTAACAGAGGATTCGCCACCAAACAAGTCCTTTCTTTCTTTTGATACTGCATCACCCCCTCCGATACTGTTTCAGATTTTTATACATTATCATTCTGACTTGTTACTTTTAATATCGTCATAATTATTCATGCCGTTTAACCATAAACCGACTGGCGCTTATGACCCACCAAGAGGGTTGACGCGTCGTTAAACACGAAATCATCATCATCACCCCCTCCGCCCTCGCGAGGATTACGTGCAGGATGATTACGTCTTACAGCCCAGCACAAAGTGTAAGAAAAAGAATAAGAACAGATGATAGGGTTTAAAGACATATACAGAAGAGTTAAAAACAGGATAAAACGGATCTGCGACAACTCACCGACAGACAACTCACCGACACGACGTTTCACCGACAACTTTTTCTCAACGACAGACAACTCACCGACACGACAACTGGCCGACACGACAAGTCGACGACAAAAATTTAGAAAACTCAACGAAACTCACCGACACTCACAGACACTTGGTTTTCCAAGTCAAAATAAGTTTAACTCCGAACGGTCGCCATCTTTGTTACAAACAGGAACAACAACTTTTGGGAAACAATGTGAATAGAATAGAATATGCCTAATAAAAAGGAATTTTATTTGTTTTTTTTTCTAGTAATTGAAAAATAAATAGACAGACCGGAGCAACATATTTCTAACCATTTCTAACCATAATTTATTGATAATTCACCGTATTTATAGTTCTTCAAATATGATAGGTGAAGTTATGTGCCAAGCCCTCAAGATAGTCAAGGAAGTGTTTCCCTTCAGTACGTTCTGCAAATGTGGAGACAATTGAAAAAATACGTTTGTTTTTTGTGATACTGCTTTTTCTCGGCACAGAAATATCTTCGCCAATAAGTGCTGCCCGACGGATCATTTCGCATCTTGCCTGTTCGCTTTTCAAGGACACTATGAATTTATATATGTCAGGGTGAGAAACACCGACTATGCTGGCAAACCTGTTATGCCAACCTTCCAAAAAGTTATTTGTACGGGGGTCATCAGAAAGGACATGTTCATAGACGGACCACGTGGATAATAATAATGTTACTGGGTGTGGTATCATGTAATGTGTCTGGGACATGAAACTTCAGTGAGGCAGCACAATAAAAGTGAGCATTGAGCTCCCTGTCGCAACCAGACACCGTCGTGATATGACTGAAAAATTGTTGAAAGCGACGTTAAACCCGAATTCACACACACACTCCTAGGTATTTCTAAGGTGTAAGAAGCCGCAATTTTATTAGATCTCTTCCTAGTTATCTGCATAATATTGCATTTAACTGGCTGAAATCTCATGCCCCATTTTCGGGCCCAACATCCTAATCTATGTCAGCCTGAAGTTTCAATGTGTCATCTGTAGCTCTAAATCCCCGATAACTGTCTGTCTGTCTACTGATACTGCGTCGGTCACATTTGACCATTACCGCAGGTGTACATTACATACACTCCAGGTTTGCAGGATGACAGCCTACACAGTAATCATGTAATTACGTTAGGGGTCTTTAACCTGCACAGGGGATGTTTCTTCCTGCACAGGGGGCCTCCAGTTAACGTCCCGATCCAAAGGACGGTGTACTTTATGACATTCATCCCTGCAAATGATGCCAATGGAGCGTGTTAGGACACCGAAATTTTATCGCCGCTGCCGGGGATCGAACCTGGGACCTCTAGCATCAGAGGCAAGTGCGCTAACCACTGAGCTATCACACTCCCAAACACAGTCATCGGCGAACAGTCTTATTTCTGAGTCAATGTCAGTGGAAATATCATTGATGTACAGTGAGAACAAAAGTGGACCAAGAACAGTCCCTTGCAGGACTCCAGACAGAACTGGAGCCCACTCTGAAGATTCACCATTAACAACAACCCGCTGTTTTCTGTAGCAAAGAAAGGAATCTATCCATTTGAGGGTCTTTCCCCAATTCCATAACAAAACAAAGAGAATTCGAAAAGCGACAGTCTCAAACATTACAAAACCAGGTTTTCCCGCCGCTCATTTTCTTTGTAAAGGTACTTTTCGAGAGGAGGTTTATCATTATATCTTTTGGACCTGTTGTTCTGTCATGTAAATGTATGCATAAGTTAAAAATGACTGCTTGATTTCAGAAAATGTACGGCGACTGCAATATCCCAATTCATTTGAAAATGAGTGAGAATGTTGCAGCTAAAACAAAATTGTAGTAAAATGTACCAAAATCTTTTTTTAAGGCAAGAAATAATTCAAATACATTGCTTGTCATTTCTGTATGTATCACGATATAGTGTTTCCCCAGCTCCTAAAAAAGGCATGGTGCTGGTCAGGAAAAAGGGCACTTTCAACGCGCGAAAATATGTAAAAAGGGCACTTTAAATATGCATAGCAATGTAAAAAGGGCAAACTCACATGCACAACCTTGCTAAAAGGGCACATCTTTCAACTTGAAATAAAAAGATCCTTCTCGCACCATGCTTACCTTTTGTCTTTTATGCAGAGTTTTATTATGATAACTGAAGAGATATAATACATTCCCCATTGGTGTCAATAAGTTTAAGTTTTGTAACAAGTTTAGGCCACAGCTCCCATTCTCTAATACAACAAACACTGATATGATACTGGTCAGGCACACTTTCACACTTCAATTGTTTAATTGGTGTCACTCACACTTGTTATCAAAACACAGTTATGACTTCTAAAAGTGAGTTAATTTAGTACAATAAACAAGGGGATTAGCAG